>CAWUFW010007995.1:600000-910000 GCA_963921515.1 Calotriton arnoldi | reverse complement strand
GTGGAGGATGGTGGAGGAAGGAGACACGAGGTGGAATCAAGACGGGGCACTCACGGTATTCATGAGATATAGAGACAGGAAGTGGAGGATGGTGGAAGAAGGAGGCACAAGGTGGATTTATGACAAGGCACTCTCGGTATTCATGAGATAAAGAGACAGGAAGTGGAGGATGGTGGAGGAAGGAGGAACGAGGTGGAATCAAGACTGGGCACTCACAGTATTCATGAGATAAAGAGACAGGAAGTGGAGGATGGTGGAGGAAGGAGGCCCAAGGTGGAATCAAGACGGGGCACTCACGGTATTCATGAGATATAGAGACAGGAAGTGGAGGATGGTGGAAGAAGGAGGCCCAAGGTGGAATCAAGACTGGGAACTCACGGTATTCATGAGATAAAGAGTCAGGAAGTGGAGGAAGGAGACACGAGGTGAAATCAAGACGGGGCACTCACGGTATTCATGAGATAAAGAGACAGGAAGTGGAGGATGGTGGAAGAAGGAGGCCCAAGGTGGAATCAAGACGGGGCACTCACGGTATTCATGAGATAAAGAGTCAGGAAGTGGAGGAAGGAGACACGAGGTGAAATCAAGACGGGGCACTCAAGGTATTCATGAGATAAAGAGACAAGAAGTGGAGGATGGTGGAAGAAGGAGGCCCAAGGTGGAATCAAGACAGGGCACTCACGGTATTCATGAGATAAAGAGTCAGGACGTGGAGGATGGTGGAGGAAGGACAGCGAGGTGAAATCAAGACTGGGCACTCTCAGCTATTCGGGAGATTTAGACTCAGGATGTGGAGGATGGTGGAGGATGGAGGCATGAGTTGTAATTAAGACTAGGCAGTATTGGGATTAAGAAAAAGGAAGTGGAGGAAGGAGACACGAGGTGGAATTATGACTGGGCACTCTCGGTATTCATGAGATATAGAGACAGGAAGTGGAGGATGGTGGAAGAAGGAGGCCCAAGGTGGATTTATGACTGGGCACTCACGGTATTCATGAGATAAAGAGACAGGAAGTGGAGGATGGTGGAGGAAGGAGACACGAGGTGGAATCAAGACGAGGCACTCACAGTATTCATGAGATATAGAGACAGGAAGTGGAGGATGGTGGAGGAAGGAGACACAAGGTGGATTTATGACTAGGCACTCTCGGTATTCATGAGATAAAGAGACAGAAAGTGGAGGATGGTGGAGGAAGGAGACACGAGGTGGAATCAAGACGGGGCACTCACGGTATTCATGAGATAAAGAGTCAGGAATGGAGGATGGTGGAGGAAGGAAACACAAGGTGGAATCAAGACGGGGCAATCATGGTATTCATGAGATAAAGAGACAGGAAGTGGAGGATGGTAGGAGGAGGAGACACAAGGTGAAATCAAGACTAGGCACTCTCGCTATTCGGGAGATTTAGACTCAGGAAGTGGAGGGTGGTGGAGGATGGAGGCATGAGTTGTAATTAAGACTAGGCAGTATTGGAATTAAGAAAAAGGAAGAGGAGGATGGTAGAGGAAATAAACACGAGGTGGAATGAAGACTACTCAGTCTCTGTATAATGAAAGAAGAAGTGGAGAATGGTGGATGAAGGCGGAAATAGAGACAGGTAGGGGAGGGTGGTGAAGTCAGGAGGCACAGGGTGGAGTCAAGACTAGGCTGTCTCAGTAAAAAGAGCCATAAAGTGAAGAATGGTTGCAGCAGGAACCAAAAGAGACAGGAAGTGAACGATGGTGAAAGAAGAAAGCACATGGTAGAATCAAAACTAGACAGTCTTGGTATGAAGAGACATTAGGTGGAGGGTGGTAGAAGGTGGTGGAGAACACAGTAAGTGGTATCAAGACCAGGCAGTCTCAGTACTCATTTTATAAAGAGACAGTAAGTGGAGGGTAAAGAGAAAGTAAGTGGAAGGTGATGGAGAAAGGAGGCATGAGGTGGAATCAAGACCAGACAACTTTAGTCTTCAGGCCCCCCACTGTTTTGCAGTGCCATTGGAGCGCTCCTAAGGAACACTTTTGTCCATGGCAAATTAAGCAGTTATGACAATATGTATTTATTTAGAAACTCCATGTTTTTCTGCAACTTTACCTGGAGGCTTTGGTCCAACAATTAAAGAGTACTTTCTTTCTTTCTTTCTTTCTTTCTTTCTTTCTTTCTTTCTTTCTTTCTTTCTTTCTTTCTTTCTTTCTTTCTGTCATCATTAAATGGTTCCTTTTCTAAAGATTCAGCCATGGACCTTGCTGACACCTATTGTGATCTTGGACCTTTCATCAAGCATTTTGTGTACACGGCTGGGGGTATATCTTCCTTTCACAATGCAAGATGTGTTCTTTGCCCACTACTCTGGGGCTTGCCTACTGTCCAACAATGTAGTGTTACAAATCAGCTGTTGGTGCAGAAAATATACATTGCTTCCTGAAGTCATTCTGTTGCTGTCTGCACATATATCGCACAAAGCCCAGTGATGTAATAAATGGAGTTCACACTAATGTCCATTAGATGTCTCATTATTTATTGAATAATCTGCATTGGACTTCATCTTTATTTAAATGAAATAGAAGCAGCCACAATGCCGAAGGTCTGACCTGTGGATGAGTGGAAGGGTGAATGTGAAAATGAGTTCATGGAGGGTGGATAGATGTGAGTGCATGTAAAGATGAATGGGTGAATAAATGATGAATGGATCAAAGGGAAAGAGCGCCAATGGATGCAGCAATGATTGAGTGCATGGTTGTCGGAGTGAGTGAGTGCATGAATGAGTAGGTGAGTGAGCTCATCAGCTCATGAATAGATGGGCAGATCAATGAGTGAATACCTGTATGGATGAATAAACAAGTGAGAGAGCGCATAGCTCTATTTCCCACTATACATTCCACAAACAAACGATTCCCCTCCTCCATCCATGACTCCTGCCCCCTGGTATACGGTCCATCATCATAAAACACAAGACACAGAACAACCCATGGCAACAATAATCACTACTTACCTCCTGGACCTTTTTTACAATTACTGTCCTCCATTAATGTTGTACTTGTTCTCCCCCTGGCTCGCTATCCAGCACACCTCTCCCATAAATCGATGACCCACTCATTTACAATAGGTCAGTCATCATCTTATCAGCTGGAGAATCTAAGTGGACTTCTAACTCCAGGCAGCCTCCCAAACAAGAGTAGCAATAACCTCACAAAGCCCACCGTGTATGCATACTCTGCTGTTCTACCAATCAGAGGCGGTGATAGTGGTATCTCCTGAAACATCAAATCGTGCTCCCTTCCACTGCTCAGGTGGCAAAATAGACCATACAGAGCACCAGAAAAGTCCAGCTGATTCCAGAACATCAAATACTGCAAACCTCTGGATCTTAGAATCCCAACACACCCTCGTGCTTCACCCCCAATGTCAAGACCAATCACAAGTACCTTCACCAACAATTTATTTGAAATCCTGATCTTCACCACACTGCAGGCTTCCTCCTTAAACTTCAAGTACACATTTACAACCAACTCACCACTGTACAATAACATGATTGAGGCCATAACTGCATCTTTGCTTCAGAAGAAATTATTCCAGTCAAATGAACCAAACCAATTAACTGGAGGGACCACCACATCATCAACTTCAACCTTAACCTGTCAACAGTGACAACACCACCGACAGCACCTAACGTAATATCCCCTCAGTGGCCACGGAAGACCTTAAATAATGATGCCGGTAACTCACATACCTTGGCGATGTGGCACTAGACCCACTGATGATCATCATCCCTTTGCATCCTTGGCTCAGCGAGGTCTTCAACAAAGTATTTCCCTTACAAGTTTTACAACATCACCTGTGACACAGGTTGTCTAAATTTGTCTGTAAAACTACAAAAAAAGGGAACTTAGAAGCCTTAAAAGATAGTGATAGAAAATACATGACCATAAAGAGAAAAAAATCAAATCCTGCAGCAATAACGAATTTAAAAACCAAGTACAAAAAGACAGCCAACTATGTCATTACTGACAGCCCATCTCTGTTGCTTCATATTTACTGGCAATAGACAACTAGAATCTAGAAAATCACTTGAAACTCAAACTCAAATTGAAGTAGAGGTCTTAACATTTGGATATTGCAAGGTCTTTGATTCTACCATACGCCACCTATGAAGGTTGCATCTTCCCAAACAACCTTGACTGAAGTGGGTGTGATTGTGAACTCCTAACTCCTGCCCCAAAAGCAGATGAACAACACAAACAAAAGTGCATTCAACGTATATCTTTCCTTACATGGGTTTCTCCCACTGGCTACGGGTCATAGTATTACTAGTGCTTTCACGCCTGGACAACCCTACCATGTTTTACATAGGACTTATGAGCTGACAAATCAAAAAATTTCAATAGATGCACATTGCCACTAACCTGGCCGAGCTACCTGTATGAAAATTCTTTTTTAAAGTTTGGTATATTGCCTGTCAGACTATCGAATACTAGCATAATCATTCTACAGTCTAACCCCAGAGCATTACACCCAAAGAGAGACCCTCAGATCCAGAATGGCAGTGCTCCCGATCATTCCTCCCTATGATGTAACTCACAAAGTGGTCAACTTCATCTGGGTACAGATTTGTAAGCTTTGGAAAACCCTATCCAAGAAAATGCAGATTATCACCAATCACCGTGAATTCAAAAAAGCTATAAAGTCTAAGGGGTCGATTACGATGGCGGGCGGACAAAGTCCGCCCGCCATCGCAGTGGCAAAAGGGACCGCCCGCCATAGGTGCGGCGGTCCCGCTATACGGGGCCGATCACGATGGCGGGCGGATCGCCACCGCAGGGCCGGCGCGATCCGCCCGCCATCCAGACAGCAAAGACCCCCGCCATATCATGATGGCTGGGGGGTCCGCGGCGGGCGGAAAGACCGTCCGCCGCTTTTCCGCCGGTCGACTTGTCGACCGGCGGAAAACGTGTTGAATATGGTGGTGGTGTCTGGAAGACACCGCCATCCATATTACGATGCTGGGTGTGAGCAGCCTTTCCATGGCTGCATGGAAAGGCTGGCGGTTCCTGCTGTGGGGGGCCCGTAGCGGGCCCCCATATAGTTGGGGGGTGCACATGGGGGGGACCTATAGTACCCCCCTGCATTTGCATGTACAATGTGGCAGGCGGTGCCTGTCACGTTGTGCATGTAAAAGCACAACATGTTTATTTTACAGTGCGGCGGGTGCTGCTTGCAGCACTGCCGCCGCAATGTAAAATATACGGGATCCGCCCGCCAGTGTGGCGGGTGCATCGCAATTCGCATTGCGGGACCGCCGCACCTATGGCGGGCGGTCCCTTTTGCAGCTGCGATGTGTAATCGGCCCCACCGCCATCCTGATTTGGCGGTGGGAATATGCAGGTGGATGGTGGGCGGATCGCTCCCGCCGGGCCGGCGGTGATCAGCCCCTAAGGTCTTTACTAAAATATGATGCATTAGGCCCTGTGTTCTATAGGAGCCCACCCAGCTTGGAACTGCAGTATGGAATCTATATTTAGTGTGAGTTGGACCATTTACTCCTAGGTGGACTCTGAACTCCACTTGTTTTCTTGGTAGTTTCACAACTAGGTTGAGCATAATCACTTCTGTGTACACACCACATAGGGGCCGATTCCGATTCGGGCAGGAAATCTCTCCGCAGCCTGACCGAACGAGTACGATGCGTACGTATGCTATCGGACTCGATTCGGTCGGACTCCCATTGAAGTCAATGGGAGCCGGTCGTACAACGCGTACACGGGCTCCCATTGACTCAATGGGCACGACGCGAACAAGGGCACCCCCTACAGCGGGTTCACGTCGATGCGGGTCGCGCCGTACATGCACGTGTAGGGGGGACCCATGGGTCCCCCCTGTGTGCGACTCGCGTGGCTACGCATGCAGGGGGGTCCGAACCGGACCCCCGGAGTCCGGCTCCGACTGCTCTTTGGAGCCAGACGGCACGAGTCGGTCGGACTGTTCGAGGCGCGCATCGTACTGGCTCGGTCGGGAAACGTCTCCATTGCGTGGTGCGAGTCGTGTCCGTGCGAGTCGGTCGGAGCGGTTCGGACTTTTGGATTTCACGTACGCTCGCATCGTACTCGCTCGCACGGACGCATGCACGAATCGGTCGGAAAAGAGGCCTCCGAATCGGATCCGGTAAAGCCGAATCCGATTCGGTGCCCTACCGGCCGAGATCGGAATCGGCCCCATAGTGTTTGTTATGTTGACTCTATTGTGTTGAATATTCCTTCAGTACTGAGGGACCTAGTAGGAGTTCCGGCGGTGTGGGAGCGGACGGTATGCCACCGCCATGCCCCTGCACCTTCGAGACACGCCACCTCCTGCCCATCAGATTACAACTTTAAAGTGGTCTGGCGGGCGGGCAGCGTGGTGGTCCTGCAGTGGTGCCTCTTTCAAAGGTGGCGGTGCCTTTGAAAAAGGCACTGCAATGGGACTGCACACCAAGGTTCCTACAAGACATGGACTCGAAAGTCCAGGCCGTGCAGAAACTGGTGTGCATGCACACAGAGGGGCATATGTTACATCCCCCTGTGTGCAGCCACGTGTGGTGGAGGCACAGGGGTGCCCTGTAGGGCCCATTTTGTTTCCTCTATGCCACAGGGCACATGAAGGAGGAAGCTCCATGACACTGCCGGCGGAGAGGAAACCCGTAATAAGCCAAAGATAGACCAGCTGGAGGCTTAATTGTCTGAGTTAAAAATTCATTAGATTGCAAAATCAAGAGGTTATTTGGCCCAACACTCGATCTTCTGGGACTTTCATTGTGTAAAGACAATAAATGCATTTATATGTATAATGTCTACAATAGACCAGCAAACGTGCATAGAGAATCACCAACCCTCTCACTTTTAGATGACCAGTTGAGACTCCTCCCCTCCGAAGCAATCACAATAGTTGTAGGGGACTTTAATGTGACATTTGAACCATTGGTAAATGGTGACAGATCTCTAACTGACGAGGAAGATGAACAGTGGTTCATCCCAAAAATTGGTTTCACCCAGATAATTAGAAGCTAGACCTTTGTACTGCAATTATTGGGTATCACTTTAGGGGGAGGATTGAGAGCTTGTAATGGTAGATCTATGTCGGATTAACAGGGTGCTCCCACCTTCAACCACTCGAATAGTAGGAGTAGAATTGATATGTCTTCCTATCATTACATATTTGGCCAAGTAAGATATGAGTGTTTTAGAAAGATGGGATAGCGACAATAATGCTCTGGAACTTGAATTGATTGACCTGATTATCCCGACTCCAGAACTAGTAAAACATAGCTTTTTGGGCAATGTTCCTGTATCTAATAATAAAAAGGCCTTAAAGTGGGAGTCTATGGAGGCTCACCCGCACCTCTTAAATAAAGTGTACACAAATGTGTGTGATGCCCTGGAGAAGATGGGTAAATTGACGGATCGTGGTCCACCTTCTAATTTAATAGTACAAATTCATGAAGATCTGTTCATAAAATTGAGGGATATTCTATCTAAAGACCCAAGGAGAGAAACAAAAGCTAGATTTAACCCACACCCTATGTTAAATGCACAATGTAGAGCAGCCAAAACACTCCTCTTGGCACTTATCAAATCTAACATTTGGGATGTCATTCATCAGGCACGTAGGAGCTATAAGAGAAGAATATATGACGTTACAACGCAAACAATTACAACGGATGCTTTTACAAAGTGGTTTTTACATTGCAAATACCATTACATTGCATGCTTTTACAACGCATGCCAAAACAATGCATTTTTAACAACTACCATTGCAACGCATTCCATTACAACGCATACCTTTACAACGCATACCATTACAACGCATAATACTTTTAGGGCAACAGTAGGGTAACTGTTGGCTAGTGTAGGGGTAAAATTACTATTCCCACTCCAGTGAGTGCAACAGTAGGGTAAGTGTTGGATAGTGTAGGGGTAGAAATTACTATTCCCACTCCAGTGAGTGCAACAGTAGGGAAAGTGTTGGATAGTGTAGGGGTAAATATTACTATTCCCATCTACTCCAAAACCCATACCCACCCTAAAACTAAAAAATCTCCATTACTTACCTTACGATGCGTTGTAATGGCATGCGTTGTAATAGTATGCTTTGTAATGGGTAAGTAGACATAATATCGAAATTTTAATATCGACATACATTAATATCGAGTTTAGAATATCAATAGTATTAAATATCGATGTAATGTATATCGTTGTTAAAAATATCGATTTTAAGTGTTGTAAAAAATATCGAAGTTTGTAATGTCGACAGTAAAAATATTGCTATGTTAAAATATCGTTATTGTACTTTATTTTAATTTATTTAATGTTTGTTTTGTGTATAATAATAGTTAATATTATAAAAAATAAAATTTGTATAATATTTTTTAGTAGCGGGATGTTGGGTTAATAGGGGATAAGGGTGGAGAGTGTTTTAAAATAATTGATAAACAATTTTAATAAATTCGAAATTTTTATTTATAATTTAGAAATAATTGTTTTGAATTCAGAAATTATTTTTTTAGGAGTGGGATGTTGGGTTAATAGAGGATAAGGGTGGGGAGTGTTTTAAAATAAATGAGTTTATTTTTAAAAAATTAGAAAAATTAATCTTTAAATTTGAAATATTTTATTTATGAGTGGGAAGTTGGGTTTAAAGGGGATAAGGGTGGGAAGTGTTTTAAAATAATTGAATTAAATATCTAATAAATTCGAAATTTAAAATTATAATTTAGAAAATTTTACTTTTGAATTTAGAAATTAGTGTTTTATGATTTGGAAGTTGGGTTTATAGGGCATAAGGTTGGGGAGTGTTTTACAAATATTGTTTACATATTTATAAAATATATTTTTTTTTAAATAAGTAATTAATAAATATTATGTGTTTATAGTGTATATTTTTAATTAAAGAATTATTACAATTAATGGTTTATTATTAATACTTAAATATTAAAATCAAAAATTATGTAATTTTATAATTTAAATTTAATAATTATTATATTTTTCTGAAACTATGTTATACATTTATATAAATATGTATAAAATGTTTTTAAAATTTATATATGTACTAATTAATTAAAATATATAATTTTTAATATTATGTATAGTATGTAGATAAAATATTATTTATATGTGAATTATATTTAGTAATAAATAATATTATTTAAATGAATATTTTAAATATAATTATATCAATTGTATATGTTTAAAAATATTTTAAATAATTAAAATATATAGTGTAAAACATTATTATATGAAATAATAAATAATACAATTTTAATGTAGAGTATCGTTAGTGATATTATATCATTTGTATTGGGAAAAGTAAATTAGATATGTTTAGTGTATGGCAACTCCTTTGACTTTATAGTAATTTGAGTGGGAATAGTAAATTAATTAAGTTTAGTGTCCAGCACCTACCCTGACTTAATACTAACTGGAGTGGGAATAGTAAATTAATTAACTTTAGTGTCCAGCATCTACCCTGACTCAATGCTAACTGGAGTGGGAATAGTAAATTAATTAACTTTAGTGTCCAGCACCTACCCTGACTCAATGCTAACTGGAGTGGGAATAGTCAATTAATTAAGTTTAGCGTCCAGCACCTACCCTGACTTAATGCTAACTGGAGTGGGAATAGTAAATTAATTAAGTTTACTGTCCAGCACCTACCCTGACTTAATGCTAACTGGAGTGGGAATAGTAAATTAATTAAGTTTAGTGTCCAGCACCTACCTTTATTTAATGCTAATTGGAGTGGGCATAGTGAATTAATTAAGTTTAGTGTCCAGCACCTACCCTGACTTAGGGGCCAATTCCGATCTCGGTCGGAAGGGCACCGAATCGGGTTCGGCATTAGCAGATCCGATTCGGAGGCTGATTTTCCGTCCGATTCGTACACGGGTCCGGACGGCGAAGTACGATGCGAACAAGCGCGAATTCTCCGTCCGAATCGTTTCCGGCTCCGAACCGCTCCGTACGACTCGGTCTCAAGCAAACCGTGGCGCGCAATGGAGACGTTTCACGACCGAGCTACTACGATGCTCGATTCGGACAGCCGGATCGAGTCGGAGCATCCGGCTCGCAAAAGCTCCCGGAGTCGGACTTCGGGGGTCCGCGTCAGACCCCCCTTCACCTGCAGCCTTACGACTCGGACACAGGGGGAGACCTATGGGTCTCCCCAACACAGGCATGTACGGTGCGGATGGCACCGATGCGTACCCACTGTAGGGGGCGCACTTGTTCGCGACATACCCATTCAGTCAATGGGAGCCCATGTACGCGTCGTACGACCGTCTCCCATTGACTTCTATGGGAGTCCGACCGAACCGAGTCCGACAGCATACGGCTGCATCGTACTCGTTCGGTCGGACTGCAGGAGTCCGGATCGGTCGGAAAACACTCCGATTCCGGCTCGGTCGGAGTGCTTTCCGACCCACATCGGAATCGGCCCCTTAATGCTAACTGGACTGGGAATAGTAAATTAATTAAGTTTACTGTCCAACACCTACCCTGACTTAATGCTAACTGGTTTGGGATTAGTAAATTAATTAAGTTTAGTGTCCAGCACCTACCCTGACTTAATGGTAACTGGAGTGGGAATAGTAAATTAATTAAGCTTACTTTCCAGCACCTACCCTGACTTAATGCTAACTGGAGTGGGAATAGTACATTAATTAAGTTTAGTGTCCAGCACCTACCCTGACTTAATGCTAACTGGAGTGGGAATAGTAAATTAATTAAGTTTAGTGTCCAGCACCTACCCAGACTTAATAAAAATTAGAGTGGAAATAGTAAATTAATTAAGTTTAGTGTCAAGCAACTACCCTGACTTAATACTAACTGGAGTGGGAATAGTAAATTATTTAAGTTAAGTGTCCAGCATCTACCCTGAATTAATATTAACTGTAGTGGGAATATTAATTAATATATATGTATTAATTTGTAAGGTTAAAAAATGTATATAGTTGGTAGTTGTAATGTATTTTAATTATAACATAGTTAAAAATGATAATCAATAACATTATATATATAGTTAATTAAAACATAGGTGTCCATTACGATGTCGGGCGGATAAAAATCCGCCACCAACCACAGTGGCGAAAATCCGCCCGCCTACACCCTCTGAATACCGACCGAGCAATTACGATGCCGCGAACCGAAAACCGCCGGAGGCGGAAAATAAACAGAAAAAACCGCCCGCCCATGTCCGAGTCCAAGTCCATCCGCCCGCCACGGACGGAAAGACGCACAAAAAGCCAAAACCGCCCGCCCTGACGACCGAGACACCGCCCGTTAAATTAGGATCGTACCGACATGAGCGCGGGAAATCCACAAATACACCGCCCGCCAGCGCAAACAACAGTGACGAAAATGGACACGGCGGAAGCCCTAGCGGCCACCTCCATGCACAGAAACCATCCGCTGACGAAAACAAACACACACAACATGGCTAACAAGTCCACACAGCAACCCACGCACAAAAACCCAAACACAGTACACATCCCTGAAACCCCCCCCTGGACATACAAATCAACTACAAATCCCAGAACACCAGCCACAACACACCTGAAAACAACAGACCTTCATGACACACCCACATAGGTAAGTACAAAACCAGCCCCTCCACAGACCACAACCCCCTGCAACATTACAAACTGAGGACGAAAGCACACAACACAGCGAGACAGAAAGGACAGCAGCACACCACAGACACGCACCTATCACACCCATCACCACCACCACCAAACACCTGACCCACAAACCCCCTGCACATCACACACCACACACCGCACCAGCACCACAAACACCAAAACACACACCATGGCATCACACAGAATGCCCAAGTTCACTTCCACCGAGCTGACGGTCATGGTCGACGAGATCGTCAAGGTGCACCCACAAATCTATGGCAACCAGGTCCAACAGACACCACTATCCACCAGAAACCGGTTGTGGAGCAGGATCGTAGACCAGGTCAATGCAGTCGGGAACATTCCACGCAACAGAGGAGAAATTAACAAAAGGTGGAACGACCTCAAAAGCGTGGTCAAGAAGAAGGAGAGCAAAAATCGAGAGCTGGCTGCCAGGACTGGCGGAGGGAATCCCGCGCTATTCAAGACCTTCAAGGCGTGGGAGGAGAAGGTGCGAGTCATCATACAGCCGGAGATCCTCACCGGATTACCAGGGAGTGGAGGCTGGTAAGTACAAACAAACGTATACCAGCACACCTCCATGTAATCACATGCACTACCACCATGCCATAGCTCCTAGGGACAAACACCCCCATGTCCAGTACACAATACACAAGACATCACCCACACATGCAACAGACACTCACACACACTCAGCCCAAAGCTACCAACTAACAAAACCATGGGGGCATGTGTACAGTCAGCCAGCACCGCAACTACCACCAGGTCCCCTTGTACTCCAGATGCGCCAGAATGAGCACTCCCCACACCCACATCCATGTGTCCGCCATAGCTGCACTGACCGACAATTAACAGGTAAGTAGCCGGAACACAAAGACAGTGGGTCGGAGGGGGACAGCTGAAGTAAAACACCCACCAGGCCCCCACTACCACAGACCAGCAAGGTGGAGCACACCCCACATCCATGTGTCCGCCATAGCTGCACTGACCGACAAGTAACAGGTAAGTAGCCGGAACACAAAGACAGTGGGTCGGAGGGGGGACAGCTGAAGTAAAACACCCACCAGGCCCCCACTACCACAGACCAGCAAGGTGGAGCACACCCCACATCCATGTGTCCGCCATAGCTGCACTGACCGACAAGTAACAGGTAAGTAGCCGGAACACAAAGACAGTGGGTCGGAGGGGGACAGCTGAAGTAAAACACCCACCAGGCCCCCACTACCACAGACCAGCAAGGTGGAGCACACCCCACATCCATGTGTCCGCCATAGCTGCACTGACCGACAAGTAACAGGTAAGTAGCCGGAACACAAAGACAGTGGGTCGGAGGGGGGACAGCTGAAGTAAAACACCCACCAGGCCCTCACTACCACAGACCAGCAAGGTGGAGCACACCCCACATCCATGTGTCCGCCATAGCTGCACTGACCGACAAGTAACAGGTAAGTAGCCGGAACACAAAGACAG
This sequence comes from Calotriton arnoldi, assembly GCA_963921515.1. Classification (NCBI taxonomy): domain Eukaryota; kingdom Metazoa; phylum Chordata; class Amphibia; order Caudata; family Salamandridae; genus Calotriton; species Calotriton arnoldi. The sequence continues at coordinate 896,882 of CAWUFW010007995.1, read as the reverse complement.
TGGGTTGGAGGGGGGACAGCTGAAGTGAAACACCCACCAGGCCCCCACTACCACAGACCAGCAAGGTGGAGCACCCCTCCCTCCCAGTACCATGTGGCATCCATTGCATTGCGCACTCAGAAACAACCTGTAGGTGGGAAACTGTACAGGGCGGGGCATCTGTAGGCATGAGGACTGTACTATGACTGACACATGGGACATGTCACGTAGCAGAGGAACACGCAGCACTGCTCCCAGTCACAATCATGAGACCAATGTGCACACGGACATGTTCAACAGAGTCAAACCCCACATGACCTATCACAGATACAGCAACACCTAAGGAGCCACGTCTGCATGTACAAGTCCCACTGGAGCACAGACCCACACAGCAGGCACTGTGCCACCCATCACACACATCAGCAACACCATCGAAGTCCTGTCCATGTAGTCCTCACTGCCTGTCACCCACACATCGTACAACAACGCCCACGTAAGACAGACCGTACTAGAAGTAACAGCTTGGAACCACAATATTGCACACAAAGACAACCGGACCCATGAAACACAAAGGCACACAATGCACATTCAACATATCATCCATCTCATCTCACAGCCACAATGTCATGAAAGGTATGACATCCGAACAGCTGGCCCTCATACAGTAGACATGCAAAGATACCTGCCCATGACAAATCAAGTGCCTGCAGTGACCGAAGCGCACGTCACACTGCGAATAACGACACACATAACATAGTCAACACCCCAAGAGCACAGCACTGATGCACATGTACCAGGGCAGCACGCACACAAAGGAATTGGCCCATCTTCAATACGACATGTGGCACAAAACAAGCACGAACTCACAACATTGCTACCAATGTGATGTCCATGAATGATAACAGTCAGCAGATATTCCGGCCATGTGAGACAGACACACACCTTTGTCCATGCACTGTCACGTTGCCAGAACACATGTCACGTTCTGCACCCATTACCCACATCATGTACCCCAAAAGCATATTTCAACCCAAGAGCGTTTAGGGGGCTGTACCCCCTTCTGGCATCAGCGTACCTAAGCGTTCCATCCCTCCCCCTAAACCATCGTTCAACCCAACATCGCCGATGGTCCTGGAGCACGCATACACACGAGCCACAAAATGTAGGAGCATAGCAACACACACCCATCGGCATTGCTAATCCGTCCCATGCCACATGTCCACATCACACAGACCCATTGCCTAGCCCACGCATACACACATCGTACATCCACACACACGCCACTGGGAAACCTGTGCACGACAGTGCACGAACTGTGAATGTCAGACAACCAATACATACTTTGCTAGGTGCAACACAATGACCCATCTCATCCTCCCCACAGGTGCCGAACTGCTGGATGCTGGAGAGGGTGACAGCAGCCAGCACAGCCAGTCCGCAAGCCCCCGACCCGGACTCACGGATGTAGAGGAGCTGGACACCTCTCCGGACACGGACCACCCAGCAGGCCCATCTGGAGTGGCAGGGCACAACCGCTCCCCAGGGCCCCTCCTGCCTACCAACCCATCACCCAGGGCTGCTGACCAGTCACAGACCCCTGCTGCCACAGCCGTTGCGGCCACCACCACCGCCGCAACCACCACCACCGCCGCAACCACCACCACCACGCCATCCCTCGCCACAGCCCCTGCGCAAGGGTCGGCACGGCCGTCGGGCTCCACCCTGGGAGCCAGAGCGAGGACCGTGGTGAGCAATGTGGCTAGTGGGCAGGTCGGTGGCAGCAGTACTGGTAGGAGGAGCAGGACCAGGCCAACGCCAACTGTGCCTGGGAGCCAAGCCCTGCCGCCAATCGACAGAGTCCTTGGGGCCTATGAAGAGGCCCAAGGCGAATGGGCCAGGTCGGCAAGCGACACGCGGGAGGTCCTTGCGGTGTTGAGGTCCATGGACGCCCATATGGCCCAAATCGCGGCCCTCATGGGCCAGCTGGTGGTGGGGGGAGGGCACAAGCAAGGCCAGCAACACCACCTCCGCCACCACCTGCTGTGGCGCAGGCTCGTGCAGCATCGCGTTCCCCTGCGTCCACAGCGAGTGAGCACTCCTCAACCACCACCAGCGGAACATCAACACCCCCTACCAAACGTGGAAGGGGCCGTCCGAAGAGGAAACAGGTGTCCAGAGAGGACTTCGCCCGCACCAAACGCCAGTGAGTCAGCCAGCCACCTTGACCACCTACTGCATTGACATGTAATACGATCCTACCCCACACTGCCATGTGAATGGCATGTGTCTGTTGGACTGTGGACATAGAACTCCATGGGTACACCTTGACCATCACGCAGCCATTTCCGTCAACTCATTGTCACAGCATGCACCACATTTGTCATCACCTTGCACACAATCACATGTCACCGCTGTTAATAAATACACCTTGATCACAATCGGCTTAATGTGTCCTGGGTTTATTCCATGATGTGCAATCGCCACCATGAGCAGAAATGCATCTGCTGTGTGGCATGTCGATGGGACAGGAGAGGCTGCAGGGACCTAGGGGTGAAAAACAGAACAAGAGTACATTCAATGAGTGTGTCACACACTCATCACACAGTACTTGTCACCAACTACAAGCAATGCACACACATCTCACAGAGCAACAGGGCACAATGCTACAGCCACTGTCAGTGGCATACCAACCTGGACATGGACCATTGACACACAGCACTCAGTGAACAAAAGGCCCCCGTAACAGAGCACACATACACCTGCACAACTACAGCTACATCAGCCGTCGTACATGGTCACTCACCGTCAAGTGAAGTAGCGGGCGATGAGCTGCTGACGCACATTCACAGCTTCATCCTCTCCACTGTCCTCTTCACTGGAGCTGTCCAGGTCTGCAGGCTGGGGCCCTGGTTGATCTCCGTCATCCACAATTAGGGGGATCTGCTTGCGGATCGCCAGATTGTGCAGCATGCAGCAAGCCACAATTATCTGGCACACCTTCTGTGGGGAGTATGCCAGTGCGCCCCCGGTGCGGTCCAGGCATCTGAACCTGGACTTGAGGAGGCCAAAGGTCCGCTCAACCACACGTCTGGTCCTCCCATGTGCCTCATTGTAGCGTACATCTGCTGGGCTCCCAGGACGTCGTAATGGGCTGAGCAGCCAGGGTCCATTCGGGTAAGCAGAGTCACCTGGGTGTGAGGGACACAGAGAACCGTTGCAATTCCAACTGGACACAAGACAGCATCGCACAGCCAGCACGCTACACTACTCCACATACTCACCAACAATCCAGCCACGGTCCGGTTGCAGATTGGTCATCAGACGTGGTAGGATGCTGTTGCGCATGATGTGCGCGTCATGGGCCGATCCTGGGAATTTCGCACACACGTGTGTGATCACCATGTCCGCAAGGCACACCACTTGCACATTCAGGGAGTGCGTGTGCTTCCGGTTGCGGTAGAGGTGCTCGGTGGCCTGTGGTGCAACAAGGCCAACATGGGTGCAGTCTATTGCACCAACGACGTGGGGGATTCGTCCAAGAGCATAGAATGCACCCTTCACTGCCGCCAATTCACGAGCCCTGGGGAAGCGGATGTATCTGTTCCTGTACAGCATCATGGCTGACAGTACATCCCTGAGCACCATGCTGAACATGGGTTGGGACATCCCACCTCCACTGCCCACTGTGTGCTGGAATGACCCAGTGGCGAAGAAATGCAGTGCAGCCATCACCTTAGCCGTGGGGGTGAATGCTGTTGGATACACCCTGCGAGGACGGAGGTGGGGTTCCAACAAGACACATAGACGATGCAGGGTGGGTCGGTCCAGACGATATTTGCGGATGACCTCAACATCCACCATGTCTGACAGCAATTGGTAGGGGCGATGAATGTTTGGTCTCCGCCTAGGAAAGATGGAAGTGAACACATGTCAAAGCAACACGCCACATGGCATATTCACATACACAGAACATAAATGACTGAGCAGGCAATTGAATGACAGAACGGCTGACAAGTAGGGACAGCACAGCCACAATACACTTACACAGGTCCCCTACCAATAGCAATGGGCAGTGACACACACCATTGCTATGAGCATGCACATGGGGAGTTAGGCCTTAACAACTTGTAAGGCATGCTGATGGCAACAGACTGCATATTCGGTAAGCTGCAACACCACGGCAACATGACTAGCTGCTGTGCATCACACTGCTTCCGAGGCTGGGTGTGTAGGGCACACACCAACAACGCTATGGACACAGGCTGAGCGGCCAAAACAATTGGGACCGGTGGCACGAGGGGATATGAGACAGTCATTGATGTCCCTACTGCACCCTAAGTACAGCACTGTACGGATCACACCTCCAGAAACATTGACAGGTGTACACATTGACAGCCCCATGCCGACACGGCTGTGTGCTTGCAACTACACATCACAAGTGACACGTAACATTGCACGTGCCAAGTGGCAGATGTACATAGTGAAAGATGGCATGTGTGTGCATATGCATATCCCATGCTCCCATGCCAATGTGTACATGATGATGTTCCTACATACATGTGGAGGCTGAGCACTGGCCGTCCCTGCCTATGCACACAGCATGTTGTGGCCCTGTCCATTGTGGACCTGCACCCACACGCAAATCATGGCCACACCTGCAGATGCATTGCGCACATTATACTGTGTGGTGCACATGGCATCAGCGGACTGTACCCGGCATGGGCCAGGCCCTTACGGCCAACTCCAATGACCCTCGCGGTTGCACCCTGCGTGTTCCACTGTGGAGGTAGGCGTCCATGGCCAGCTGGGAGCAGGCCAACGTCTGCAATTGAAGCTGCCAGACATGGTACACGAATCGCAGCAGCTTGTACCCACTGAAACGGCCCCAGGGGGTAATATGTGTGTGTGAGTGGGACAGGCATAACCACAGCTACCTGGCACTGCAGCCTGGCACCCCTCGACGACAGCTGCTGCTGCCACCACTACACCTACACGTGGATGACGCTGAGGACATGTCCAGGTCCACTCACCAGCGAGGAGCTGGAGAACCTGGATTCCGTGCTCCACGCACACTGCACATGGCTATTCCTTGCGAAAGTTGTGTGTGAGAGACAACTGCAGTGGGTGTGGGTGTGCATGTGGGGGACACACATGTCGTTGCTCCTCAGCACTATGAGTCAGAGCCTGTGGAGTACAGACATGCACTGCACACCATGCTGGCTGCAGGTGGCATGGGTATGTGAGCTCTCGGGCGCTTTGACCTGTCTGTCCCTCCCGAGTGGTGGTACATGGCAACTTCATGTCAGACATCCAGTGACACAGACAATTGGCAATGCAGGTCTCAGTGCACTTGTTGGTCGTGTGGAAGTCAGGCTGGGGCCATGCTGCCCTTCTCAGTCCCAGCAGGCCTGGCCTGCACATTGACTGCACAATGCCAGTAGGTGCCGACACAGACTGCCTAGTGGGTTACATGTGTCTCCTGTTCAGGACCCCCCGGATGAGCGCTTACTCTGCACTGTCGATTGGACACACCATGACTCGTGATAGGGATGTGTGTGAGAGATAGTGGCACTGAATGTGACCTTCGTTGCGGGGTGGGCCATGCACAGGGCGAGTACGCTGATGGTTGCGCAGTGTTGGTCACAGTGGGTACACCCACACAGATGTGTTGCCTTGTGATCTTTTTCTAGGTCAGCCTGACAATGGACAGTAGATGTGGGCAGGCTACACATTGCTCGATGTGCTGTCTATGTGCATGTGCATTCACACCAGGCACAACTGCCCCTGCACATGTGACCCCTGCTGCACTCAGTGCTGGGTCTGTTGAGCTGATGCACCGTCTGTGCGTGGGGCAGACAGCTCTGCTCACTTCCGTCATTGCCCATGACATCACTTTGCCGCAGGTGACATGGTTCATGGAGGGCCCACATGTACGCGTGGGTGGACTACACAAGACTGTCCAATGGTTGTCACCCCCAGTCAGTGCTTCGAATGGGAAGTATGTGGTGCTGGTACTCATTTTGCTGTGTCGAGTGTGCGGGGCTAGGTGCGGGGCTACATGCAAGACATGGGAAGGTCATCGGCTTATCTACTAGTTGCAATACACACGAGACATGTCTTTTTCTGACCACATCAGGGGCATTCCTTAAACTAACTGAAAGTCAAACAGTTATCTTTTACACTGTCCTCATGGCCTCCCCTCGCTCACACCAATATGCATTTGCACATGAGAAGCTAGCGCATGCACAAGCAGCTCCAAGCTCGCCCCAGAGAGGCCAAGGAGTGTATGTGTGGGTCCAGTTGTACATGTGGTCTGTCTCACGGTATAATTAGTGGCGTTACGCCGTCCACATGCGTGGTGCCCCGACTCGAGACCCGGGCAACATTGACAATGCATGACAGGCTCCGCAGTCCGGATACACCACCTGCAACACACAGAGGCTGTAGCTGCCCTAGCGGGCCAGTCCGCGTCCAACTGGAGCTCATGGCCCCACACATTCACTCTTTGGCCTCTCTGGGGCGAGCTTGGAGCTGCTTGTGCACGCGCTGGCTTCTCTGTTGCAATGGCATGTAACGTGTGTGGGTGTATTGTCAATGGGTGGGATGGTGCGAGCCACCTTCCGTGACGTCACTGCTGCTTGTGATGTGTGCGTCCCCCCACTACTTCCATTTGACTTGTGCCATACTACACATTGTGGATGTGTTGCCTGCGTGATGTGACAAGGATGAGCGCGCCATGACCTCTCACCCACCATGCTCTACTGCCATCCCGTGCCCTGGATTGCCTGTGCAAGTGGACAATGTTGGGGATACACCAGGTCGACAGGGGATGTGAGTGCCTTGGCAAGGGCCTGGCGGACGCGCAGCAGTATCCGGCATGTCCACGGAGGGTGGGCTGATGTCTACACTTGATGCGGCATTGTTCGTGTGCCCGCCTGTTGTGCACACACGAGTTCACATTCGGCACCAGACAGGTGGTCTTTACAGATTCCCAGGAGTGCGCCAATGTACTGGTCCTGAGTCCTCCCAACACAGCGTGTTTCAACATTGCATGTGCGCACCTACCCGTCACACCAACCCACCTGAGCCATGCGTAACTCCCGCTTCACATGACACATGTGTGTCTCCCACAGTTGTGCTACTCATTTGCGTTGACATCCAATGACAGTGGACTACATGGTCATCTCACGACTGCCGTGTACTTCACACACTCTCATCCTCTCTCATTCGTACTTGTGAAATGAATCAGCAGAGACACATTGTTGCTTCAAGCCATGTATTGGGACTTATGTCCTCTGTGATGCAGTATAGTGAACACTACTGGCAGCGAAGTGCATGTGGAGGATATACTCAGCATGATTACACATAGCATAGGGTGTAGGGGTACAGTGATTAGTTGTTGACTGTGGGATGTGGGCTTCAGAGTTACAACTGCTTAGCCGTTGGTGTGCTAATGTACATTTGCTAATTACTGTGGTGCTGCTGACTGACACAGACAGTATACATTTAGCCTACCAGTCCGCTTGTCATCATGGGCACAGTGCATCTCAGTTCCATGTTACAGGTTTGCTGCTATGGTTACTCATACACACGTGCGTGGAGGTGACATCAGGGCATGGGCTTACGTGCATGCAAAGGCGTCCCACTTGTTGTTGCGATGTGGTGGGTACTGGCCATGTCACAGTCACTGGGCTCATGTTGTTGGTGGATGCACTTGGTGTCCATGCAAAGGTCCTGGCACGGACGTTCAGAGGGAGGTGTGGTGACAGCTCTCACATACTACAGCAGGACGATTGCTGTCCACTGACCGGTGCATATGTTCATGGGCGCAGGATCCATATCATGGCATGGTTGTACGTGCAGTTCTGTCCATGTGGTTGCCATACACAAATCCCATGCCTCTGCCTCCCCCTGTTCATGCAGAGTTACTGGATGTGATGAGGTACAGGGTGCATTTCCCAAATAGTATCAGATGTCATGGCAGTGTAGTTGTTGTTGTGGTGTCAGTTGCAGGTTGCATGGTGTAGTAGTTGTACTGGTAACTGCCTAGTCCGTGCGTAAGCCAAGCATGGGTACGGTGTGGGACATCATTGCTCAATTGGGGGTCTGGCGACGGGGCCCGACGAATTGACAGGTTGTCAGGAATGCAATACCTTCCAGCAGGGCTTCCATGGCATTGGTGGTGGACATGGTTGCCATCCAATGTAGCGGATGGTGGCTGTCAAGGTGTTGGTCGTGAGTTGTCCCTTGTAGGAGCATGATGGGACATGTTGGATGGCATTCGATGTAACTGTAATCCATTATCCGTCGTGTGGAGGCACAGTGGTCCCATTGCAGTGTGGGTCCGATAGTCGCCACATACGCCATGCCCCCATAGGCTGAACAGACCCTGTCGTGGGCGTCCAGGGGGTTGAATAGTTGTAGCAGGTCCGCCCTTGGACATGCCGGGTTGGAGAGACATAACTCCACAGGATAGTAGAAGGGACACCTCCGACAGTAGAAGACGGGGATGACGCAGCTGAACAATGCGATGCGGTAAGTTAGTCGGTAACTTACGTTCAGCAAGGCCAGATTGTCACATCCCAATATCTGTATCAGGTTATGTTTGTACAGCTTGATCTGTCCGGCGTAGTTGGGTAGGTGTGGTGCAAGTGCCATTTTGCTGCAGGGCGCTGTGGTGGCGTGCTCCGGCTGTCTGTGCAGTCTGCAGAGTGCAACCTCCGATGTTGCTGGGAATTCTGTAATGGTCGTAGGGAGGCAGGACTTGTGTTATGTTGGCTTGTGCGGAGGACACGGGCCCTCATCCCACATGCTTCTCTGAATGGTCAAGGTCAGTGGTGTCTGACTCCTTCCAGATAACTTGCATGTGAACCACATGGGGGAGTGTTATCATTTCTTCTTTCCGTTCTGAATGTTCTTTGGTGTTATGCGCTATCTGCCCTGTGGCCGCTTCCCTCTGCATGCCTGTGTTGGGCTTTGTTTGGTGCAATGACTGTTGTCTCCGGCTTGTTTAGTCGGGATGTGGTTTCACAGTGGGAATGGAAGGTCATTCGGTGCTGTCTCCTCTCCCGTGTGTGGGCAGCAGGCTGCTTTTCCGCTATACGTTGGGCCTTGTGTTATAATTGGTCCCACCTGTTGTCTGTCCCCGGTATCTTTGATGTTACGTATTGCATGTCTTGTTATTGGGTGCAGGGTGGCACCGGTGTTTCTGTGTGGTACTGGCGTACCTTTTCCCGACAGGGTCCATATTCTGATGGGTGATGTTGCCTCCGCTGTGTGCTTCGCCGTGTTTTGCACACAGGGGTGTGTCCTAATGTGGCGTGACGTCACTGACATGTTCGGGTCAGTTGTGTGACGTCAGGTTGGCAACAGTGAATTGCCGGTTGGGGACATGACTGTGGCAGGGCTGTCACGTGACATGTGCGTTCTGGGTGGTGCTGGTGTGTGTGGTGTTTTGTTGTGACCCTGTGTTGTTGTGTGCGGCGCATGCATTGCGCTGGCGTTGGCCTCTGCGTTGTGCGCATGTGTGGGTGCAGTGGTGGATGTGTCGTGTCCACGCAGGGATGTCGGGGGGGCCATATACAGTTTTCCCGCCCTTGCACTGTGTGCGCTGTTTGCGTGCCCCTGTTGTGTGTCTGCCTACCTGCGTCGCCGCGGTGCGTTGACTCCTGGGTGCTGCATCAGGTAGAGCATGGGGAGGGCCTGCAGTGCTGGATTCATGCTCGGGGGTCCGCCTCTTTGCTATCCGTACTGTGCGTTCGGTTTTCCGCCTTGCTTTCACGTGCGGTGTCTCTTAGCCGGGGGAACTGTTTGGTTCTGGCATCGTAATTTGTACGCCGGGCGGTACGTGATTTCGTCGGGCGTTGTGTCTCCATTGGGCCGCGCCGCTCCGTGAACGGGCGCACTTTGATGGCGGACGGCGTCGCTGGCGTACGGGCGGTGTTTGGCTGTCTTTTCGCATCCTAATTGGGCGGGCGTGTGTGCTGTGGCGGGCGGACGGTAACTGGTGCTTTTTGCATCCGCCAGCACGGCGGTGGTGCTTCCGCCCGCCATCCTAATAGGCCCCATAATATTTAATATAGTATATTTCATAAAAACATAACTTTTTAACATTAAATACCACTTTAATAAAATGATACAAAAAATTAGACATTTTATTTATTTATTGATGTTTATTCATTGTGAATAATTTTGTAATCAACAAAAAGAATTATTTTATTCAGTGCATATAATATAAATCAAGACATATAGATAAAAAATAATATTTATTTTACAGACAAAATATTTGGTACATATGTATATTTTTATATGTAATAATTATGTAAAGAAATGTTTTTAACATTTGTAAATTTTTAATACAGTTATTTATACTTTGGGGCCGATTCCGATCTCGGTCGGAGGCGCACCCAATAGCATTCGGTCGGGAAAAAAGCCATGCGAAAGCCTGTTTCCCGACCGATCCGTACAGCACACCGAACGAGCAAGTACGATGCGCACAACAGCAAAGAATCCGGCCGAGCCGTACTCACCCAAACCAGGTCCTGTTCTCCGACCGAGGCGAATCCGGAAACGCCGAATCGAGTCGCACGGAAGGAAAAATGCAGCCCCGTCCGGCCGGACAAGTACGATGCGCTTTCCGTACGCGCCGAACCCGTCACTACGCACGGCACGTCAAAGCATCCGGAGGAGGCGCACATAAGCTCCGATTCGCGCCACAACACGATCCACGGCTCCGAGACGAACACGGCAGCGACGAGGACGAGGCGAAGCGACGAGGACGACGCGAAGCAACGAGAAGGACGAACGACACGAACCAACCATGAATCCCTTCGTCCCGATCATACCAATATTCTACATATACTACCGGAACAGGCACGGACGCGTACGGCGCAGAAGGTAAGCCAGACACCAACCACAAAACACATACAACACGTACACGACACATCACACACACACACAGGGATGCAGAATATACTTACACCAGCAACAGCAGCACCATAGGGGCGGGATGCCCATCACCAATGCCACATATGCACACAGGGGCCTGAATGCGCACCACCACCCCTACCCAGGGGGACAGGATGCCCACCACTACTACCACCCTCACCCAGGGGGCTGGATGCCTACCACTACTACCACCCTCACCCAGGGGGGCAGGATGCCTACCACTACTACCACCCTTAGCCAGGGGGCAGGATGCCCACCACTACTACCACCCTCACCCAGGGGGCAGGATGCCTACCACTACTACCACCCTTACCCAGGGGGCAGGATGCCCACCACTACTACCACCCTTAGCCAGGGGGCAGGATGCCCACCACTACTACCACCCTCACCCAGGGGGCTGGATGCCTACCACTAGTACCACCCTCACCCAGGGGGGCAGGATGCCTACCACTACTACCACCCTCAGCCAGGGGGCAGGATGCCTACCACTACTACCACCCTTAGCCAGGGGGCAGGATGCCTACCACTACTACCACCCTTAGCCAGGGGGCAGGATGCCCACCACTACTACCACCCTCACCCAGGGGGGCAGGATGCCTACCACTACTACCACCCTTAGCCAGGGGGCAGGAGGCCCACCACTACTACCACCCTCACCCAGGGGGCAGGATGCCCACCACTACTACCACCCTTAGCCAGGGGGCAGGATGCCCACCACTACTACCACCCTCACCCAAGGGGGCAGGATGCCTACCACTACTACCACCCTCAGCCAGGGGGCAGGATGCCTACCACTACTACCACCCTTAGCCAGGGGGCAGGATGCCCACCACTACTACCACCCTCACCCAGGGGGGCAGGATGCCTACCACTACTACCACCCTTAGCCAGGGGGGCAGGATGCCCACCACTACTACCACCCTCACCCAGGGGGGCAGGATGCCTACCACTACTACCACCCTTAGCCAGGGGGGCAGGATGCCCACCACTACTACCACCCTCACCCAGGGGGGCAGGATGCCTACCACTACTACCACCCTCAGCCAGGGGGACAGGATGCCTACCACTACTACCACCCTTAGCCAGGGGGGCAGGATGCCCACCACTACTACCACCCTCACCCAGGGGGCTGGATGCCTACCACTAGTACCACCCTCACCCAGGGGGGCAGGATGCCTACCACTACTACCACCCTCAGCCAGGGGGCAGGATGCCTACCACTACTACCACCCTTTGCCAGGGGGGGCAGGATGTCCACCACTACTACCACCCTCACCCAGGGGGGGCTAGATGCCTACCACTAGTACCACCCTCACCCAGGGGGGGCAGGATGCCTACCACTACTACCACCCCCAGCCAGGGGGGGCAGGATGCCCACCACTACTACCACCCTCACCCAGGGGGGGCTAGATGCCTACCACTAGTACCACCCTCACCCAGGGGGGGCAGGATGCCTACCACTACTACCACCCCCAGCCAGGGGGGGCAGGATGCCTACCACTACTACCACCCTTAGCCAGGGGGGGCAGGATGTCCACCACTACTACAACCCTCACCCAGGGGGGGCAGGATGCCTACCACTACTACCACCCTTAGCCAGGGGGGGCAGGATGCCCACCACTACTACCACCCTCACCCAGGGAGGGCTGGATGCCTACCACTAGTACCACCCTCACCCAGGGGGGGCAGGATGCCTACCACTACTACCACCCTCAGCCAGGGGTGGCAGGATGCCTACCACTACTAGCCCCCTTAGCCAGGGGGGGCAGGATGCCTACCACTACTACCACCCTTAGCCAGGGGGGCAGGATGCCCACCACAACTACCACCCTCACCCAGGGGGCAGGATGCCTACCACTACTACCACCCTTAGCCAGGGGGCAGGATGCCTACCACTAGTACCACCCTCACCCAGGGGGGCAGGATGCCTACCACTACTACCACCCTCACCCAGGGGGCAGGATGCCTACCACTACTACCACCCTCAGCCAGGGGGCAGGATGCCTACCACTACTACCACCCTTAGCCAGGGGGCAGGATGCCTACCACTACTACCACCCTCACCCAGGGGGGCTGGATGCCTACCACTACTACCACCCTTAGCCAAGAGGGGGCAGGATGCCTACCACTAGTACCACCCTCACCCAGGGGGGCAGGATGCCTACCACTAGTACCACCCTCACCCAGGGGGGCAGGATGCCTACCACTACTACCACCCTTAGCCAGGGGGGCAGGATGCCTACCACTACTACCACCCTCACCCAGGGGGGCTGGATGCCTACCACTAGTACCACCCTCACCCAGGGGGGCAGGATGCCTACCACTACTACCACCCTTAGCCAGGGGGCAGGATGCCTACCACTACTACCACCCTCACCCAGGGGGCAGGATGCCTACCACTACTACCACCCTTAGCCAGGGGGCAGGATGCCCACCACTACTACCACCCTCACCCAGGGTGGGCAGGATGCCCACCACTACTACCACCCTCACCCAGGGTGGGCAGGATGCCTACCACCACTACCACCCCCACCCATAGGATGGACAATGCATGACACAACCAGCACACCACAACCTAGGGAATGCAAGAAGAAGACATCCCCCAACACCATGACAAGCGTGTGTAGACTGTGTCAAATGCCTACAACACCGAACATGACTTCTAACATACAATGTGACCCCCAGCACATGTGCCACACAAATATGTGTGTGGCACACACAAATATGTGTGTGGCACACACAACGCAAGCAGGCCATGACCATTGTGGCAATGGGGTCCAAACCCCCATCATCACAGTGACCAAAAGGCAAGTGTGGGGTCCATAGCTGCAGCACATTTTGAACATTGTGGCAATGGGGTCCAAACCCCCATCATCACAGTGACCAAAAGGCAAGTGTGGGGTCCATAGCTGCAGCACATTTTGAACATTGTGGCAATGGGGTCCAAACCCCCATCATCACAGTGACCAAAAGGCAAGTGTGGGGTCCATAGCTGCAGCACATTTTGAACATTGTGGCAATGGGGTCCAAACCCCCATCATCACAGTGACCAAAAGGCAAGTGTGGGGTCCATAGCTGCAGCACATTTTGAACATTGTGGCAATGGGGTCCAAACCCCCATCATCACAGTGACCAAAAGGTAAGTGTTGACAAAGTAAGAGGTGCAACTGCCAAACTGCATGGATGATTCCTGGTCACAGAACAACAAACACATCAGTGGCAAAGTAGTGTATGTGTCCCATTGCAACATAAATTGGGGGAGCCAAATCCTGCAGTGCAAATAAGACATAACTTTGGCCATGTGCAGACAAACAACACCCATGGGGGCTGACACCGTTAACAATCATCAATGACACAATGACAGAAGTGACCATCCGAATGCAGACCCACATATTTGCACCAATGGGCACACACATGCAGATACCCTGTGGAGACTGCAGATGTGAGGCGAACAGATACCATACCATGGCAGCAATGGGACACACAATGAACAATTAGCACCAAATGAGGGCTCCCGTCCCATCAGCCTGGTCATGGAAGTGCCAACGGAATCATCAGCACAGATCCAACACACTTGTATAGCAATGTTGCACTGACAACACAGATGAGTCCTTCCCCATTGATGCCCAAACCTGCATGTTCACTGGAGATGGCCACACGGTCAGGGAAGTAGACGAATAGAACAATGGCAGGCACAACAGATGTGCAGGGGTGGAAGCCACAGATGTGAAGTTGCCAATCTAAGTAGGAAATCTCATTGCCAAATACTGAACACATGACACCCTCAGATGCTGCTATGGATGACATGGATACACCACAGGATAGGACACATTCCCCCTGGACCACATGGGTTCCTGCACAGTAACACTTCATTATCATGAGACCAAATATCACCATCACTGCAGCAAGGGCATTGTTAGCATCATCAACATCATGTACATCAGAAGCAAAAGCACTAGAGAACAGAAAGTTGCTTTATTCAGCATATGTGGCATTAAAAGTAGAAGTCCGGTAGAACATAAACAAAGGCCAATGGCCAGTCCATCAACAAAGTCACAAGTGGGTGTCAGTGGCAGATGCCACCCTACACATGCCTGCACAAAACCAGGGACAATCCACTAGGAGGGGCAACCGGGGGGTAGGCCAGGCACCGCAGGGACAGGATCAGGGCTCACCAGGAGGAAGCAGGGAAGGGGTGGTGGGTGCTGGAGAGCCACTGACAACTGCAGTGGAGGTGTCTGACATGGTGTGTGCCGGCACAACTGGGGGCATGGCTCAGATGTTGTGGGTGCCGGCACGACTGCAGTGGACCCTGCAGATGGAGTGGACAGGTCCGCCACTGCAGTGCCCAAGTCAGACAGGGTGGTAGTGGACTCCACTGCAGTGCCTACCACCAGGGGAGGAGAATGGGGAACAGGCAAGGTGGGCTGGACAGAGGGGAGGACACCCTCACCACATCAGTGGCACAGACAAGTGCAGCGGGGGGTGTGGTGCCGGGAGAGCAAGTGGCAGGGGGAGAAGGCCGGAGCCTCTTGGGGATGGTATATCTGTGGGTGGAGGAACCTGCGGCAGGGTGTGGTGGGGGCACCTGTGGAGTGGGGGCCTGAGGGATGGAGGAAGGAGACCTGGTGCTTGAGCTGCAGGGCGGCGGCGGGGTCTTGCTCTTAGCACTCCGGGGGGACTTGCGGGTGGGGGCCTCAGTCTGTCTGTGCCTGGGGGAGGGTGTCCGGGGGCGAGGGGCACTCTGCTCCGTGTGGGGGGGCTTCCTCTTCCCCCTGGATGCTAGGGCAGCTGGATCGGGGGGAAGAGGCCGAGGTCACTGAGGAAGAGGCGCTGGGTCTTTGGGGTTGCAGGTGAGGCAAGGGAGGGTGCTTTGGAGGGAGAGGCAACTGAGGACTGTGCAGTGCCCGTGGATGCGTGTGTGTGTACCAGGGCCCCATCCCCTGTGAGTCTGGTTTCAGTCCCCTGACTGTGCGTGCTTGTGCGTTTAGTTTGTGGCGTGTGTGTCTCGGTGCTGGATGTGTGTGTGCTGGTGTGTGCCTGTGCTGGTGTGTGTGTGCTTGGGACGGGCAAGGTGCTGGGGAGTGTGGATGGAGCAGAGGCAGGAGGGGTGAGGGACTGTCTGAGGAGGGACACTGCTGCCGTCAGGGAGGAGTCCATGGACCTGTTGCCCCTCTGTAGGTCAGACATGCCCGATGAGATGCCCTCCATGAACGACACCAGCTGAGTCAACAGTGCGGTGTGCGCATGGAGGACACTCAGCATGGCTGTCTGCCCTACATGGAGCTGGCGAAGGAGGTACACAGACTCCTCACTCAGGGCAGCAGGGGACACAGGGGCAGGGGGTGTGGTGCCTGGGCCAAAGGAGACACGCTCCCGAACATGGGAGCCTCCATGGACCTTGGGAATGGGAGCTGATGGGAGGGCGGTGGTGGTGCTGGTGGTGGCGGGGACAGCAACACCAGCTGGGGTGTGGTGGCTGCTGACACCCGCCTCCACAAGGGAGTCATCCTCCGAGTTGCTCTGGTCCTCAGCTGAGGTGGATGATGCTGAGGACCCCTCGGTGTGGCTCCCTCGCCCTCCGTGCCACTGGGTCCCTCCGACCACTCCTCGGCTGCTGACCCAGTCTGGCTCTCTGGCTCCTCCTGGTCCGTGGAGCTGTCCCCTTCCGTGGCCGTGGATGTATCTGCAAACAATGGGGAAACAGACAGACATCAGTCACCTGCACCAAACGCACACACCACTGTGAGCACAGCACATCACAGAGCAAGCCCTGGCATCATTAGTTGTACATTGCTAAAAGTGCCCTAACTGAACAGGAGAAGCCAATTGTCAGTCTGATGCCAAGCATGGCACTCACATCCCACATGGCCTTGCACCCATCTGTCTGGTGTCTGTTGGATTGCAACACCCCAGTGTCGACACATGCACCAAGTACACAGTAGTTGGACAGTGCAGAGGACACGGTGTGGACACATCACAGCTCTTGCCACTGAGTCAGTACAGGTTTCCGGATGAAAGGGATGCCCAGAGTCAAATAGGAAATGCATGTGATGCATACCAGCGACAGACACCATGATGCACCCATGTCCTGATAGCCAGCGCCACTATGGTGTGCATGTAGCACATGTCACTCCCCTGCAGGACCACAAATAAGTTGACACATGCCATGGCAGAGGCATGACTGCTAAGTCATACATCACTGTCTCAGTGATGTATGACTTGGCAGCCAGACAACAACACTATGCACTGTGTCACAATAGTAGGTCATGGGGAATGCAAGTCCTGGAGCTGCACAAGTGCACATGTACATCCCCCACACAACACATCATCTCAACCCTCATCTGTCCAGGTCACACCTATTGGACATATGGGAGACCTGTGACACTACCCTCTGAACCTGAGCCCCTCACAATTTGCTGTGAATGGGGAACAGCTGCCTGAACATCACATTCGCATACCCCAGTCTGCACGGGCAGCTGATCAAACACCTATGTGACACACAAGTATCGTCTCCTATGGTCACATCTCCAGGGGCATGCTGAACCCCTACCAAGAAACACCCCAGCAGTCCTGGCAACTAATCCACAGCACACTGACACAGAGGCAGACACCTGAGGGGTCAAATCACTGTGCACAATGTGTCAGCTGATACACAGGAGTGGGAGTACAGAGTGCATTGCATGGCCTGGAGTAGGCATGACTGTCCTGCTCCACATGAATGAGGGATGTGCCCTGGACAGTGGATAGCTGGCTATGTATGTGTGACACACGTAATCTGCACACTCCTGGGGCCCAAACATTGTTCCCACCCGCTGCATGGGCGTGTGCCACATACCCCAGGCACATGTGGTGGCTCAGCTCAGCAAGTGGACCGCATATCAAAGCAACACGCAGATCACATGTCCAAACCCAGGCGTTGTGTGAACAATGGACCCACCCATGATGCCCACAACAGAGTTAGGGAAACAGATGCTGTCCCCCACCTTTAGTGAAGCAAACTGCAAGGACACAGTCCCAAGTGACACAATTCCCTGAATGTAAGGGCCACACCTGGGTATCAGATGAGCAGTGGGCAGTGCACAATAGAGGGACATGGCTCCTGGACAACATGACTGCTGCACTGTGGCAGTTGAACCAGGCCAGAGGAGGGCACAAAGCATGTAATACAGAGTTCACAGTGCAGTCTTTGACTCACCCCCTCCTTGCTGCTGTCTGGCCTTCAGCTGCCCATCCAGGTCTGGAAACACCACCGCCAGGATCTGGAGCATGTGGGGGTCAGGGTCCGTGTTCCGCCCCTCCTGCGAGGAGGCGACAGCTTCAGCTGGACCCGTGCAATCCTCCGGGTCCAGCCCCGAAGGTCCTGCCACCTCTTCTGGCAGTTGCGGATCCGGCGCTTGTAGACCCCCACGGACCGGACAGCCCGGACGATGTCCTTCCAGATTTCCTGCTTCCGATGGGCATTAACCTGACAGGATGACAAAGTGAAAAGGCCATTACCACACATGCAACATATCCGTGCATGACACAGTTGCATATACATGTCTCAATCACAGGGGCACATGATGTACACAGGCAGTGCAAAGCTGACCATGGACAGTTTGCCAGATGTCACTACATGGTATCATTGCATGGGAAGTAAAACCATGTTCAAATGCACTGTCACTGCACCATACCTGTCCAGTGCAAGTCACTACACACTATGGGGGGTGACAACTACTCAGTGAGCCTGGGCCGGCCGGAGGCACCGATCGGTCCATTGCGGTACAACGCGCACAGGGGTACAACGCGTACCCGCACACATTGAATGCAATGGGCCGGCCGGAGGCACCGATCGGTCCATTGCGGTACAACGCGCACAGGGGTACAACGCGTACCCGCACACATTGAATGCAATGGGCCGGCCGGAGGCACCGATCGGTCCATTGCGGTACAACGCATCACTGTACATGTGACTGGCATATGTCAGCATGCCTGTCTCAGATGGACATATGCCAGCCACAGATAGCTCCCAGGGAGTGAGGGGCACACCTACATCACGACAGCCTGTCCAAACCTTATCATAAGGCATGTAAGGATGCATTTCCTATTGTGTGTATGTTGGTGTACATGTTGTCCTGTGGGTGTCACCTGTGGGCAGCCACCCCCAGGCTGTGCACGTGTTCATGGGGACAGGATCCTGGGTGTTACGTGTACGTGACCACTGTGATGTGCAACTGTTCATATCTGTGCATGTGCCATGGTCACATTTCACAGTGGTGTATGTGTATGTCATGTCACATACCCCGTGAGTCCCATGTGGGACGGTATGTTTGAGCCAGGGTGTCCCAGTGGCACAATAGTGATGGTCCTCCACAGTCTTTGTGCATGTAGTGTTTACAATGTCTCTGATTTCATGTGCACAATGGGAGACAGTCTCCACATCCACGTTGTGTGTGCATGGACTCTGATGTTGTGCGTGTGTGTCACAGACGTCCATGTCTGTCCTGCCGTGGCAAGTGGGGCCACTACCTGTGGGGGTCATGGTTGTTTTGCTGTGGTGTATACATGATACTCCATGTAATGCCAGTGTCCATGTGGCATTACAGGGTCCCTGGGAATGTACCTGTCGTTGAGCTGTGGTGCCTGGGGCACATCTGTCCTCACATGTCACTGTGGGGGTTATTGTGACACGGCAGCAGGAGATGGGAACTGTGACACGGCCTCATGATATCCAATGGGCCAACCTGGGACTAATTGATGCCACCTGTTGGACCGTGTTGACAGATGTTGGCCATGTATGTAGCATACATGTCCTTCCGGTACTGCACACTTCATGTAGTTGTGCCTCATAATGATGTATGTTGGGATCTTGAGTGTGTTCAATGCCGCATATGTGGGGTGACTGACAATCTTGCTTACTTCTCCTCTGCACTGCAGGGCTCCTGCTGTCCATCGGCCATTCCCAGACCTGGCAACGATGGTGGAACGGGACAGCATCCGACGGTACCGCTTCACCAGGCAGCTGATTGAGGATTTGGCAGTGCAGTTGTCCCCACATTTGCAGCCTGGCCGGCCGTATCCTACAGCGCTGACCCCCAAGGTGAAGGTGATGGCAGCCCTACACTTCTTTGCCACTGGTACCTTCCAACATACTGTGGCGACTGCTGGTGGGATGTCACAGACCATGTTCAGCCGTGTGCTCCGCGATGTTTTGGCGGCAATGTTGCTCTTCCTGAACCGGTACATCTATTTCCCTAGACTGCGACGACTCACTGACGTGAAGAGTGACTTTTATGCCCTGGGGAGGATGCCGCATGTAATTGGCTCCATTGATGGGACACATGTGGCTTTGGTACCACCACAGGCCCAGGAGCAGGCCTACAGGAACCGCAAGCACTACCACTCGGTCAATGCACTGGTGGTGTGTCTTGCAGACATGACCATCACACACGTGTGTGCCCGTTTCCCTGGTTCAGCACACGATGCCTTTGTGATGAGGAGTAGTCGCATCCCCAGGATGATGGCACAGATGCAGAACCAGCGTGCCTGGCTTGTCGGTGTGTACTGACTTTGTGCCATTGTGTGTGATCTGATCTGTAGTATTCCGCCCACTTTTCCAAGTCAGCTAATGTGCACTTGTCTGTCCGTAGGTGACTCGGGATACCCCAACACCCCTCAGGAACCCTGTGACACCTGCCCAGATGCGCTACAATGAGGGACATGGGCGGACCAGGAGAGTGATTGAGCGGACCTTTGGTCTCCTGAAGAGCCGCTTCCGCTGCCTGGACAAGACCGGAGGGTCCCTCCCATATGCCCCTGCGAAAGTGTGCAAGATTATCATCGTCTGCTGCATGCTCCACAACCTGGCAGTGCGGAAGGAGTTGCCTCTCATCCAGGATGACAATGACCAACATCCGCCACCTGTGGAGGATCCTGGCCTGGACCACGATGCCAGTGACGATGATGATGATGATGGTGATGGTGATGTCCGCACACAGCTCATCACCAACTTCTTTAGCTGAATGTGAGTATCCTGAGGTGTCATGTCAATGATGTGAGTTGGCATGATGTGTGGGTGGTGCTCTGGTGCTGTTGGAGTGTGTCCATGGGCTACTTGACTGGATGTGTGTTGCGATGTGTGGTGACAGGTGGGCTGTACTCCCCAACAGTGTTGATATGCTAACTTGGTTCTGGGTGGGTATCTTGTAACATGTATTGTGCATGAGTTTTGCTGTTCTGTCCTGTACTCCATTGCTTTTGACTGTGTGTCATTTCTGTCCTTCACAGGGTACTTTCAGATTCGTTTGGTCAACTGTGTCCACCGACGACATGATTGCACATCCAGGCTGGTAGCTGTTGTGTCCCTACAGGTGATGTGCGCCACACCCATGGACTTCCTTCCGTCTACAGTTGTTGACTGTGTGCCCGCTGCCAGGTGGGGTTACCTTGCATCTGTAGTGGTTACGGCATGTTGCAACTGTGTAATAAACCTGTGCTTCACTTTGTGATGTGCGTTGTCTGTGGTCACACATTTGACTGCCATTTGCTTACTGCACCTGTGGGCTACTTGACTACAACTGGGAATGGGTGTGGTGTCTGTGCATTGCACCGTCATCCCTGGCAACATCAGTGTAGGCAATGAGTCAGATGGCCTAGGTGTGTATGTGTTGTGTAGCCCTGGTGGTGTGTCTCCCTCATGTGTGTCACGTTGCCTGTACTCACATGCCTGTGTTGTCCTTGCTGTTGCAGTTCGCATACACAGTGTAATTTTGCAGTTCATCATCCCCATAACAGCACCCACGTTGGAATCACGACAGAGGCAAGTATGGTGTATTAGTGTGTTTATTGTGATACATTTGTGTTAATAGTGCATAGGATGGGTTGTGCTGTACATAAATCTTGCAATCCCAAGTTCCTAGGTGAATTGAAAGTCCGGGTAGACAGGATCCCCAGTATCGGGGCCACAGTTGTCTGACACATTGGTCCAACTTGTACTCCCCATGCAATGTGTGGGAGTAGTGTTGCCGTCAACAGGGTGAACAGTCTGTGCACAAAGGCGAACATCCAGAACAGGTTCAGGCTTCCTGGGAGTTGCACTTGGCCACCGGCCTCTCACTTTTCCCTCCTCGGACGACCCCTCTTCTTGGGGGGCCCCTCAAGTACAGGCTGCTGCGGTGCAGGGGACTCTCCGCCAGAGTCCTCCTCCCTCCCTATGGCAGTTGCAGTTTGTTCGGCACCAGATGTTGTTGGCACACAGGGAGGTGTGGACTGGTTGCTGTTCATCTGGCGGAGGCATTGTAAAATGTCCCTGTGCACCGCCGTCATCTCATGCAGTGCATCCCACTTGGACTCCACGAGGGACATGTGTGAGTCCACACGGGACATGTGTGACTCCACGTGGGACATGTGGGAGTCCAAGCGGGCATGATGGGCAGCCTGCTGCTGTTTAATGTCTCTGAGGAGCCCCACTACCTGGCTGAGGTCTCCGGTGCTGGACTGGTACGCATCAGCTATGCGTACCAGTTGTGGGTCATCATGCACACCAGCAACGTCTGCAAGCAGCGACCTCTGTCTCCCACCCCTCCCACCACCCCTGCTGACATGTGCAGTGTGTGCAGTGGCACGCACAGATAACCCTGGTCCACCTTGGGGGTTGGTGGTGGTGGTGGTGTCCATGGCCCCAGGTTGGTCCAGGGTCACTGTGCTGGTGTTGCTCCTTATTCTGTCCATGTCGGCAGGGATGGTATTTGTGGTGACAGTCGTTGGAGGGGTGGGTGCAGGGGGTGCAGCCGGTGGTCCTGCTGGTGCTGCAGCTGGTGGTCCTGCTGGTGCTGCATGTTGACTTGCACCGGATGTGCCAGGTTGTTCTTCATTGTCCGAGGAGGACAGAGGCTGTACGACGCCAGTGAGCTCGGCATCCTCTTGAGCCTGGGACTGGGACTCCTCAGCGTCTGCTGCTGTGTCCCCATCATCACCTGTTTTTGGGAGACACAAACAATGTATGTCATGTTTCTGCAGGCATCAATGGTTGACACACATGACAGTTGTGACTGTGCCTCTGGGTGCGGTCCTGTACATTGCATTGTCCTAAGTCGTCACAGTCAGGGGTTGATATTGGTGTGGCACATTGTCCTGCATTATTTGGGCATTTCTATGTATTTTCTGGGGTGTGAACATGGTCTGCATTGGTTGTGTTTGGTTGACAGCCGGCCCTCCTTCCCACCCACCCAGCCAGTCAGTTATCCCACCATGGAACGTGCTTGCATTGCAGGGAGTGTAAGTTGTCTCTCAGGATGTCAGTCAGTGGTGTCCTGCTGTTTGTTGGTGCACAGTTGCCAGCAGGGCCTTGTGCTCCCCACAGCAGTAGCCAGTGTCAGCCATCTTGTGAGTCCTTCTCCACTCCCTGTGATGTGAGCATGGTTCAGGGTGGTGTTGATGGGACAGTTGTGGGGGTGACCAATATCAGTGACTACGACTCCCATCATGCTATTGCCTCCACCCCCCTTCCCAGCATGCCCATGCTTCCTTCCTTTTGACTCTGCTTCCCTGTGGGGTGGGCTGGCTGTGCTGACAGGATGGCTGGGAGTGTTGTCCTGGCAGTTGTTTGGCTAAGAGTCCCAAGAGTGTCCCTGTGCTTCACACAACATAACCCAGGGTGGTGGTTCTTTGTGGGATCTTGTGTTAGGATGGAGGGCATTGCATTCTACCAGGTGGGTACTGTGGAGTTTGTGTTGGGGTGTGTTTGAGGGGAGGTGCTTGTGACTATGGTCAGTGCTGCAAGTCCTCCTTCCCACCCAGCTAGCCAGATATCCCACCATGGAACGTGCTTGCATTGCAGGGAGTGTAAGTTGTCTCTCAGGATGTCAGTCAGTGGTGTCCTGCTGTTTGTTGGTGCACAGTTGCCAGCAGGGCCTTGTGCTCCCCACAGCAGTGGCCAGTGTCAGCCATCTTGTGAGTCCTTCTCCACTCCCTGTGATGTGAGCATGGTTCAGGGTGGTGTTGATGGGACAGTTGTGGGGGTGACCAATATCAGTGACTACGACTCCCATCATGCCATTGCCTCCACCCCACTTCCCAGCATTCCCATACTTACTTGCTTTTGTGTGGAGTTCAGTGTGTGTGGGTGTGAGAGCAATGGCAAGATGGCTGACAGTGGTGTCCTGCTGTTGGTTGGTGTGCAGTACCCAGCATGCCCTTGTGCTCCCCACGACACAGCAACAGTGTCAGACATCTTTGATGGGCCTTTCCACTCTCTGTGGGATGTGCATGCGTGAGTGTGAGCTTGCTGGGCCATGTGGTGGGGGATGTAGAGCTGTGACTACGACTCCCATCATGCTATTGCCTCCTCCCCCCTTCCCAGCATGCCCATGCTTCCTTCCTTTTGACTCTGCTTCCCTGTGGGGTGGGCTGGCTGTGCTGACAGGATGGCTGGGAGTGTTGTCCTGGCAGTTGTTTGGCTAGAAGTCCCAAGAGTGTCCCTGTGCTTCACACAACATAACCCAGGGTGGTGGTTCTTTGTGGGATTTTGTGTTAGGATGGGGGTCATTGCATTCTACCAGGTGGGTTCTGTGGAGTTTGTGTTGGGGGTGTGTGAGGGGAGGTGCTTGTGACTATGGTCGGTGCTGCAAGTCCCCCTTCCCACCCAGCCAGCCAGATATCCCACCATGGAACGTGCTTGCATTGCAGGGAGTGTAAGTTGTCTCTCAGGATGTCAGTCAGTGGTGTCCTGCTGTTTGTTGGTGCACAGTTGCCAGCAGGGCCTTGTGCTCCCCACAGCAGTAGCCAGTGTCAGCCATCTTGTGAGTCCTTCTCCACTCCCTGTGATGTGAGCATGGTTCAGGGTGGTGTTGATGGGACAGTTGTGGGGGTGACCAATATCAGTGACTACGACTCCCATCATGCTATTGCCTCCACCCCCCTTCCCAGCATGCCCATGCTTCCTTCCTTTGACTCTGCTTCCCTGTGGGGTGGGCTGGCTGTGCTGACAGGATGGCTGGGAGTGTTGTCCTGGCAGTTGTTTGGCTAAGAGTCCCAAGAGTGTCCCTGTACTTCACACAACATAACCCAGGGTGGTGGTTCTTTGTGGGATCTTGTGTTAGGATGGAGGGCATTGCATTCTACCAGGTGGGTACTGTGGAGTTTGTGTTGGGGTGTGTGTGAGGGGAGGTGCTTGTGACTATGGTCAGTGCTGCAAGTCCTCCTTCCCACCCAGCTAGCCAGATATCCCACCATGGAACGTGCTTGCATTGCAGGGAGTGTAAGTTGTCTCTCAGGATGTCAGTCAGTGGTGTCCTGCTGTTTGTTGGTGCACAGTTGCCAGCAGGGCCTTGTGCTCCCCACAGCAGTAGCCAGTGTCAGCCATCTTGTGAGTCCTTCTCCACTCCCTGTAATGTGAGCATGGTTCAGGGTGGTGTTGATGGGACAGTTGTGGGGGTGACCAATATCAGTGACTACGACTCCCATCATGCTATTGCCTCCACCCCCTTCCCAGCATGCCCATGCTTCCTTCCTTTTGACTCTGCTTCCCTGTGGGGTGGGCTGGCTGTGCTGACAGGATGGCTGGGAGTGTTGTCCTGGCAGTTGTTTGGCTAAGAGTCCCAAGAGTGTCCCTGTGCTTCACACAACATAACCCAGGGTGGTGGTTCTTTGTGGGATCTTGTGTTAGGATGGAGGGCATTGCATTCTACCAGGTGGGTACTGTGGAGTTTGTGTTGGGGTGTGTGTGAGGGGAGGTGCTTGTGACTATGGTCAGTGCTGCAAGTCCTCCTTCCCACCCAGCTAGCCAGATATCCCACCATGGAACGTGCTTGCATTGCAGGGAGTGTAAGTTGTCTCTCAGGATGTCAGTCAGTGGTGTCCTGCTGTTTGTTGGTGCACAGTTGCCAGCAGGGCCTTGTGCTCCCCACAGCAGTGGCCAGTGTCAGCCATCTTGTGAGTCCTTCTCCACTCCCTGTGATGTGAGCATGGTTCAGGGTGGTGTTGATGGGACAGTTGTGGGGGTGACCAATATCAGTGACTACGACTCCCATCATGCCATTGCCTCCACCCCACTTCCCAGCATTCCCATACTTACTTGCTTTTGTGTGGAGTTCAGTGTGTGTGGGTGTGAGAGCAATGGCAAGATGGCTGACAGTGGTGTCCTGCTGTTGGTTGGTGTGCAGTACCCAGCATGCCCTTGTGCTCCCCACGACACAGCAACAGTGTCAGACATCTTTGATGGGCCTTTCCACTCTCTGTGGGATGTGCATGCGTGAGTGTGAGCTTGCTGGGCCATGTGGTGGGGGATGTAGAGCTGTGACTACGACTCCCATCATGCTATTGCCTCCTCCCCCTTCCCAGCATGCCCATGCTTCCTTCCTTTTGACTCTGCTTCCCTGTGGGGTGGGCTGGCTGTGCTGACAGGATGACTGGGAGTGTTGTCCTGGCAGTTGTTTGGCTAGAAGTCCCAAGAGTGTCCCTGTACTTCACACAACATAACCCAGGGTGGTGGTTCTTTGTGGGATCTTGTGTTAGGATGGGGGGCATTGCATTCTACCAGGTGGGTTCTGTGGAGTTTGTGTTGGGGGGTGTGTGAGGGGAGGTGCTTGTGACTATGGTCAGTGCTGAAAGTCCCCCTTCCCACCCAGCCAGCCAGATATCCCACCATGGAACGTGCTTGCATTGCAGGGAGTGTAAGTTGTCTCTCAGGATGTCAGTCAGTGGTGTCCTGCTGTTTGTTGGTGCACAGTTGCCAGCAGGGCCTTGTGCTCCCCACAGCAGTAGCCAGTGTCAGCCATCTTGTGAGTCCTTCTCCACTCCCTGTGATGTGAGCATGGTTCAGGGTGGTGTTGATGGGACAGTTGTGGGGGTGACCAATATCAGTGACTACGACTCCCATCATGCTATTGCCTCCACCCCCTTCCCAGCATGCCCATGCTTCCTTCCTTTTGACTCTGCTTCCCTGTGGGGTGGGCTGGCTGTGCTGACAGGATGGCTGGGAGTGTTGTCCTGGCAGTTGTTTGGCTAAGAGTCCCAAGAGTGTCCCTGTGCTTCACACAACATAACCCAGGGTGGTGGTTCTTTGTGGGATCTTGTGTTAGGATGGAGGGCATTGCATTCTACCAGGTGGGTACTGTGGAGTTTGTGTTGGGGTGTGTGTGAGGGGAGGTGCTTGTGACTATGGTCAGTGCTGCAAGTCCTCCTTCCCACCCAGCTAGCCAGATATCCCACCATGGAACGTGCTTGCATTGCAGGGAGTGTAAGTTGTCTCTCAGGATGTCAGTCAGTGGTGTCCTGCTGTTTGTTGGTGCACAGTTGCCAGCAGGGCCTTGTGCTCCCCACAGCAGTAGCCAGTGTCAGCCATCTTGTGAGTCCTTCTCCACTCCCTGTAATGTGAGCATGGTTCAGGGTGGTGTTGATGGGACAGTTGTGGGGGTGACCAATATCAGTGACTACGACTCCCATCATGCTATTGCCTCCACCCCCTTCCCAGCATGCCCATGCTTCCTTCCTTTTGACTCTGCTTCCCTGTGGGGTGGGCTGGCTGTGCTGACAGGATGGCTGGGAGTGTTGTCCTGGCAGTTGTTTGGCTAAGAGTCCCAAGAGTGTCCCTGTGCTTCACACAACATAACCCAGGGTGGTGGTTCTTTGTGGGATCTTGTGTTAGGATGGAGGGCATTGCATTCTACCAGGTGGGTACTGTGGAGTTTGTGTTGGGGGTGTGTGAGGGGAGGTGCTTGTGACTATGGTTAGTGCTGCAAGTCCTCCTTCCCACCCAGCCAGCCAGCCAGTTATCCCACCATGGAACGTGCTTGCATTGCAGGGAGTGTAAGTTGTCTCTCAGGATGTCAGTCAGTGGTGTCCTGCTGTTTGTTGGTGCACAGTTGCCAGCAGGGCCTTGTGCTCCCCACAGCAGTAGCCAGTGTCAGCCATCTTGTGAGTCCTTCTCCACTCCCTGTGATGTGAGCATGGTTCAGGGTGGTGTTGATGGGACAGTTGTGGGGGGGCAATATGTGTGACTGCGACTCCCATGATGCTATTGGCTACACTGACTTGGCCAGCATACACAGAATTCCTTCCTTTGAGTGGTCTTCACTGTGTGTTGGTGTTGTTGTGGTGGCTACATGTGTGGATGTGTTTGTTAGTTCTATTTGTGCCACTGCCTAGCTGTAGTTGTGGTTGTGGTTGTGTTTGTACATGTGTTGGCACAGTTGGATGTGACTTTTTTGATGGCATGTGTTGTGTTTATCTGACTGACATACACATTTTGGGATGATTCTGTTCTAGTTGCTGTGTAATTGCTATGAGTGCATGGTTTGACTCTCCCCTTGAAAGTGATGTGTGTGTTTTGTGGCAGTATATTGTGTACATTTGTTGTGTACTCACCAGGCTCTGGGATGTCCTCTAGTCCATATACGCTCACTGGCGGAAGGATGGCCCGCACCTTCTCCTCCCAGGGCCTGAGGTATATTGGCTTGGCAGGAGGGCCACTGCCGGTGTATTGGCTGTTGATGTAGTCTTTCTTCAGCATGTCCCGTACCCTCCTGCGCACCTCATACCACCTGTTCTGGATGTCCGTCTTTGTGCGCCGACATGGTGATTGGGCGTTCACCCTGTTGATGATCCTCTCCCACATCTTGGTTTTCTGCGACATGGGGGTCTGTTGGACCAGTGTGCCAAACAGCTGTGGCTCCACCCTGAGGATCTCGTCTACCATGACTTCCAATTCACTATCTAGGAACTTGGGATTCTTCTTGGGGGGCATGGTGATGGGTGGTGATGGTGGGTGATGTGTGTGTTGGTGTGCAGGTGAGGGTGTGTGAGTGTGTGTTTTGCTGGGTGTATGTGAGGTAGGTATTTGTTGGTGTGCTGATGGTGTGTGGCTTGTGTGAGGGATGAGCTGTGGGTGTGTGGTTGCTTTCTCTTGGGTGCTGGCAGTGGAATGGCATTTGCAAAGGCTCATGGTAGTGATTTGTATCCTTTATATAGGTGGAGTTGTGGGTGTGTCTTTGTTCTCTGTCCCCACCCCCCAGTATTTATTGGCTTGGTAATTGCTTGTTTGGCCTTTTTTTGGGTGATTTTTCCTTTGTGCTGTTTGTGTATGTTGGAAACGTTCTTGTGACCGAGTCGGACCCTGCATTGGTCTCGTACGGTGTTCTCCGTTTCGTTCACGCTGTGTTTGTGCAGTTTTCTATGCTGCGTACGCGTCGGTCGCGGTGTATTGTGTTGCTTCGGCTCGGTTTTGTATGCGTGTCGGTCGTACGGCTTGTCCTCTGTCCGACTCGCTCGTGGTTTTTGCGCCTTGCATCGTACTTTGCGGTTTGGAGTTCGCGTGTACGTTTCGGTCGGATTTGTTCCGGGTGCGTGTCGGTCGGTTGGATTCGCGTGTTTTTCCGGCCGGATTGCTGTTTTCCGTGCGGCTCGGTCGGTCGACTTTGTTTCGGTACGTGTCGGTCGGATTTTTTGCGCCTTGCATCGTACTTGGCGTGTCGTGCGCCACGGGTTCGGGTCGGTCGGTATTTTTTCCGGATCCGAGTCGGTCGGTGCTTTTTCCGGCCCGAATCGGAATCGACCCTTTGTATTATAAAATAATGTAGTTTTACATTGGTTTAGAAACATTTGAGTAAAAAATATAATTATTAATAACAGTTCATTTTAGTTTTGTATTGTGAACATTTGTTATTTAGTTACATATACTGTTCAGTTTTTAATAATATAACTGTTTTCACATTTTTTTAATACATTTTCAATTTTATACTTTGTTAAATTTTTTAAACAAATAATAATACATTTTAATTAATATTATTAATATATAAAATATTAATATTATTCATTATTACATGGTTTCATTTTTATACATTTTTTTCATAAGTGTGACATTTTTTCAACATTTAATAAAATTATTACATGTTTTTATTCAACTTTGTATATAACTTGTAAATATATGGAATTATAATAATATTTATAAGTTTAATAATATTTATTATTATAATTTTACAATGTTTGAAAAATGTTAAATAAATGTAAACATATAACTTATAAATTGTAGTATTTAAATTAAACATTTTAGTAATTTATTTACAATGTAATAACATGTTTTTAAACATGTTTTCAATTTGAAGGTAGTTAGGTTGTAGTTAATGTGTGTAGTGTTACGTTTTGGAATTGTGGCGTTTTTGATGTGTAAGTTTGCTTTTAGCGATTTATGTACCGTTATTTTTGAGGCCTAGTTTAGAAAATGTAAAATATGTTAGAATATGTGTGAATATGGTGTGTATAATGTTTGTAACAGTGTAATATTGTATATTATGTGTATATTTCTGTGGATAGAAATGTTTGTGTTTTTTTACAGGTTTTGGTCGTGAGAAGTGGCAGTTACTAGAAGATTGCGTTTTTTGATTAAGGAAGTGTGTATTAGTTTAAGTAACTAATAATTATTTTACACTTCCTTAATTTTTTGGGTTTTCGTGGAGCGTTTCTTTTTTAAAACACTTTTTCGGGTTTTTATGGTATATCGTTTGTGGACTTACGTACGGAGGATTACTTTTTGAACAGTTGGATTTTTACATTTTTTTGGGGTACTTTTTCGTTCTATTTGGATTATGATATACCTGGATGTTTTACAAGAGTTGGGATTTTATTTCTACAGCTACGGAAATGGTAAGTTATTTTAATTATTTATTGTGGGAGGGAAATTCTAAGAGAGTTAGTGTTATTGTTGTTTATATGTTCATATATTTAATTAATATGTATATATATATATATATATATATATATATATATATATATATATATATTTATTGTTTTAATAAAAATATATTAGACAAATTAATTAATTTTGTGAAAATATAAAAATTATATTTATGCATTTAATTAATTTTACAGAAAAGTATTACATATTTTAAACTGGATTTTTAATTTATAGGAGGCTTTTGGCAATTATTTCTAAGTATTCTAGGCCTTTTGTTGTTGGATATAGTCTGACTTGATGTAAGTATTCAAACATTTGTGTAGTTTGTTTGGATAGTTTAGGCCTGATTTGTGTTTCAGATTGCTCCATTCTTAGCTGTTGGTAGCTCTGTTCGTTTTGAAGGGAGAGTAGGAGTTTGTGTAGAGTAGGTGGACCTCGTCCTGTTGTTGCTTGGAAGGCATTATGCCAACCTTCAACAGCATTGTTTGTTTTTGCCTCTTGGTTTATTGTGCTAAGGTATATATTCCACCATTGAATTTGGCATTTTGGTTGCCTTCTATGTCCTGATCTATGGAGTCTTCCCACCCAGGTATCTTCAAAATAGTCTAGGAGGGCACTTAATTTTTTTTCGTGTTGCTGGTAGTAAGGACTTTCTATTAATAAGTTGTAATGTTCGGCCACGTCAGTAACTGGGACGTAGGCCAGTGCTATAAGTTTTTTTATTTGGTATGCGAATGAACTGTTTGTCGCATATTCAACACTAAGGGGCCCATTACGATGCCGGACGGAGGGCCATCCATGCTGGTGGCAGTGGCGGAAAACCGTCATGTCTTCCGCCCCAGGTGCGGTCATTGCGACCAACAAATCACAATGTACCCACAGAGGCTATTTTCGGTCCGCCGCAGTCTGTCAGGCTCCGCACGTTTCTTGCGTACGCAAGAGTGGCGGACGGAGCCAACAGGGCAGGTCCGGCGTGTGGAAACACGTTCTGTCCGCCAAACAAATCACGATGTTGCAGACAGCCCTTCCCACGGCTGCGTAAAAACCACCACGTTGCGGATGGCGGAAATACAACATCGGAGAGGAAGAGCCGATACTGTACCCATCCAAAGCCCCGGACCCGCCATGGATCCTGCGCCACAGGCCTTCCCGCTGCACTACCGGCTGCACCTCCGGCAGACAAGACACCGCCACGCTCAACAGCAGAGGTACGTACCAGACATCTCCACGCATGCAACCCCTGAACAACAACAACTCCCATCAAGCGTGGCGGCACCGCGATGAATGTGGCAACCTGCCAAATGCAAAGTGCGAGGCACACCCAATCCCCATGAGTGACCCTCGGTGCCCCCGAAGGCAATTGGAGCCAATGACGAGCCCCGCAGTTGCAAAGCGCGCACACCGCCACATCTAAACATGTACGCCGAAGGCACCCATTGGCTGATGGCTCATCCGTATTGTGTGTGCCACACCCTGGCGGCCTGGAAGCTGCGACCGCAACCCTGCAACGTTCAAGTGTGGACAATGCATGTCATCGCTGCGAATGCCAGCTACCGCGCATGCAAACACATACTGCATTTGCATTGGCGCCCTGACTATTACATCACACATCACAACTCATTTGCCTAAAGTGACTGGTGCACCCCATTGGCAATGTTGTGGGGCACGAGGCCCCCATGCATATCGAGTAACCACACAGACACCATACATGCATAGGAGAACTGGCCGAGGGCACGTGCGTCCGGACCCGTTTGTTGGCAGGGTCACAGGTCCAGTGACGCCTGTGCTGGGTGGCTGTGGGGTGGGGGGTAAGTCAGCCCTCTGGGAGTGGCTGGCACATCAGAACAACTAGAACAGCGACCAGCTGGTCACTACACTGTGAAGGGATGAGAGAGTGTGACCCGTGAGCCAAGTCTTCACACACATGGAATGTCCAAGGAAAGGAGAGTGAAATTACATACATAGCCATGCCCCGTGGCCAGCATGGACTTAAATGAGGGAAGGAGTCAAAAAGGACAAAGGTCTCCCGCACGGTACCAATGTTGTGTAGTGAAACATCCAACCTGTGAACCACGCATGAATATCCCTTGACATCCGCTTGGCGTCCCTTGGCCAGGGGTCGAATTGTGAAGGGTCAGTGGCGTAGGCAAACAATCAGAGGTGTCCATCGTCC
This sequence comes from Calotriton arnoldi, assembly GCA_963921515.1. Classification (NCBI taxonomy): domain Eukaryota; kingdom Metazoa; phylum Chordata; class Amphibia; order Caudata; family Salamandridae; genus Calotriton; species Calotriton arnoldi. Next base: position 864,132 of record CAWUFW010007995.1, on the reverse strand, counting down.
GCTAATCAGACACACATGTAATCCCTAGCACACCCAACACACGTACTGGTGTGGTGTGCAGTGTGCCTAGCTGCCACTGCCTGTAAATGTCCCCACACACGTCCTGAGTCAGTGCTTCTCCAGACCAAACGCCCTCAAAAATCCTGCCCACCAGTATGGATGACAGGTGATTACCACACCTTGCAATCCTCATTGGCTCATGTGCCATTCCCTGTTGACAGATGTACTTACACACTTGCATGACTGATTGTCTCTGTACAATGTGTGCGTGATGTAAAGCACTGTCACACCCCACACTGATATCAGTAGCGCCAAACAACAAATGAAATGCGCATGAGCGAGCGGACATGGAGAAATGAGGGGCGATGGACGAGGGTGGCAGAGAGGTAATGGGAGGAGGAGGGCATGAGTGAGAGCATGAGAAGTGTCACTTGCCTGATACTCCCACCTCAGAAAACCTCCACCTCCCATCAGGAGGTCCTTTCAAGGAAAAAACACACTTCTTGAGAGTGACAACATCTAGCAAGAGAATTAAGAAGGAAAGAATGAGTCTCCCTGGTCCTCGTGAAACTGAGGAGAGACAAAGTGCGGCCCTGAAGCAGGCCTGGCGAGAGACATAAGTGACAACTCGGGCACGCAGTGGCCTACCCGAATGCATCGTTGAACCACACAAATAAAGATTCCTGGAGCCGGCCCTGCCTGGGAGGCATCCCAAATGTTGATGGCAGCCATTGATGGCACACACATTGGCCTCGTACCACCACAGGCAAGTGAACCCATCACTAGGAACCGCAAACACTACCACACCATCAATGTGCCAGTGGTATGATAGGCGGAGCAGATCATCTCACACGTGTGTGCAGAGTAACCGGGGTCGGCACATGACAGCTACATCTGGCAGAACAGCACCATCACCCCCGCACCCAACCCACACATACCCAGTGACGATGACAGTGGTGAGGAAGAAGGCCTTGGCCAGCATCCACAGCTCATTGACAACTACTTCCGTTGAGTGTGATGTAACAATGAGCGACCATGACTGTGTCTGTGTGCCTTGCTGCCGTCTCACAGACTCAGACACATTTCCCTGAGATTTCGTACACATACCGGACTATGCGCCGGAGTTGAAAACACATGCATGCAGGGGCTGAGCACCCAGAAGCACCACTACGCATAGGACACCATTGCCATACTGCCTCACTTGCTCCCCTACTCACTCTGAGGCATCCAAGCGCATGTACACAAGCAGACAATTTGAAGACACGAAACGTTTCCAAATGTGAAGTTTTTACTAGAGTGTCAAAGCATGCTAAATACATGCCACAACAGGTTGAAAATGCATGAGTACTGGACCAGTAGCCACAGTGACATATCCATTTCACATGAAACAAGATGTGGCAGCAATAACCCCTCTGGACGTCGAATCACGAGCATATCCCCCCACCCCTTGCAGGAAGGAGTCGTATGGGATGTCCCTGGTCTATGGCCTCTGTCAGCAGAACCCATTACCCAGACTATACATGGTGAGATTACACAACATTGGCTGTGTCGCACTCCTCACTGAATGGATGACCCTCCAAGTGTGGGCCATCTGGCCCGCATTCCCATGTCAATAAAAGGGGTCCGTGTCCTCTAGCAGCTGTGAGACCTTGTTGATTTGGGGTGCTATGGCCTGAACAGAACAGAATGACAAGGGACAGGCTTCTGCGACCACGGACAGAATGTTCAGACAGTACTCCTGGACCGCGCCGTGAACAAGCTCTGCGTACACCTCTCATGCGACAGACATGTACTAAGGTACTTGCAGGGCACAAGTCCTAAACAATGAAGTGGGGGACTGACCAAGACAAAACGCACTTGACCTCACAACGCCCCGACGTAGCGCTGTGAGAGAAGGAAAATCATGCGACTAACATGATTTGTGCAAATACTGGGACAGACTAACCCATATGACAGTCTTACAGTGTCAGCATTGATATACAGGGACAGAACAAAGACAAAAGCATGCCTCCCTTAAGTACCTGTGTAGAGATGGCAAGCTGTGTGCACAGGTTCCCCTCAGTGGCATCTACATTCAAATATAAGGTTCAAGGCGGACCCCAGTCAGCATGTACAAACAAAGGGATGCCGGATAGCCCCTTTACTTAGGCCCGGCTGGAGGTGAAAAAAGGCACACTCGCTGCATGCACGTTGCTGCTGGGAATGGACTGCAGACAACGTGCAGGTGCTGCAGAACGTTTACCGGTATCTGGACGGCACACTGGGACAAGTTAAGCATATCCCTGTGGGGACCAACGTCCTTGCAGGGGGGATGGCGTCAAACCCGGCCAAAGAGGGGGGGCGCTGTGTACCTGCGTGTACCCCCGACCGAGCCCTGGGTACTTGCAAAACAACAACGCCATGTCTTCTTCGTGCGCTACAGCTGCATAATGGAAGCCGGGCTCATGCCAGACGACAAAGACCACGACAGTCAGATGACAGCCTCCACTTGCCCTGGTCTGTGGCACCAAGCGCAATAGAGCACAGAGCACAGCACAGTCCAAGCCAATGCAGACAGGGCCATAGTCAGAGAGATGGATGCCACATCTTGTCAGGTGGCATGCAGAAAGGGAGACGATGATTGAATTAGTCACCAACAGTTCCTGTTGCTGTAAAGTAGTTACGAATCCAAGAAGGCACAGGCAGCTTCGAAGGCAATCATTTCCAAGAGACGATCCAGTTCATCTTCAGCAAAGAGGACCGCCATCGAATCCAGCAGTATGAAGGAACAGATGTGCTCCTCGCACCACGAGGTTGAAAGGGGCATCCCATCGAAACCTGGGAGAGGTTCAATGTAGGGATGGCACAGGAGCCATTGCGCAAACGCACAGGCGCAGCTGTCAGCCTGCCTGACACATTGAAAGGCATCCCATAAACGTGTCTCACCAAAGCAGTCTTGCACGTGGACCCACAAAGGAGTCACCCACAGCTCATGATCCAGGTCAGCAAGGTATGCGTTTGAAAGGCAGACATCCATGGCCCACTGAAACAGACATCTTCTGCAGGAAAAGACGGGTTGCACGCAGGTGAAGTAGGCATAGCGGAACGTCAGCCTGTAACTGATGCCCAGCACAGCCAGTGGGACACATCCAAATAGAAGCTGCATGCGGTCACAGTACAGTTGCAACAAACCAGGCTCGGCCTGGCCCACTGGACGGTCAGACACGGTGTGAGAGCAATCTCAGAACCAGTGCTCAGCTGTACAGCCAAAGTAATGGTCAGGTAGCACGAAATGCAGTGTGCAAATTGGGGGACTGACACCCGGAGGTACTTCCGGAAAAGCATGGAAGGGAGGGACAAGGCCAGAGCCCACAAGTCTGATAAAAAGTGTGCAATGGCCTTCAGTATCAGACGCTATCAATACTCTGTGTGTCAGTTCACCGTGAAAATATTGGGCAAGCCGTGTTCAGCACTGACTGAATCGCGCAAGACGGTCAAGACACCTGGGGGTCGATTCCGATTCGGGCCGGAAAAAGCACCGACCGACTCGGAGCCGGAATTTATTCCGACCGACACGTACCTGTGGCGCCCGACACGCCAAGTACGATGCAAGGCGTGCAAAATCCGACCGACACGTACCGAACCCAAGCCGAACGACCGAGCCGCACGGAAAACAGCAATCCGGCCGGAAAAACACGCGAATCGAACCGACCGACACGCACCCGGAACAAATCCAACCGAAACGTACACGCGAACTCCAAACCGCAAAGTACGATGCAAGGCGCGAAAACCACGACCGAGTCGTACGGAGGACGAGCCGTACGACCGACACGCATACAAAACCGAGCCGAAGTAACACAAAACACCGCGACCGACGCGTACGCAGCATAGAAAACTGCACAAACACAGCGTGAACGAAACGGAGAAGACCGTACGAGACAAATGCAGGGTCCGACTCGGTCACAAGAACGTTTCCAACATGCACAGACAGTACAAAGGAAAAATTACACAAAAAAAGGCCAAACAAGCAATTACAAAGCCAATAAATACTGGGGGGGGTGGGGAAGGGGAACAAAGACACACCCACAACTCCACCCATATAAAGGACACAAATCCCAACCATGATCCTTTGCAAATGCCATTCTACTGCCAGCACCCAACAGATAGCAACCACACACCCACAGCTCATCCCTCACACAAGCCACACACCATCAGCACACCAACAAATACCTACCTCACATACACCCAGCAAAACACACACTCACACACCCTCACCTGCACACCAACACACACATCACTCACCATCACCACCCATCACCATGCCCCCCAAGAAGAATCACAAGTTCCTAGATTGTGAATTGGAAGTCATGGTAGACGAGATCCTCAGGGTAGAGCCACAGCTGTTTGGCACACTGGTCCAACAGACCCCCATCTCCCAGAAAACCAAGATGTGGGAGAGGATCATCAACAGGGTGAACGCACAATCACCATGTCTGCGCACAAAGACCGACATCCAGAACAGGTGGTATGACGTGCGCAGGAGGGTCCGGGAGCTGCTCAAGAAAGACTACCTCCTGAGCCAATACACCGGCAGTGGCCCTCCTGCCAAGCCAGTATACCTCAGGCCCTGGGAGGAGAAGGTGCGGGCCATCCTTCCGCCAGTGAGCGTATATGGACTAGAGAACATCCCAGAGCCTGGTGAGTACACAACAAATGTACATAATATTCTGCCACAATACACACACACATCACTGTCAAGGGGAGAGTCAAACCATGCACTCATAGCAATTACACAGCAACCAGAACAGAATCATCCCAAAATGTGTATGTCAGTCAGATAAACACAACACATGCCATCTCAAAGTTACATTTAACCGTGTCATCACATGTACAAACACAACTACAACTACAGCTAGGCAGTGGCACAAATAGAACTAACAAACACATCCAGACATGTAGCCACCACTACAACACCAACACACAGTGAAGACCACTGAAAGAAAGGAATTCTGTGTATGCTGGGCAAGTCAGTGTAGCCAATAGCATCATGGGAGTCGTAGTCACACATATTGCCCCCCCACAACTGTCCCATCAACACCACCATGAACCATGCGCACATCACAGGGAGTGGAAAAGGACTCACAAGATGGCTGACACTGGCTACTGCTGTGGGGAGCACAAGGCCCTGCTGGCAACTGTGCAACAACCAACAGCAGGACACCACTGACTGACATCCTGAGAGACAACTTCCACTCCCTGCAATGGAAGCACGTTCCATGGTGGGATATCTGGTTGGCTGGGTGGGAAGGAGGACTCGCACCACTGACCATAGTCACAAGCACCTCCCCTCACACACACCCTCAACACATACTCCACATAACCCACCTGGGAGAATGCAATTCCACACATCCTAACTCAAGATCCCACAAAGAACCTCCACCCTGGGTTATGTCGTGTGAAGCACAGGGACACTCTTGGGACTTTCAGCCAAACAACTGCCAGGACAACACTCCCAGCCTTCCTGTCAGCACAGGCAGCCCACCCCACAGGGAAGCAGAGTCAAAAGGAAGAAGGATGGGCATGCTGGGAAGGGGGTGGAGGCAATAGCATGATGGGAGTCATAGTCACAGCTCTACATCCCCCACCACATGGCCCAGCAAGCTCACACTCACGCATGCACATCCCACAGAGAGTGGAAAGGCCCATCAAAGATGTCTGACACTGTTGCTGTGTCGTGGGGATCACAAGGGCATGCTGGGAACTGCACACCAACCAACAGCAGGACACCACTGTCAGCCATCTTGCCATTGCTCTCACACCCACACACACTGAACTCCCCACAAAAGCAAGTAAGTATGGGAATGCTGGGAAGTGGGGTGGAGGCAATAGCATGATGGGAGTCATAATCACAGACATAGCTCACCCCCACAACTGTCCCATCACCACCACCCTGAACAATGCTCACATCACAGGGAGTGGAAAACGACTGACAAGATGGCTGACACTGGCTACTGCTGTGGGGAGCACAAGGGCATGCTGGGAACTGCACACCAACCAACAGCAGGACACCACTGTCAGCCATCTTGCCATTGCTCTGACACCCACACACACTGAACTCCCCACAAAAGCAAGTAAGTATGGGAATGCTGGGAAGTGGGGTGGAGGCAATAGCATGATGGGAGTCACAGTCACAGTCATAGCTCACCCCCACAACTGTCCCATCAACACCACCCTGAACCATGCTCACATCACAGGGAGTGGAGAAGGACTCACAAGATGGCTGACACTGGCTACTGCTGTGGGGAGCACAAGGCCCTGCTGGGAACTGTGCACCAACAAACAGCAGGACACCACTGACTGACATCCTGAGAGACAACTTCCACTCCCTGCAATGGAAGCACGTTCCATGGTGGGATATCTGGCTGGGTGGGAAGGAGGACTTGCAGCACTGACCATAGTCACAAGCACCTCCCCTCACACACACCCTCAACACAAACTCCACAGAACCCACCTGGGAGAATGCAATGCCTCACATCCTAACTCAAGATCCCACAAAGAACCACCACCCTGGGTTATGTTGTGTGAAGCACAGGGACACTCTTGGGACTTTTAGCCAAACAACTGCCAGGACAACACTCCCAGCCACCCTGTCAGCACAGCCAGCCCACCCCACAGGGAAGCAGAGTCAAGAGGAAGGAAGCATGGGCATGCTGGGAAGGGGGGTGGAGGCAATAGCATGATGGGAGTAGTAGGCACAGATATTGCTCAGCCTCACAACTGGCCCATCAACACCACCCTGAACCATGCTCACATCACAGGGAGTGGATAAGGACACACAAGATGGCTGACACTGGCTACTGCTGTGGGGAGCACAAGGGCATGCTGGGAACTGCACACGAACCAACAGCAGGACACCACTGTCAGCCATCTTGCCATTGCTCTCACACCCACACACACTGAACTCCCCACAAAAGCAAGTAAGTATGGGAATGCTGGGAAGTGGGGTGGAGGCAATAGCATGATGGGAGTCACAGTCACAGACATAGCTCACCCCCACAACTGTCCCATCAACACCACCCTGAACCATGCTCACATCACAGGGAGTGGAGAAGGACTCACAAGATGGCTGACACTGGCTACTGCTGTGGGGAGCACAAGGCCCTGCTGGGAACTGTGCACCAACAAACAGCACAACACCACTGACTGACATCCTGAGAGACAACTTCCACTCCCTGCAATGGAAGCACGTTCCATGGTGGGATATCTGGCTGGCTGGGTGGGAAGGAGGACTCGCACCACTGACCATAGTCACAAGCACCTCCCCTCACACACACCCTCAACACATACTCCACATAACCCACCTGGGAGAATGCAGTGCCACACATCCTAACTCAAGATCCCACAAAGAACCTCCACCCTGGGTTATGTCGTGTGAAGCACAGGGACACTCTTGGGACTTTCAGCCAAACAACTGCCAGGACAACACTCCCAGCCATCCTGTCAGCACAGGCAGCCCACCCCACAGGGAAGCAGAGTCAAAAGGAAGGAAGCATGGGCATGCTGGGAAGGGGGTGGAGGCAATAGCATGATGGGAGTAGTAGGCACAGATATTGCTCAGCCTCACAACTGGCCCATCAACACCACCCTGAACCATGCTCACATCACAGGGAGTGGATAAGGACACACAAGATGGCTGACACTGGCTACTGCTGTGGGGAGCACAAGGGCATGCTGGGAACTGCACACCAACCAACAGCAGGACACCACTGTCAGCCATCTTGCCATTGCTCTCACACCCACACACACTGAACTCCCCACAAAAGCAAGTAAGTATGGGAATGCTGGGAAGTGGGGTGGAGGCAATAGCATGATGGGAGTCACAGTCACAGACATAGCTCACCCCCACAACTGTCCCATCAACACCACCCTGAACCATGCTCACATCACAGGGAGTGGAGAAGGACTCACAAGATGGCTGACACTGGCTACTGCTGTGGGGAGCACAAGGCCCTGCTGGGAACTGTGCACCAACAAACAGCACAACACCACTGACTGACATCCTGAGAGACAACTTCCACTCCCTGCAATGGAAGCACGTTCCATGGTGGGATATCTGGCTGGCTGGGTGGGAAGGAGGACTCGCACCACTGACCATAGTCACAAGCACCTCCCCTCACACACACCCTCAACACATACTCCACATAACCCACCTGGGAGAATGCAGTGCCACACATCCTAACTCAAGATCCCACAAAGAACCTCCACCCTGGGTTATGTCGTGTGAAGCACAGGGACACTCTTGGGTCTTTCAGCCAAACAACTGCCAGGACAACACTCCCAGCCATCCTGTCAGCACAGGCAGCCCACCCCACAGGGAAGCAGAGTCAAAAGGAAGGAAGCATGGGCATTCTGGGAAGGGGGGTGGAGGCAATAGCATGATGGGAGTAGTAGGCACAGATATTGCTCAGCCTCACAACTGGCCCATCAACACCACCCTGAACCATGCTCACATCACAGGGAATGGATAAGGACACACAAGATGGCTGACACTGGCTACTGCTGTGGGGAGCACAAGGGCATGCTGGGAACTGCACACCAACCAACAGCAGGACACCACTGTCAGCCATCTTGCCATTGCCCTCACACCCACACACACTGAACTCCCCACAAAAGCAAGTAAGTATGGGAATGCTGGGAAGTGGGGTGGAGGCAATAGCATGATGGGAGTCATTTAGATAGCGCTACTGCCCGAGTCACTCTGGTTTTTGTATGCTTGTGCTTGTGCTGCCATAAAATGTATTGTTGAATTTGCTCATGCCTCAACACCCTACTGTTTTTACGTTCTTTTAACCTCACCGGCCACCTGATTCCGGTCCGGTTTTATTTCCTGTTTGTCACTTAGTGCTGTGACCAATCACTGTGAGGGAGGTGGGGCTAAGGCGGACCTCGGCTATTTTATGCCGGCCGCAGCGCGGAGCGGGCGCATTTAGATAGCGCTACTGCCCGAGTCACTCTGGTTTTTGTATGCTTGTGCTTGTGCTGCCATAAAATGTATTGTTGAATTTGCTCATGCCTCAATACCCTACTGTTTTTACGTTCTTTTAACCTCACCGGCCACCTGATTCCGGTCCGGTTTTATTTCCTGTTCGTCACTTAGTGCTGTGACCAATCACTGTGAGGGAGGTGGGGCTAAGGCGGACCTCGGCTATTTTATGCCGGCCGCAGCGCGGGAGCGGGCGCATTTAGATAGCGCTACTGCCCGAGTCACTCTGGTTTTTGTATGCTTGTGCTTGTGCTGCCATAAAATGTATTGTTGAATTTGCTCATGCCTCAATACCCTACTGTTTTTACGTTCTTTTAACCTCACCGGCCACCTGATTCCGGTCCGGTTTTATTTCCTGTTCGTCACTTAGTGCTGTGACCAATCACTGTGAGGGAGGTGGGGCTAAGGCGGACCTCGGCTATTTTATGCCGGCCGCAGCGCGGGAGCGCAGCGGACGCGTGCAGCGGGCGCGCCGGCGGCGCGCCAAAGGCAAGCCCGTCTGCGCCCGTCCGCGCCTGGACGTCGCCAGTCACCAGTCACTCTGCCATTGTAGACGAAAACACATATATATATTCCCGAGATGAACTTATGACTATGAGACCTATAAAGAACACGGGTTGTCTTCCCCCCTCTAACCCTTCCATGGGTCCATTTTGCTGCAGGAATTGCGGTTTTCACTCTGAGGCAATTGCCTCTCTTTCCCCTACTCACCCTTCGGTAGAGGGGCAAGATATAAAACTGCTTAGTCTTAATTGCCGGTCACTGGCTAAACATTATTTAGACGTGTATGATTTACTACAAAGCACTTCACCCGACGTTTTCTTTCTGACAGAAACATGGTTGTCAGTAGACACGGTGGCTGAACCAGGTCTTGCACTCCCCCCAGGCTACAGTATTGTAACCCTTAACCGAGAGACAAGAGGTGGTGGTATTGCAGTTGTGTTTAAATCATGCTATACCTGCACACTGAGTAAGGAAACTGTAGCAGGCTGTGAGTGCGGCCGATTCAGAATTACTTTTAATCCTAATTTTACTATGTCGGGCATACTGGTCTATCGTCCCCCAGGCCCCTCTAAGGAAGGCAGGGCTGCCTTAACTGACTTAGTAGGTACCCTGGTTGTGAGATATGCCAATTTTTCTGTTATTGGGGATCTAAACATACATTTTGACAAATCCCATGACTCAGAAGCAGCTAATTTTTTTGCGGACCTAGCAGCCTGCCAGCTGCTCCAATTGGTATGTGGCCCTACTCACTCTGCTGGTCACCTGCTTGATCCAGTCTTTTCGAATCTCCCTGGTCTCTCTGTTTCGACTCCCACTCCGCTCTGTTGGACTGATCACTACCTGATCTCTATGACGCTCTCTGGGGTAGTGCCTGCACGAAAGTCATATCAAAAAGTATGTTCCGCCGCCCTTGGCACAAACTTGACTTTGGCCAATTTAGTACTATCCTTGCTGCGAGTGTGCCCAGTTGGCCAGAGGACATAGACATGGCCAGCAAAGCTCTCGATGATTGGATTAGACAGCCTCTGGATGATATGATCCCGGTTATACAATCTAAGGGTCGTAGCACCAAAGCCAATCCATGGTATAATAACAATCTAGCCACTATCCGTAAATCGTGTAAACGACTGGAACGGGAGTGGAGGAGAGACTTTGACCCTACTCGGAAAGGTCATTATCACTCAGCCATCAAGAATTATCATAGGGCTGTTCAGAGGGCACGTGCTACCTATTTCTCTGAGGAGATCAGAAATAGCCAGAATCCCTCCAAGAAGATCTTTGCCATTATTAAAAATCTTAAAAATGCGGGGGCACCTGCTATATCTGCGGTCAAATCTAATGAACAATGTGAGGACCTTGCCACCTTCTTTATAACAAAGGTGGACAATATCTATAAAACCTTTCCCCAGATAGTCAGCTCTGACTTTGAGGACCCTGCTCCCCCTGCCCATATATTGGCCACTTTTCCACCTATCTCTGGAGAAGCTCTTAGTATACTTTGCAGGAAGATTAAATCGGGCTCTCCCACCGACCCTATGAAGCCGGAACATCTAATAAGACTCTTACCTGTGCTTCTTACACCTCTGGGCCAGGTTATTAATCAATCTCTGGCCATGGCCACAGTCCCAAGGACATGGAAGCAAGCTGCGGTTAAGCCGCTATTGAAGAAGCCCACTTCGGATCCGACTAGTCCTGAGAACTATCGCCCCATCTCTCTGCTTCCCTGGATTTCCAAAATATCTGAAGCCTACGTTAACACCATTGTCTCAGGCTATTTGGAGGAGAATTGTATACTGGACTCCTCCCAGTGTGGCTTCCGCCCCGGTCTTAGTACAGACCGCACTGTTAGCTGTGACTGAACACCTGAGAGTGGCTCTGGATGAGGGACGTACTTCGGCACTGATCCTATTGGATCTCAGTGCCGCATTCGATACGGTCTCCCACCAGATACTGATCCAGAGGTTGAAGGATGCTGGTATTGTAGGCCCAGCCTTGGCTTGGCTCACCTCCTTCCTCTCGGACAGGTCCTTTCAGGTGTCAGTTCCCCCTTTTTCTTCTAAGGTGCACTTTGTCAAACAGGGCGTCCCACAGGGCTCTGCTTTAAGCCCTACGCTTTTTAACCTGTATGTCCAGCCCTTGGCTGTGATAGCTAAGAGGAGTGGACTGACTATAGTGTCCTACGCTGACGACACTCAACTAGTTGTCGCCCTTTCCAATGATGGTTTAAATGATGCTGCTAGGTTTCGAAGTGGGTTGGCGGATGTTGCAGGGTGGATGATCACCAACTGTCTTCAGCTCAACGCCAGCAAGACCGAGGTCCTGCTGGTAGGAAAAGATCCTGAGCTTTGGAACAGACACTGGTGGCCTACCACCCTGGGTCCGGCCCCCACTCCCAAACAGGTGGTGAAGAATCTTGGCGTCTGGGTGGACTCGGCGCTTAGTTTCCGAGATCAAACTAAGAGGGTAGCTGCGACCTGTTTTGGTATTCTGCGCAGCCTCAGGCCCATTTTGGGCTTTTTTGACTCCTCTATCCGCCAGATGATAGTACATGCTTCTGTGCTGTCAAGATTGGACTATGCCAGTGTGCTCTATTTGGGCACCAATAAGGCCGAGATCGTTAGATTGCAGAGGGTTCAAAATGTCGCCGCTAGAACCCTTCTTGCCATGCCCAGATGCTGTTCCACCTCCAGCACTATCCGGCGGCTACACTGGCTGCCTGTAGAGAGGCGGGTGGAGTTCAAGTCTCTCTGCTTCGCGTTTAAGATTCTGAAATGCCCGACCCCTGGGGTACTATCTGATTTACTCTCTGCCTATATTCCCATGCGTCAGTTACGTTCTGCAGACCAACAGCTTGCCTGCATCCCACGTGTGAGGAGAGCCCCCGCAGGTGGGCGATCTTTCCGCGTGATGGCGGCCAAGCTGTGGAATGGCCTTCCATGCCAGATACGGAGCATGGACAACTATTTTGCTTTTCGAAAGGCACTAAAAACCCACCTATTTCCTTACTAGGTTACCTGCTCCCCTGACTGTTATTTTCATGTTTTTTCTGGTTTCTTTTCTGCTCTGCTAGATGGGATTCTCGCAGTCAGTTGCTACTATTGCTCTTAGCGCCGGGACGCCCCTTTGCTGGGGCAGCTGAGCGCTTTACAAAACTGCTTAACATAACATAACATAACATAGTCACAGACATAGCTCACCCCCACAACTGTCCCATCAACACCACCCTGAACCATTCTCACATCACAGGGAGTGGAGAAGGACTCACAAGATGGCTGACACTGGCTACTGCTGTGGGGAGCACAAGGCCCTGCTGGGAACTGTGCACCAACAAACAGCACAACACCACTGACTGACATCCTGAGAGACAACATCCACTCCCTGCAATGCAAGCACAGTCCATGGTGGGATAACTGACTGGCTGGGTGGGAAGGAGGGCCGGCTGTCAACCAAATACAACCAATGCAGACCATGTTCACACCCCAACAAATACATAGAAATGCCCAAATAATGCAGGACAATGTGCCACACCAATATCAACCCCTGACTGTGACGACTTAGGACAATGCAATGTACAGGCCCGCACCCAGAGGAACAGTCACAACTGTCAGGTGTGTCAACCATTGATGCCTGCAGAAACATAACATACATTGTGTGTGTCTCCCAAAAACAGGTGATGATGGGGACACAGCAGCAGACGCTGAGGAGTCCCAGTCCCAGGCTCAAGAGGATGCGGAGCTCACTGGTGTCGTACAGCCTCTGCCCTCCTCGGACGAAGAAGACCAACCTGGCACATCCGGTGCAAGTCTACATGCAGCACCAGCAGGACCACCAGCTGCAGCACCAGCAGGACCACCAGCTGCACCCCTGCACCCACCCCTCCAACGACTGTCACCACAAATACCATCCCTGCCGACATGGACAGAACAAGGAGCAACACCAGCACAGGGACCCTGGACCAACGTGGGGCCATGGACACCACCACCACCACCAACCCCCAAGGTGGACCAGGGTCATCTGTGCGTGCCACTGCACGCACTGCACATGTCGGCAGGGGTGGTGGGAGGGGTGGGAGACAGAGGTCGCTGCTTGCAGAGGTTGCTGGTGTGCATGATGACCCACAACTGGTACGCATAGCCGATGCGTACCAGTCCAGCACCGGAGATCTCAGCCAGGTAGTGGGGCTCCTCAGAGACATGAAACAGCAGCAGGCTGCCCATTATGCCCGCTTGGACTCACACATGTCCTGCGTGGAGTCCAAGTGGGACGCACTGCAAGAGATGACGGCGGTGCACAGGGACATTTTACAATGCCTCCGCCAGATGAACAGCAACCAGTCCACACCTCCCTGTGTGCCAACAACATCTGGTGCTGAACAAACTGCAACTGCCACAGGGAGGGAGGATGACTCTGGCGGAGAGTCCCCTGCACCGCAGCAGCCTGTACTTGAGGGCCCCCCCCCAAAGAAGAGGGGTCGTCCGAGGAGGGGCAAGTGAAAGGCCGATGGCCAAGCACAACTCCCAGGAAGCCTGAACCTGTTCTGGATGTTCACCTTTGTGCACAGACTGTTCACCCTGTTGACGGCAACACAACTCCCACACATTGCATGGGGAGTACAAGTTGGACCAATGTCTCAGACAACTGTGGCCCCGATACTGGGGATTTTGTCTACCAGGACTTTCAATTCACTTAGGAACTTCTGATTGCAAGATATATGTACAGCACTACCCATCCTATGCACTATTCACACAAATGTATCACAATAAACACACTAATACACCATACTTGCCTCTGTTGTGATTCCAACGTGGGTGCTGTTATGGGGATGATGAACTGCAAAATTACACTGTGTATGCGAACTGCAACAGCAAGTACAACACAGGCATGTGAGTAAAGGCAACGTGACACATATGAGGGAGACACACCACCAGGTCTACACAACACATACACACCTAGGCCATCTGACTCATTGCCTACACTGATGTTGCCAGGGAAGACGGTGCAATGCACAGACACCACAAATATTCCCAGTTGTAGTCAAGTAGCCCACAGGTGCAGTAAGCAAATGGCAGTCAAATGTGTGACCACAGTAAACGCACATCACAAAGTGAAGCACAGGTTTATTACACAGTTGCAACTTGTCGTAACCACTACAGATGCAAGGTAATCCCACCTGGCAGCGGGCACACAGTCAACAACTGTAGAAGGAAGGAAGTCCATGGGTGTGGCGCACATCACCTGTAGGGACACAACAGCTACCACCCTGGAAGTACAATCACGTCGTCGGTGGACACAGTTGACCAAACGAATCTGAAAGTACCCTGTGAAGGACAGAAATGACACACAGTCAAAAGCAATGGAGAACAGGACAGAACAGCAAAACTCATGCACAATACATGTTACAAGATACCCACCCAGAACCAAGTTAGCATGTCAACACTGTTGGGGAGTACAGACCACCTGTAAGCACACATCGCTACACACATCCAGTCAAGTAGCCCATGGACACACTCCAACAGCACCAGAGCACCACCTACACATATCATGCCAACTCACATCATTGACATGACACCTCAGGATACTCACATTCAGCTAAAGAAGTTGGTGATGAGCTGTGTGCGGACATCACCCTCATCATCATCATCATCACTGGCATCGTGGTCCAGGCCAGGATCCTCCACAGGTGGCGGATGTTGGTCATTGTCATCCTGGATGAGAGGCAACTCCTTCCGCACTACCAGGTTGTGGAGCATGCAGCAGACGATGATAATCTTGCACACTTTCGCAGGGGCATATGGGAGGGACCCTCCGGTCTTGTCCAGGCAGCGGAAGCGGCTCTTCAGGAGACCAAATGTCCGCTCAATCACTCTCCTGGTCCGACCATGTGCCTCATTGTAGCGCATCTGGGCTGGTGTCACAGGGTTCCTGAGGGGTGTCAGCAACCACGGCATGTTGGGGTATCCCGAGTCACCTACGGACAGACAAGTGCACATTAGCTGACTTGGAAAAGTGGGCGGAATACTACAGATCAGATCACACACAATGGCACAATCTCAGTACACACCGACAAGCCAGGCACGCTGGTTCTGCATCTGTGCCATCATCCTGGGGATGCGACTACTCCTCATCACAAAGGCATCGTGTGCTGAACCAGGGAAACGGGCACACACATGTGTGATGGTCATATCTGCAAGACACACCACCAGTGCATTGACCGAGTGGTAGTGCTTGCGGTTCCTGTAGGCCTGCTCCTGGGCCTGTGGTGGTACCAAAGCCACATGTGTCCCATCAATGGAGCCAATGACATGCGGCATCCTCCCAAGGGCATAGAAGTCACTCTTCACGTCAGTGAGTCGTTGCAGTCTAGGGAAATAGATGTACCGGTTCAGGAATAGCAACATTGCCACCAAAACATCGCGGAGCACACGGCTCAACATGGTCTGTGACATCACACCAGCAGTCGCCACAGTATGTTGGAAGGTACCGGTGGCAAAGAAGTGTAGGGCTGCCATCACCTTCACCTTGGGGGTCAGCGCTGTAGGATACGGCCGGCCAGGCTGCAAATGTGGGGCCAACTGCACTGCCAAATCCTCAATCAGCTGCCTGGTGAAGCGGTACCGTCGGATGCTGTCCCGTTCCACCATCGTTGCCAGGTCTGGGAATGGTCGATGGACAGCAGGAGCCCTGCAGTGCAGAGGAGAAGAAAGCAAGATTGTCAGTCAGCCCACATATGCGGCATTGAACACACTCAATATTCCAACATACATCATTATGAGGCACAACTACATGAAGTGTGCAGTTCCGTAAGGACATGTATGGTACATACATGGCCAACATCTGTCATCACGGTTCAACAAGTGGCATCAATAAGTCCCAGGTTGGCCCATTGGATATCATGAGGCCGTGTCACAGTTCCCATCTCCTGCTGCCGTGTCACAATCACCCCCCACAGTGACATGTGAGGACAGATGTGCCCCAGGCATCACAGCTCAACGACAGGTACATTCCCAGGGACCCTGTATTGCCACATGGACACTGGCATTACATGGAGTATCATGTATACACCACAGCAAAACAACTATGACCCCCACAGGTAGTGGTCCCACTTGCCACTGCAGGACAGACATGGACGTCTGTGACACACACACGCACAACATCAAAGTCCATGCACACACAACGTGGATGTGGAGACTGTCTCCCATTGTGCACATGAAATCAGAGACATTGTAAACACTACATGCACACAGACTGTGGAGGACCATCACTATTGTGCCACTGGGACACCCTGGCTCAAACATACCGTCCCACATGGGACTCACGGGGTATGTGACATGACATACACATACCCCACCGTGAAATGTGACCATGGCACATGCACAGATATGAACAGTTGCACATCACAGTGGTCATGTACACGTAACACCCAGGATCCTGTCCCCATGAACACGTGCAGAGCCTGGGGGTGGCTGCCCCCAGGTGTCACCCACAGGACAACATGTACACCAACATACACACAATAGGAAATGCAGCCTTACATGCCTTATCATACAGTTTGGACAGGCTGTCGTGTTGTAGGTGTGCCCCTCACTCCCTGGGAGCTATCTGTGGCTGGCATATGTCCATCTGAGACAGGCATGGTGACATATGCCAGTCACTTGTACAGGGATGCGTTGAACAGCAATGGACCGATCGGTGCCCCCGGCCGGCCCATTGCATTCAATGTGTGCGGGTACGCGTTGTACCTCTGTACGCGTTGTACCGCAATGGACCGATCAGTGCCCCCGGCCGGCCCATTGCATTCAATGTGTGCGGGTACGCGTTGTACCCCTGTACGCGTTGATCAGCAATGGACCGATCGGTGCCCCGGCCGGCCCATTGCATTCAATGTGTCGGGTACAGCGTTGTCCCCCTGTATGCGTTGTACCGCAATGGACCGATCGGTGCCCCCGGCCGGCCCATTGCATTCAATGTGCGCGGGTACGCGTTTTACCCCTGTACGCGTTGATCAGCAATGGACCGATCGGTGCCCCGGCCGGCCCATTGCATTCAATGTGTGCGGGTACGCGTTGTACCCTGTACGCGTTGATCAGCAATGGACCGATCGGTGTCCCCGGCCGGCCCATTGCATTCAATGTGTGCGGGTACGCGTTGTACCCCTGTACGCGTTGATCAGCAATGGACCGATCGGTGCCCCGGCCGGCCCATTGCATTCAATGTGTGCGGGTACGCGTTGTACCCCTGTACCGTTGATCAGCAATGGACCGATCGGTGCCCCGGCCGGCCCATTGCATTCAATGTGTGCGGGTACGCGTTGTACCCCTGTACGCGTTAGTACCGCAATGGACCGATCGGTGCCCCGGCCGGCCCATTGCAGTCAATGTGTGCGAGTGCGCGTTGTACCCCTGTACGCGTTGATCAGCAATGGACCGATCGGTGCCCCGGCCGGCCCATTGCATTCAATGTGTGCGGTACGCGTTGTACCCCTGTACGCGTTGTACCGCAATGGACCGATCGGTGCCCCGGCCGGCCCATTGCATTCAATCTGTGCGGGTACGCGTTGTACCCCTGTACGCGTTGTACCGCAATGGACCGATCGGTGCCCCCGGCCGGCCCATTGCATTCAATGTGTGCGGGTACGCGTTGTACCCCTGTACGCGTTAGTACCGCAATGGACCGATCGGTGCGCACCCATTGACAATGGCCTAGCCTGGCAACGGACGCGTTTCGAAATTCGAACGAGTCGGTTGCTGGAAATTCAGTTGGTCACCCACAACAATGTTGCAAAATCATGTATGTCATGAAGTTAAAGATTTGAAGGATGCTGTGGGCGTGTATTGGTGCTGCTATTCCATGGATTGGCCAGATTCAGAAGATGCAAACGACTTGGACCTATCACTTTGGACACAAGGGACAGTATCTGCCTCTCCAGCACATATATATTGCTGGCTGTTCCCCTGAGAGCTCACTTGCCTGCACTACATGCTCCAGGACGACATCTGCCGAGGGACTGCTGCTGTCTCTGCCCCTCGGGACCCTGCAATGGCACGTACTGTGGAGAGAGCCCCAGCCTTCAGCCTTGAGGAGAACCAGGCCCTGCTGGACAGCCTACTTCCACAGTACAGCAAGCTGTATGGGACACCAGGGGAGCAGGTGAGTGTTCTGTGCACAGCCTTTCTGAATGTGCATTTTGTCTGACTAGCAAGGCTGAAAGTCTGCACGCCACTGGCTAGCAGGCTCACTGAGTAGTTGTCACCCCCATAGTGTGTAGTGACATGCACTGGACAGGTATGGTGCAGTGACAGTGCATTTGAACAAGGTTTTACTTCCCATGCAATGATACCATGTAGTGACGTCTGGCAAACTGTCCATGGGCAGCGTTGCACTGCCTGTGTACATCATGTGCCCCTGTGAATGAGACATGTATATACAACTGTGTCATGCACGGATATGTTGCATGTGTAGTAATGGCCTTTTCACTTTGTCATCCTGACAGGTTAATGCCCATCGGAAGCAGGAGATCTGGAAGGACATCGTCCGGGCTGTCCGGTCCGTGGGGGTCTACAAGCGCCGGATCCGCAACTGCCAGAAGAGGTGGCAGGACCTTCGGGGCTGGACCCGGAGGATTGCACGGGTCCAGCTGAAGCTGTCTCCTCCTCGCAGGAGGGGCGGAACACGGACCCTGACCCCCACATGCTCCAGATCCTGGCGGTGGTGTTTCCAGACCTGGATGGGCAGCTGAAGGCCAGACAGCAGCAAGGAGGGGGTGAGTCAAAGACTGCACTGTGAACTCTGTATTACATGCTATGTGCCCTCCTCTGGCCTGGTTAAACTGCCACAGTACAGCAGTCATGTTGTCCAGGAGCCATGTCCCTCTATTGTGCACTGCCCACTCCTCATCTGATACCCAGGTGTGGCCCTTACATTCAGGGAATTGTGTCACTTGGGACTGTGTCCTTGCAGTTTGCTGCACTAAAGGTGGGGGACAGCATCTGTTTCCCTAACTCTGTTGTGGGCATCATGGGTGGGTCCATTGTTCACACAACGCCTGTGTTCGGACATGTAATCTGCGTGTTGCTTTGATATGCGGTCCACTTGCTGAGCTGAGCCACCACATGTGCCTGGGGTATGTGGCACACACCCATGCAGCGGGTGGGAACAATGTTTGGGCCCCAGGAGTGTGCAGATTACATGTGTCACACATACATAGCCAGCTATCCACTGTCCAGGGCTCATCCCTCATTCATGTGGGGCAGGACAGTCATGCCTACTCCAGGCCATGCAATGCACTCTGTACTCCCACTCCCGTGTATCAGCTGACACATTGTGCGCAGTGATTTGACCCCTCAGGTGTCTGCCTCTGTGTCAGTGTGCTGTGGATTTGTTGCCAGGACTGCTGGGGTGTTTCTCGGTAGGGGCTCAGCATGCCACTGGAGATGTGACCATAGGAGACAATACTTGTGTGTCACATAGGTGTTTGATCAGCTGCCCGTGCAGACTGGGGTATGCGAATGTGAAGTTCAGGCAGCTGTTCCCCATTCACAGCAGATTGTGAGGGGCTCAGGTTCAGAGGGTAGTGTCACAGGTCTCCCATATGTCCAATCGGTATGACCTGGACAGATGAGGGTTAAGATGATGTGTTGTGTGGGGGATGTACATGTGCACTTGTGCAGCTCCAGGACTTGCATTCCCCATGACCTACTATTGTGACACAGTGCAGAGTGTTGTTGTCTGGCTGCCAAGTCATACATCACTGAGACAGTGATGTATGACTTAGCAGTCATGCCTCCGCCATGGCATGTGTCTACTTATTGGTGATCCTGCAGGGGAGTGACATGTGCTACATGCACACCATTGTGGCGATGGCTATCAGGACATGGGTGCATCATGGTGTCTGTCGCTGGTATGCATCACATGCATTTCCTATTTGACTCTGGGCGTCCCTTTCATCCGGAAACCTGTACTGACTCAGTGGCAAGAGTTGTGATGTGTGCATGTCCACATGCTACACCGTGTCCTCTGCACTGTCCAACTACTGTGTAGTTGGTGCATGTGTCCACACTGGGGTGTTGCTATCCAACAGACACCAGACAGATGGGTGCAAGGCCATGTGGGATGTGAGTGCCATGGTTGGCATCAGACTGACAATTGGCTTCTCCTGTTCAGTTAGGGCACTTTTAGCAATGTACAACTAATGATGCCAGGGATTGCTCTGTAATGTGCTGTGCTCACAGTGGTGTGTGCGTTTGGTGCAGGTGACTGATGTCTGTCTGTTTCCCCATTGTTTGCAGATACATCCACGGCCACGGAAGGGGACAGCTCCACGGACCAGGAGGAGCCGGAGAGCCAGACTGGGTCAGCAGCCGAGGAGTGGTCGGAGGGACCCAGTGGCACAGAGGGCGAGGGAGCCACACCGAGGAGTCCTCAGCACCATCCACCTCAGCTGAGGACCAGAGCAACTCGGAGGATGACTCCCTTATGGAGGCGGGTGTCAGCAGCCACCACACCCCAGCTAGTGTTGCTGTCCCCGCCACCACCAGCACCACCACCACCCTCCCATCGGCTCCCATTCCCCAGGTCCGTGGAGGCTCCCATGTTCGGGAGCGTGTCTCCTTTGGGCCAGGCACCGCACCCCCTGCCCCTGTGTCCCCTGCTGCCCTGAGTGAGGAGTCTGTGTACCTCCTTCGCCAGCTCCATGTAGGGCAGACAGCCATGCTGAGTGTCCTCCATGCGCACACCGCTCTGTTGACTCAGCTGGTGTCGTTCATGGAGGGCATCTCATCGGGCATGTCTGACCTACAGAGGGGCAATAGGTCCATGGACTCCTCCCTGACGGCATCAGTGTCCCTCCTCAGACAGTCCCTCACCCCTCCTGCCTCTGCTCCATCCACACTCCCCAGCACCTTACCCGTCCCAAGCACACACACACCGGCACAGGCACACACCAGCACACACACATCCAACACACAGACACACACGCCACAAACAAAACGCACACGCACGCACAGTCAGGGGACTGAAACCAGACTCACAGGGGATGGGGCCCTGGAACACACACACGCATCCACGAGCACTGCACAGTCCTCAGTTGCCTCTCCCTCCAAAGCACCCTCCCTTGCCTCACCTGCAACCCCAAAGACCCAGCGGCTCTTCCTCAGTGACCTCAGCCTCTTCCCCTCCGATCCAGCTGATACAGCATTCAGGGGGAAGAGGAAGCCCACCCACACGGAGCAGAGTGCCCCTCGCCCCCGGACACCCTCCCCCAGGCGCAGACAGACTGAGGCCCCCACCCGCAAGTCCCCCGGAGTCGTAAGAGCAAGACCCCGCCGCCGCCCTGCAGCTCAGGCACCAGGTCTCCTTCCTCCATCCCTCAGGCCCCCACTCCACAGGTGCCCCCACCACACCCTGCCCCAGGTTCCCCCACCCACAGATATACCATCCCCAAGAGGATCCGGCCTTCTCCCCTGCCACTTGCTCTCCCGGCACCACACCCCCGCTGCGCTTGTCTGTGCTACTGATGTGGTGAGGGTGTCCTCCCCCTCTGTCCAGCCCACCTTGCCTGTTCCCCATTCTCCTCCCCTGGTGGTAGGCACTGCAGTGGAGTCCACTACCACCCTGTCTGACTTGGGCACTGCAGTGGCGGACCTGTCCACTCCATCTGCAGGGTCCACTGCAGTCGTGCCGGCACCCACAACATCTGAGTCATGCCCCCAGTTGTGCCGGCACACACCATGTCAGACACCTCCACTGCAGTTGTCAGTGGCTCTCCAGCACCCACCACCCCTTCCCTGCTTCCTCCTGGTGAGCCCTGATCCTGTCCCTGCGGTGCCTGGCCTGCCCCCCGGTTGCCCCTCCTAGTGGATTGTCCCTGGTTTTGTGCAGGCATGCGTAGGGTGACATCTGCCACTGTCACCCTGTTTGGACTTTGACAATGGACTGGCCATTGGCCTTTGTGTTTTTCTGGACTTTCAGTTTTCATTGCACACATATGCTGAATAAAGCAACTTTCTGTTCTCTAGTGCTTATGCTTCTGATGTACATGTTGTTGATGATGCTAACCATGCCCTTGCTGCAGTGATGGTGATATTTGGTCTCATGATAATGAAGTGTTACTGTGCAGGAACCCATGTGGTCCAGGAGGAATGTGTCCTATCCTGTGGTGTATCCATGTCATCCATAGCAGCATCTGAGGGTGTCATGTGTTCAGTATTTGGCAATGGGATTTCCTACTTACATTAGCTATTTCACATCTGTGGCTTCCACCCCTGCACATCTGTTGTGCCTGCCATTGTTCAATTCGTCTACTTCCCTGACCGTGTGGCCATCTCCACTGGACATGCAGGTTTGGGCATCAATGGGGAAGGACTCATCTGTGTTGTCAGTGCAACATTGCTATACAAGTGTGTTGGATCTGTGCTGATGATTTCGTTGGCACTTCCATGACCAGGCTGATGTGACGGGAGCCCTCATTTGGTGCTAATTGTTGATTGTGTGACCAAGTGCTCAGCTGACATGATGGGGCCCTACTGAGGCAACATATGGCACAGCTTTCCTCACACAGGAGTGGAGTCCCCTCATGGCAGTGTGTACTCCTGTGACATTGCCTGCGCCCAAGGTGTGTGTTGTATGTGCATGTCTGTGTGTTCACTTCCGTTTAGCTGTGCATGCTGTGATCCCTAGTGTTGTACCTGTTTGTGATGCTTGCTGAGTTGACCTATGTTCCCCAAAGTCTTCTCCCTGGGTTCTCTGTGATGTGGGTGCATGGCACATTACTGGTCATCAGGGTGTCACCCATAGGTGTGTTTGCTGTCAGGGCTGAGTTTGTGTGCAGACGCAGATGGGTCACAGTCAGGTTTCCCCTTGGCACTTGTTGTTTGCCCCTGTCATGTGATTTCCAGTTTGTGTTATCTTTCAGTGATTGTGACACGTTGTGTGTGTGACTGCTGGCACTCCTCAGGGTCCGGGCTGCAATGTTGGTTGTTGTCTATGTGTGTTCTTTGTGGGTGACCTTGGCTTCTTCATTGGTGTGTGACTGTGGCTGGGATCCCATTGGTTGGTGTGGTATTGCCGTCATGTCCATGTACAGCATAGTGTGCAGTGTGTCAGACATTCAGGAGTCATGTTGAGTGGCCATGTGTGATGTGTTTCTGCACCTTGGTTCCCACCCACCACCCTGGAATAGTCATGGGTGCATGTGCAATGTCACCAGTGCATGTGTGCTTCACTGCTGCACATTGTTGGAGGTCGAGGGGTGTGGTGTTGAGTGTGTGCAGATGAGAGTTGTTGCCCGGCTAGGCCCCTGCCTCCATGTTGGCCTTGGCTTACTGGCCATGGTGATTGATTTGTGCTTGTGTAGGTGTGATGGTAGTTTGTTGCTCAGGACACATGACTGTGGTTCACAGTGTGAACGACATTTAGCTTTGTCATCACAGTGGGATTGTAATGCAGCCCAGGGTCACCACATTGTGGGGGCCCTGGGGGTAGTGCTGTGGTGTGTCTGTGTCTTGCTGTGTCAGTTGCTGTTCCTACGTGCCTGTGTGACATGTGTGATTTGTGCTCCCTCTCATCTGACAATGCCTGCTTGCCCACATAGGGGATTTGGATCCATGAGTTACCTTTGTGTGGCACTGTATGCACATCTGTATGATTGGTATTCAGGTCTCCTCATGTGTTGTGTGGTTGCCTGGGGACACTGGCACCCCCCCACCTGTTGTGTATGAGGTGCAGTGTGGGTCTGCCTGTTTGTGTTTGTGCATCTGCACCACTGCATTGGCATATCTTGGGTGTGCCATTGGCTGTATGTAGTTTGGTGGGTTTCCCCTGCTGTCCCTGGGACTCCTAGGTCATCGGTCAGCACAATGATCATGGTTTGTGTGTCCCATTGCTGCCATGGTATGGTATCTGTTCACCTCACATCTACAGTCTCCACAGGGTATCTGCATTTGTGTGCCCATTGGTGCAAATATGTGGGTCTGCATTCTGATGGTCACTTCTGTCATTGTGTCATTGATGAATGTTGACAGTGTCAGCCCCCATGGGTGTTGTTTGTCTGCACATGGCCAAAGGTATGTCTTATTTGCACTGCAGTATTTGGCTCCCCCAATTTATGTTGCAATGGGACACATGCACTACTTTGCCACTGATGTGTTTTATGTTCTGTGACCAGGAATCATCCATGCAGTTTGGCAGTTGCAGCTCTTTCTTTGTCAACACTTACATTTTGGTCACTGTGATGATGGGGGTTTGGACCCCATTGCCACAATGTTCAAAATGTGCTTCAGCTATGGACCCCACACTTACATTTTGGTCACTGTGATGATGGGGGTTTGGACCCCATTGCCACATTGTTCAAAATGTGCTTCAGCTATGGACCCCACACTTACATTTTGGTCACTGTGATGATGGGGGTTTGGACCCCATTGCCACAATGTTCAAAATGTGCTTCAGCTATGGACCCCACACTTACATTTTGGTCACTGTGATGATGGGGGTTTGGACCCCATTGCCACACTGTTCAAAATGTGCTTCAGCTATGGACCCCACACTTACATTTTGGTCACTGTGATGATGGGGGTTTGGACCCCATTGCCACAATGTTCAAAATGTGCTTCAGTTATGGACCACACACTTATATTTTGGTCACTGTGATGATGGGGGTTTGGACCCCATTGCCACACTGTTCAAAATGTGCTTCAGCTATGGACCCCACACTTACCTTTTGGTCACTGTGGTGATGGGGCGTTAGACCCCATTGCCACAATGTTCAAAATGTGCTTCAGCTATGGACCCCACACTTACCTTTTGGTCACTGTGGTGATGGGGCGTTAGACCCCATTGCCACAATGTTCAAAATGTGCTTCAGCTATGGACCCCACACTTACATTTTGGTCACTGTGGTGATGGGGGTTAGACCCCATTGCCACAATGTTCAAAATGTGCTTCAGCTATGGACCCCACACTTACATTTTGGTCACTGTGGTGATGGGCGGTTAGACCCCATTGCCACAATGTTCAAAATGTGCTTCAGCTATGGACCCCACACTTACCTTTTGGTCACTGTGATGATGGGGGTTTGGACCCCATTGCCACAATGGTCATGGCCTGCTTGCATTGTGGGGGCCACACACATATATGTGTGGCACATGTGATAGGGGGTCACATTGTATGTTCAAAGTCATGTTCAGTGTTGTAGGCATTTGACACAGTCTACACACGCTTGTCATGGTGTTGGGGGATGTCTTTTTCTTGCATTCCCTAGGTTGTGGTGTGCAGGTTGTGTCATGCATTGTCCATCCTATGAGTGGGGGTGGTGTTGGTGTTAGGCATCCAGCCCCCCATGGGTAGAGGTGGTAGTAGTGACAGGCATCCAGCCCCCCTGGGTAAGGGTGGTAGTAGTTGTAGGCATCCAGCCCCCCCTGGCTAAGGGTGGTAGTAGTGGTAGGCATCTGGCACCCCCATGGCTAAGGGTGGTAGTGGTGGTGGGCATCCAGCCCCCTGGCTTAGGGTGGTAGTAGTGGTAGGCATCTGGCACCCCCTGGCTAAGGGTGGTAGTAGTGGTAGGCATCCAGCCCCCTGGGTAAGGGTGGTGGGCATCTGGCACCCCCTGGCTAAGGGTGGTAGTAGTGGTAGGCATCCAGCCCCCCTGGGTAAGGGTGGTAGTGGTGGTAGGCATCTGGCACCCCCTGGCTAAGGGTGGTAGTAGTGGTAGGCATCCAGCCCCCTGGCTAAGGGTGGTAGTAGTGGTAGGCATCCAGCCCCCCTGGCTAAGGGTGGTAGTAGTGGTAGGCATCTGGCACCCCCATGGCTAAGGGTGGTAGTGGTGGTGGGCATCTGGCACCCCCTGGCTAAGGGTGGTAGTAGTGGTAGGCATCCAGCCCCCTGGGTAAGGGTGGTAGTAGTGGTAGGCATCTGGCACCCCTGGGTAAGGGTGGTAGTAGTGGTAGGCATCTGGCACCCCCTGGGTAAGGGTGGTAGTAGTGGTAGGCATCCAGCCCCCTGGGTAAGGGTGGTAGTAGTGGTAGGCATCCAGCCCCCATGGGTAGAGGTGGTAGTAGTGACAGGCATCCAGCCCCCTGGGTAAGGGTGATAGCAGTGGTAGGCATCCAGCCCCCCTGGGTGAGGGTGGTAGTGGTGGTAGGCATCTGGCACCCCCTGGCTAAGGGTGATAGTAGTGGTAGGCATCCAGCCCCCCTGGGTAAGGGTGGTAGTGGTGGTAGGCATCTGGCACCCCCTGGCTAAGGGTGGTAGTAGTGGTAGGCATCCAGCCCCCTGGGTAAGGGTGGTAGTAGTGGTAGGCATCTGGCACCCCTGGGTAAGGGTGGTAGTAGTGGTAGGCATCTGGCACCCCCTGGGTAAGGGTGGTAGTAGTGGTAGGCATCCAGCCCCCTGGCTTAGGGTGGTAGTAGTGGTAGGCATCTGGCACCCCCTGGCTAAGGGTGGTAGTAGTGGTAGGCATCCAGCCCCCTGGGTATGGGTGGTAGTAGTGGTAGGCATCTGGCACCCCTGGGTAAGGGTGGTAGTGGTGGTAGGCATCTGGCACCCCCTGGGTAAGGGTGGTAGTAGTGGTAGGCATCCAGCCCCCTGGGTAAGGGTGGTAGTAGTGGTAGGCATCCAGCCCCCTGGGTGAGGGTGGTAGTGGTGGTAGGCATCTGGCACCCCCTGGGTAAGGGTGGTAGTAGTGGTAGGCATCCAGCCCCCCTGGGTAAGGGTGGTAGTGGTGGTAGGCATCTGGCACCCCCTGGCTAAGGGTGGTAGTAGTGGTAGGCATCCAGCCCCCCTGGGTAAGGGTGGTAGTGGTGGTAGGCATCTGGCACCCCCTGGCTAAGGGTGGTAATAGTGGTAGGCATCCAGCCCCCTGGGTAAGGGTGGTAGTAGTGGTAGGCATTTGGTACCCCCTGGGTAAGGGTGGTAGTGGTGGTAGGCATCTGGCACCCCCTGGGTAAGGGTGGTAGTAGTGGTAGGCACCCAGCCCCCCCTGGGTAAGGGTGGTAGTAGTGGTAGCCATCCAGCCCCCCCTGGCTAAGGGTGGTAGTAGTAGTAGGCATCTGGCACCCCCATGGCTAAGGGTGGTAGTGGTGGTGGGCATCTGGCACCCCCCTGGCTAAGGGTGGTAGTGGTTTTGGCATCCAGCCCCCTGGCTTAGGGTGGTAGTAGTGGTAGGCATCTGGCACCCCCTGGCTAAGGGTGGTAGTAGTGGTAGGCATCCAGCCCCCTGGGTAAGGGTGGTAGTGGTGGTGGGCATCTGGCACCCCCTGGCTAAGGGTGGTAGTGGTGGTTGGCATCCGGCCCCCCTGGGTAGGGGTGGTGGTGCGCATTCAGGCCCCTGTGTGCATATGTGGCATTGGTGATGGGCATCCCGCCCCTATGGTGCTGCTGTTGCTGGTGTAAGTAAATTCTGCATCCCTCTGTGTGTGTGTGATGTGTCGTGTACGTGTTGTATGTGTTTTGTGGTTGGTGTCTGACTTACCTTCTGCGCCGTACGCGTCCGTGCCTGTTCCGGTAGTAAATGTAGAATATTGGTATGATCGGGACGAAGTGATTCATGGTTGGTTCGTGTCTTTCGTCTTTCTCGTTGCTTCGCGTCGTCCTCGTCGCTTCGCGTCGTCCTCCTCGCTGGCGTGTTCGCCTCGTAGCCGTGGATCGTGTTGTGGCGCGAATCGGAGCTTATGTGCGCCTCTCCCGGATGCTTTGACGTGCCGTGCGTAGCGACGGGTTCGGCGCGTACGGAAAGCGCATCGTACTGGTTCGGCCGGACGGAGCTGCATTTTCCCTTCCGTGCGACTCGATTCAGCATTTCCGGATTCGCCTCGGTCGGAGAACAGGACCTGGATTGGGTGAGTACGACTCGGCCGGATTCTGTGCTGTTGTGCGCATCGTACTTACTCGTTCGGTCTGCTGTACGGATCGGTCGGGAAACAGGCATTCGCATGGCTTTTTTCCCGACCGAATGGTATTGGGTGCGCCTCCGACCGAGATCGGAATCGGCCCCCTGGTATCCGAAGGTCTTTTGGCTGGTGTGGGAGCGACTACTTGTCCAATCAGAGGCCCATTGTGCCTGCACACTCATTGAAGTATGCTTTCGCTGTGGGAATGTGAGGCCACGATTGACTATCCACAATCACTTATGGGGGAGTTAGCAGAACATTGGCACAGAAAGAACACGTTGTGCAACTGTTACTATATGCGTGATGCCTGTCCGGTCATCACCTGAACGGACCAGGGACTCTGCATCCGAGGCTTCACCTTCCGGGCGGGTGGCTGGCTGGGCTCGTCCATGGCACGCTCGCCTTCTGTTGCTATCGAGTCACCTTTTGGAGTTAGGTCACTTTTGTCAGCATGTTCTGCACACAGCACAACTTAGGTGTTCATGTTTGCCACATTTGAATTGTGGTGACATGACTTTTGCCTTGGCTTTACTAGGCATTCATGTCAGAATGTCATCAGTCGCACATGGTGTTGATGTACATACAGGGCTTTCAGGGGGCCGGTTCTCACCGGTGCAGTGCACTGTTCCTTTTTATGAGTGGGCCTTGGTATGGGTTTCTTTCGTGCTCTGTTTTGTGCCCTGCCACAGGTGGTCCCTTCGTCCTGCTGGGATGCATAGCCAGCAGGCGCATCGATGTGCGCATGGTCACACTCCTCACTTCTCACTGGTGGAGTAGTTACGGCATGGCGTCATGCCAGATGAGCGTTGTGGGGAAGTGAGGCCTTTGTGGATTCATTTTGTCTCAGGGATTCACTCCTTTGGAGACTCATGAGCAGCAACATCCTTGTGGGGGTCATTTGGCTCCATGCTGTTTGTGAGGGGAGACAGAGAGCCATGTGGGAGTTGTGGTGTGGCGGTCAGGGCTCAACATCCCCCTCCCCAGTGGGATGGCTAGATACCTGTTGGTAGGCACAGTCGACGGCGTTAGCTGCCACATGGATGTGGTGAGGAGGGTGAGCCATGCTGTTCGGGAGGGAGACCAGGGTGCATGAGCTGCCACCTACCTGTGAGGTTGAGCTGATTAAGGAGATGCTGTCCTTGTGATCCATTCATGTTGTAAGCGTGCATTCCACATGAGTTTGATGTGGGCGGGCGATTGGGGCTCACTTGTTGTGCACAACGGTGTATTGTAGTGTGATGTGATCATTTTGTTGGTACTAACCAGCCTCCAGTCCCCCCCGATTCTTGTGAGACTCTCTGGATGCATTATGGCAGGCACCTTCTCCTCCCATTTGGTGAAGGTTGGTGGTGGAATGGGAGGGACGCCACCAGTACTCTGGGCCTCCGCGTTGTTCCTCTGGGCCGGATGCTTGTCCCGGCCCTTTGGGTCACACCACCGCTTCCTGATATCACGCACAGTGCGTAGGGTGGTCCCTACGGCATTGACTTGGCTGTGGATTCTTGCCCACATCTGATTCTTGCGCACAGGTGGGGTGTGTTGGACCAGGTGCCCAGACAAATGTGGTTCTGCCCTGATTGTCTCGGTTGGCATCACGTTCAACTCTGAGTCGGTGATGTTGGGCATGTTCTTGGGGGGCATGGTACAAATGAATGAGGGGTGCAGGGTGCAAGGTAATGGTGGAGATATGTGTAGTGTGTGAGGTGTGTGGGTGTGAGTGGCGTTGTGTGGAGATAGGTGGGTGTGATGTTGTGCAGTGTGAGTCAATGGTGTCCTGTCTTTCTGTCTCGGCTTGTGGTGTGCAAGGGTGCTGGCCCAGGTAGGGGTTGGTTTCCATCTGTGGTATGTGGGTGTGTCCACATGGGTGATGACCTCCAGATGTCTCTTCCATGCTGCGCATGGCTTTCCCTACCAGGTGCAGGTTGGGGTGTGTCATTGTGGTGTGTGTGTTGTGATTGAAGGCGGCAGGGAGTACAGGCACACTTCAGCATTATTGTGGGGTTGTTTCCGCACGCCATTCATTTGGCCTGTGTGCTTGCGAGGCGGTCGGATGGCAGTGCTCGGTCCGCCAGCTCCGCGTTCTCATCGTAATTGGCCGTGCGGTCATGCCGCGGCAGGAGCTGTCTTTTCGGGCCGTTGTACAGCTTTCCCCGTCTGCCGCGGTCGGATTTGCTGCTTTTCCGACCGTGGTGGATGGTGTTTTGTGACATCCGTCCGCCACAGTCTGATTTTGCATACGTTGCATCGAAATTTGACCGACGGTAATGCCGTGGCCCATGTGGGGGGATTTTTTCCGACACTATGGCGGTCGGAGGGCTTTTCCGTCCGGCATCGTAATGGCCCCCTTAGTGTTGATTTCAGAAGGTGTTTCCATATACACTGATTGAAATGATAGTAGCAACCCTGAATTGATAAGTGTGGGTAGGATTTTAGAATTGCATTTATCATTGCCTGCTCAAAATCAATTATTATTATATTCTGTGGAAAATAATTATTTGTTTCTTGTTTAATTTTAGTTAGTACTTCCATATATGTGGAGTTTTGTTTATTGGGTAGTAAGGCGTAGATAAAAGGTATGTTAGTGTTTTGATATAGGGCATGGACAGTGTATAATTGATAGAATGGTTTGGGACACATTTTAAAAGTCCCGTCCATCATCCATGCTTCTAATTGTTGTAGTTTTATTAAATTATTTGCTGCTGCAAACATAATTATTCTTTTCTCTTTGGATTTGTTGTCATAAAGAACAAAGGGTTATGAGTTATGAGTTATAGATAGTTCTGGGGGAATTACTACCTCTTCAAATGTTTTTGGGGCAGGTGTGGTGGTCGTTGTGGCTTTTTTTGTTCAAGCTATAGCTCTTTTTAATGAAGAAATAGAGGGCATTTGGCCAGTAGCATGTTGGGGTACTGTGGGCAGCATCTCCTTAAGTATTTGAGTTGTAGATTTTCGTGAGCTAGTACTGGCTTCTTTAATGTCGTCTAGGGCATTCCTAACCTCTATTTCAGTAACATTTGGGGGTGGTTATGCTTCCTTACATACAAAACTGTTGTTTCTCTAGTTGTTGCCCTCCCATAACACTTGTTTGAATAGTATTTGCTACATTTCCAATTTACGTTAAGTCCGCTTTGCTTTTCCTGGGTATAAACATACCCCATGTAGCATAACAAAAACTTTCCTTTCTGGGAAGTGATAAATTGGGCGCCTTCTGTCATTGTGATGTTTTAAATGCTACGAAAAATGTATATAAAAATTAATAAATGAATATTGTACATGTTTTTTAATTAATACATACACATTGTTATTAATATTGATTTTGAGGTCGTTTTGAATGGAGATGTCCTTTCTTTGTTGGTTGAATTCTGTTTTGTTACTGATGTTTCTGTTGGTAGAGTAAAACATATCCCGCGGGATGCTCGAAACGCCGTGAGGGGAACGGCTTCATACCGCAGCAGCAGACGCCGTGAGGGGAACGGCTGACACTCTTTTCCACGCGCCGTGAGGGGAACGGCCAACAAACTACATCCCCCAGCAGCCTCGACGGTCTCCTGACACTGCATTCGCGCCCGGAGGCGCTACAAAAGCAGCGGTCATCTCCCGCAGCGGTCATCTCCCGCAGTGCGGGGCGCGTGCAGGCGAAGCCCGGGCCAAGGGCGGGCCCGTCCTGTGCCCGTCAGTGACAGGAAGAGGCAGGGCAGGGCCACCCCCCCTAGTTGCTTTGAGGGGGAGGCAGATACAACAGCAGGTAAGACGAAGACCAACCACCTTGTCTTTACAATTGACTGAACCCACAGACTTTTTACACAAGGTACACTCGGACACATAAGACACTAAAATGGTGCTGGGAAAGGACTAATAAATGTTACCGAGGCTTGTATTGTTTAACAGATATAGAGAGCTGGTTTACCTGTTTGAACTTAGTAACTCAGCTTCTTGTGTGCTAACAAATTCATCCATTTAGTTTTTGCCCTAAGAACTGGTGTTGATTAGCTAGTGGGACTCCCCGGCCTATAGCCCACTCCAACAAAGCTGACACGAGTTGGCTTGGGTCGCCAATTTGGGGGAAACATCGGGTCAACTTGCAACCCTCTCCCGCATCCACACCCTGGTACGTGTGGAGTCAGCTATCGGATGTCAAGAATCCTTAAGATTGTTGCCGAGCCAAAGTTAGGATTGTCCTGGGGTGTGCGAGTGAAAAAGGACTTATAATGGGGAAGAGAATAGGTGCAGTGACGCCTTTGGGCAGCAGTTGCGCTTTACAAGTTTCATTAACATAACAGTGAGAGCTAAAACTCCCATAGCATCCTCACTGCCGTAAACTTCTATAGATAAAATGCTACAGAGGGCCATAGGGGTGGTGAACACTGAAATCGAGCTAACTGAAAGGCGGCTTTCACTCACCCCTGATCTATTTATCCCGCTTCCTGAAACAACCACGTTGATAGGTACACCGCAAATACATCGAGATGTCCAGATCCTGTCCTCTCCCCCAGTGGTTGCACCTAAGAGAGCAGCGCGCAAAAGTAAAAATACTATTAGTACATCCAGAAACACTAAGCGCAAAACAACCACAGTGGCTGGCTCCAAAAAGAAGCAATTCTGTGAGGAAAATACTGACAACCAGGAGGGGGGTGACGAGTTGGTACCGTCTCCAGACGGACCTACTGCAGTTGATCCAGACAAATCTTGTCCAGCCTGGGCTGTGAATCTGGTGGTAGATCTACAGAATAATCTAAGGGCCATTATTAAAGACGAGTTAGCCCACCTTATTGGCCGTCTGGTCAATCTGGAGAAAGCAATGGTGGTAGGGGAAGTAAGACCAAATGATACACTAAACCCCCCTGCCAATAAGCAAGGAAAGGGGATCAACAGAGGGTGCCAGACGGACAGTGCGGGTTTACAACTGCCACCAGGGGAGTTGTTGTTTGGGAAGGAGGTCCCTTCTATTAGTTACGACATAGGCCACCAGAATACATTCAGGGAGGAGAGAAGTGGGAATGATAGGGAAGAGACAAGAGCTAAAAATAGATCTGTCCCTTACATCCAACATGATGTTCCTAGCCCCCCTGAACAAGCCTTGAATAGAAATGGGAGTAGGCATTTAATACAAAAATCAGGAGAAGAGTTGTATTCAAAACCAAACTCCAATTTGCCTAGTATAAATCTTCCCCCAGCATGCGCCCCGTATGTAGCAATCCTGACAGGCGCCTCGCCAATTGAACCCAACGCGAAAGAATCACACCTCGAGCTGAGGAACAAATGTCTGTTTTGGCTCGCCAGGCATAATCATTATGATTATGCAAGAGCTGGTGAGATCATTATGGTTCGAAGAGTTGGGTGGGTAGGGAATTGCCGGAAAAGCGAACCAGGGGAATGCATAGTCATCAATTTTAACAACCCTGATACTGTTGCAAATTTGTTTAAAATCTCTTCCAACAGCCATAATGTTTATTCAGGAATTAACTTGCGTCGCCTAGCATTTTTTTATCCACAACAGTACTTAGGCCAAAGGAGACATGCATCACCTTTAATACCATCCAAGGGTCCGGGATCGTTACTGGAGGGTAGATGGGCTGCACCCAACAGGTTTCACCTATTTGAAGTACCGGTACAAAATAGATTTGACATCCTGGAGGAGGTAGACTGACTGGGGGAGGGTCCTACTCAGATAGGGAACATCGAAATGGTAGGGCAAGCCTCCATGGGCAGAGTTGGGTGCATTTCCAATCAAACTCCAATTGGTGGTAGACCAGGCTGCCCTCAACAGCACGACCCGTCAGGAGCAAGGAGTAAACTACCTGAGGCCCCTAATAGCACTTCTCCTGTTTTAATGGATGATGCAAATAGTGTAGATGAAACCAGCAAGGTGGCGGATGGGCAGTGTAAGGCTCGCATAGATGATTCCCCAGTCCCAAGTGACAGTGACATCATGGGTATGAGCGTAGATCCAGGGCAAGGTAAAGGGTTGAAGATCTTAGCATGGAATTTGGCAGGCCTTAGAAATAAACTTCCCTGTCCCGAATGGGGTGCCTTTATAGATAAATACGATATCTGCCTCTTCCAAGAGACCTGGGTGACAGAGGACCTTCAGAGGGTGGGTTTTGCTACATTTAACAACCTGGCAACCAAGGGGAGTAGGGGGAGACCAGCAGGCGGAACATCCATCTGGGTGGGTACCCACCTGGGTTGTAGAGCAGACCTGTTGTTAACTCCTTCGAGGGACATACAGTGTGTACTCCTCACCTTCCCCTCTAAGACAAAAATTGCCTTAATTAATGTATACTCCCGGCCGGTCAACAATAGCCAAGAGTCGGCTACTATTGACTACTTAGGTCAGTTTATTCTGACGTTGGATCCAGGAATTTGGTTGATTGTGGTCGGCGATTTTAATTGCCACTTTGAACCACTTACTGATCCCAATCATTCTGATCCTTCGGAAGAAGATCTCTATTAGTGCATCCCGGACCCCCAGATTACCCCCATTAAAGTTTGGTCACCCTTGGCATTGCAGCTCAACGCACTTACATTGGCGTTATCACTAAGGGCATGCAATGGGCGGACCAAATCTGATAGGCCGGGGCAGGCCCCATTCAATAGACCAGGTTACTTGATTACATCATGCTAGAATCAAGACTTTGGGACAAGGTTCTTGATTTCTATATCACGCAGAGGCAGGACAGTGACCACAATGCCCTGAGTCTGATTCTAAAACCTTGGGATCTGGGTACTGGTAATCCAGCTCATGGCCCTACTAATGTGACTAGTGCATTAGTCATTTCAAACAACAGAAGAAAAGTTAGATGGGCCCGTATTCAGGACTGCCCCGAAAAGCTGGCTAAAGTATACCAGATAGCAATTCCATCGCTAATTAAGATGTGGGAGCTTGTGCAGGCACAAGACCCTATTCGGGAACCGGAGGAGGCAGGGAAAATTCATGCAGAACTAACCCTTAAATTGGCGGGGGGTTTTTTCCCTGCCGAGAGCCATAGAGAAAGTACCTGCAACAAATGCCCCTGGTTTAATGGTGACTTCCGCAAGGCAAAACACGACCTTCTGGTGGCAGTGAAAGAGAAGGATGTACCGCAAGTAAAATTAGTGAGGGCCAATTACAAAAGGTCCATTCAGCAGGCCAAAAAAAACTGGGAAGCGGAGAGGTGGGAAAGTCTTAGATCAGCCCTAAAAGAGAAAGACATGAAATCTTTTTGGGCTATAGTGACTTCGGGCGACAGGGAGGGGAGATCAGCCATTGAGCCCAACATAGCACCGGAAGCGTGGGAATCACATTTTGGGTCACTGTATGCATTAAGGGATGAAGGGAACGACACTAGTGATAATAATAGAAACGTTCCAGAGATTCCATGGGCGGGGGACTCGGAGATTAGTTTGTTAGAAGTGGGTAATGCTATTAACAAACTCCACTATAACAAAGCGCCTGGTTTAGATAAATTACCGGGGGACCTCTTCCGGGAAGAGCCCAAGATTTGGGCCCCATACTTTTGTGCTTTATTTAATGCTGTTGCCAAGGGTATGGACCCCCCGGACACATGGCGTGGGGCAGAGATTGTGCCAATATTTAAAAAAGGATGCCCTCCAATTACAGGCCAATTAGTCTTATTGACATCTCCCAAAAACTTTTTGGCCGGGTGCTTCTGGACCGTCTCATGGACTGGATGGAGCAAGAACAAATACTAAGCCCATACCAGGCCAGCTTCAGATCAAAGATGTCAACCGTAGACCAGATATTCAGATTACAGCTATTATTCTGGAAAATGGCTATGATAGAGGGTGGCAGCCTCTACTTGATATTTGTTGATCTGAAGTCGGCTTTCGATATGGTTCCCAGGGCGAAGCTCTGGAGGGTTTTGAGAGACTGTGGGATTCCCGTACAGCTCCTTAAAATTATAGAGAAGCTCCATACAGACAATTTCGCGCAAGTCCGATGCGGTAAATTTGGAGAGCTCTCCTCCCGTTTCCCTGTCCTTAACGGAGTCCGACAGGGATGCGTTCTTGCCCCTACCTTATTCTGTCTTTTTATTAATGGGCTTATTGATTTTTTAAAAAATATTAAGGATACAGATGCCCCGAAGCTAGCTTCAGGGAAGATCCCCGCACTGATGTTCGCTGATGATACCCTGTTACTTTCAAAATCACCAAAGGGTATCCAGCGGACATTAGATGGTTTTGCTGATTTCTGTAAGCTAAGAGGGTTGGAGATAAACCTAGGAAAGACCAAGTTTATGGTCTTTAATCCTCCCAAACTGAAATGACGAAACCCCACACTATATGGCACCCCCCTGGAGAGACTGCAGACATTTGACTATCTGGGGGTCACCCTAACTGAGCATTTTAATTGGGAGCCGCAGTTGTCCAAAGCAAGGCTCAGGC
Source organism: Calotriton arnoldi (assembly GCA_963921515.1). Lineage (NCBI taxonomy): Eukaryota > Metazoa > Chordata > Amphibia > Caudata > Salamandridae > Calotriton > Calotriton arnoldi. The sequence goes on along the minus strand of CAWUFW010007995.1, from coordinate 827,343 downwards.
TAACGCAGACAGCGGGAGGTATATTGAAGTTACACAGAACCTCCGCCCTTAAACCTATTGCCCTGCGCTAGAAATTTACACTGCTCAAGCAAGGGGGGCCGCACTATATGGGGTGGAGCTGTGGGGTCATTGCTCTGCCATCAACCTACAGAAGGTAGAGAATAACTTTATAAGGCAGTTGATAGGTTTACCACGCAGTACTCCCCTCATCCCCATCCGCATGGATATGGGCATTAGGCCTCTTGACGAAGAGATAGCACTGAGACCACTTACGTTTTGGCGGCGGATATGGGTGACTCCTGAGCTGTCTGACTATAGGGATGAGCTGAGTGAGATACTGTCCTACTGTCCCACTCAGAAAATCCCATGGTTCTGCCACATTAAGGATTTAGCAATGAAATTAAGCAAACCAGATCTGTTGAGATCTCCCGCAACGTCATGCGCTACGACCTCAAGGTCGGAACTTGTTAGACACTACAGAGCAGTAAAATTAACGTCACTACAAGAAAGTTCCTCACACGGGCGTTTAACAGTAGAGTTCCTGCTAGTAAAAGATGTTTATAGCAAGGAACATTTTCTGGATTTTATCCAACCCCCATTGGCCAGGAAATTGTATATCCAATTTAGACTAGGGACTCTCCCTCTATTAGCATATACAAGTAAATGGGCTAAGGAACAAAAGAGGGAATGCCCTGTATGCAATTTTAAGGAGGAATCTGAATTGCACGTTTTATTCTTCTGTCCTGTCTATCGGATGCAGCGCAAGCGCTGGCTAATTCAACTATGCAAAAATTTGGGTTTTGTGCGCTGCACTGAGGCATACAGAGTTTTAAAGTATGATACTTGTTTACCAACTGTATTTGCTGTATCCCGTTTTTAAATAGCATGTGGCATACCAGGCGAGCTGCTCAAAAATTAATCGCATTGGGGAACCCAAATGTCTAGTATTAAACATGGCAGTCTGATACTGTTTTTTTTTTAAATTTTTTTTTTTTATGGTAGTATAGCCCATAGTTTTATAATAATGGATTGTTCTTATTCAGCTTTTAACTTATTTTATTTTGGAATGTGTTTTGGGTTTCTGCACAATGAAATTATATGTGACCACAGGCGTAAATTAGATATTCGCAGAGCCCGGATGTTTCTTTTTATATATTTTAAAACCATATATTGTATATATGTTTTAAATTATGTGTACTTTTATGGCCTAGTGCCGAAATAAAGTTATTACTGACTGACTGACATATTTTTAAATATTTTGTTAAATTGTATATGGGGTGGGGTGGGGGTTTGTGATGAAGTTGGGGTTTGGTTGGGTGTTTTAGATAATTTTAAAAAGCATTTTGCTCAATACTTACTTTATTTGTTAGATGATTTTCGAAGCTGGTCTGTAATTGTTTGGATGCTTTGAGAATTATCTGTAGAGGAGACATAGATTGAAAAAATATATTAATTATTTGTGCATGATAAATAGTAGTTTTTGAAGATTAGCATTAGTGTTATATTATAAATGGCATTTTACTTACATTTTAAAATAGGAAATAGATTTTTCTTTAATAAGTCCTTGCTTCTGGCAGCAATCCGTCAGAGTTTCGTCTTCTTGATTCTTTTTGGTTTGAGGTGTGAAATAAGAATAATTTTTCTTTCTTTATATAGTGTTTACTTAATTTTTTGTTTAATGTGATTGGTTTATTTTTTTATTGTGTGTATTTGATTGGTTGATATTTATTGTTTTAATTTTTTGGTAGTTGGTTTCCATATATGGAAAACGCTAATTAGGAGTCAGTTAGTGTTTTTTTTTTTTTAAACAGGTTGAATCCTTTAAATGTGTATTCTAATCTATGTGATGTAAAATAATGTGTGTATATTATTTAAATATAAGAGTTAAATAGTTATTAATAGTGCATTTATGATTTAATGTTTTATAATATGTTTTACTATTTTTTAAATTGATTGTATTTGATTTATTTTGTTTGCAGTGTTTGTTTATTGATTGAAATATATTTATGGAGTTAAGTTTTGTTTGTTTTATCTGTTTTTAAGTTGTCGATATTTTTAAAAAAACGATAATATTGCTGTCTATTATATTGTGATCGATATTTTTGACATGTATATTTTTAAACTATGTCGGATATTTTGAATAACGATATTTATGTGTTCGATAATAGTGTTATCGATATTATTGTTTGACGATATTTTGGTGTCGATAATAGTGTTATTTAAATTAAGTATAGGTTATCGATATTAGTGTACTCGATATTTTTGTGTCAATAAAAATGTAGGTCGATATTGTGTCTGTCAATATTATGTCAGTGATTCGTTGTAATGGCATGCGTTGTAGTGACATGCATTGTAATGGCATGCATTGTAATGGCATGCGATGTAAAGGCAGTTGCATTGTAAAAGCAGTGCGATGTAATAACTGCATTGTAATGGATGTTTCCCATAAGAGAACGCTAAAACAAGCCAAAGCTAGCTGGGAAAAGGGAGTTTGGGCAGACCTACTGCATGCAGCAAAAACAAGAGGGACCAAGGTATTTTGGAGTATAATTGCGCATGGTAGTAGCTCTTCAACAGATGCGGTTGCTTTTCATGTGCAGCCACAATCATGGCTAGAACATTTTGAAAAGCTGTACTCCCTGGCCAAAGTTGAGGGGAACAGCAAAAGGGTTGGTTAGTTTTGCCTGTGGTAATATACTAGATCAAGTAGTCCCTCTTGCAAAATCTTAGACTGACTCACTGACTGCGCTCAAATCACTCGCGGCCAGAAAGCCACCAGGCCCAGACTGTGTACCAGTCGATCTTTATGCCTCTAAGCTGGATATCTGGGTAAACTACATAAGCATCCTATCTAGGGCGATCTTGAATGGAGGGCTGGTTCCAGAGTCCTGGCAAGGAGCAGGGTTCGTTCTGATCTATAAGAAAGGGGACCGAGACGAACCAGGGAACTATAGAATGATAAGTTTAATTGATGATTTGCAGAAGACCTTTTGTAGGCAAATCCTGGCCAAATTGTCTGACTGGCTTCAAACTAATAACATTCTCTGTGACCAGCAGTTTGGACCAAATCCTGAGATTCAGTATTATACACTGGAAGACAGTAATTTTGGGGAAAGGTCATCTATAAGTTGCTTTCGTAGATTTAAAATCTGCATTTGACATGGTACCTCGTAGCAAGATGTGGGGAGTCTTGAAAGTATGGGTGTACCAGAAAACATCTTAGATATCCTCATAAGACTCCATGAAAATAACCACGCTAGAGTCAGATATGGGAAAAATGGGGAACAATCAGACCTATTTAGTGTACAGAGGGGGTGTGGCAGGGCTGTGTTTTGGCCACAACCCTTTTCTCTCTATTCATCAATCATCTGGCAGAGGTTCTCAATTTTGAGAACAACGAGGCTCCCAAAGCTGGCTCGCGTAAAATACCCATGTTACTCTTTGCAGATGACACTGTCCTAATCTCGAAAAACACCTGGGGGATTACAAGCTATTTTAGATCACTTTTTATTGTTCTGTGCAGATCTTGGCTTAGAACTGAATGTCAGTAAAGCCAAGTGCATGGTGTTTAACCCTTACATGTCCTCGCATTTTAGTTTGCATGTTAATAACAGAACTCTTTACATGGTCAAGGATTTTACATATTTAGGAGTGACGCTCACCCATAATTTTAGCGGGAAGTCCGAGATTAATAAAAGTTCCCTTAAGCTGAAAATGATGAAAACATTAAAATCTAACCATCTAATGCTAGCCCTAGAAATATACAAAGTAAAGGCAAAAAGCGAAGCTCTTTATGGCGCAGAGCTCTGGGGCCATGTAGAAGTTGTAGTGCTGAGAGCAGTAGAGAATAGATTTTTTAGACACCTTACTAATCTCCCACAGAGCACGCCTACACTCCCATTGCTGCAGGATATGGGTCTGTGCCTGATTTCCTTTACCATAAAGTCAAGACCTTTAATCTTCTGGCATAGGCTCTGGTCAACACCTGAACTAGAGTCTTATAGGGATCCAATGAGGGAGCTTTTACAAACAACAGGCCATTCAAGAATCCCTCGGTTGACACATGTAAAGAAAATGCTCCACGCTCTAGCTCTTGAAAATCTTTGGGTCAACCCAGAAGTGGCCCCCCACTACACACGACAATTGATCAATGTCGATGCAGGGATTATCTTTGGGGTGACAAGATTAAAGCTTGTAAAACAGGTAGTCTAACAGACCAATTCCTTGATTTCAAGATTATGCCATCATACGAAGTAGCGCGTGACATCATACATGCCTTTAGTCTGTTAAATTGGTTTAGCAGCATTTGAATGTGATGGCTAGGACACCTCTTTTTCTTAGTTTTCTGTGCATACAGCACCATGTGGTTCTATGTAGAGGTTGAAAATGACAGGAGACAGTATGGCATCCTGGGGGACTCTGCAGATGATCCCGATCTTGTAGGACATGGAGGTACCTGTGTGAAAAAACTGGTGCTGGTTGGAAAGGTAAGAGGAGAACCAGTGAAGGACATTGCAGGTGAATCTCTTTCGAAACTCCTGGGTGCATATGGGGTTGGGATGGTCGACTGTGTTGAAGGCAGTGCAGAGGTCCAGCAATGTCAGGAGACAGGGGTCATCTTCTTTTGTGGTCAAGAGTGCATCGTCTACAATGTTTAAGGTAGCAATCTTTGTGTTTCCGCATGACCTGAAGTGAAACTGGTACTCTTTCTGGAGGCCTATACATGTAGTATATTAGTTTAGAAACAAAACTGCTTTTTATTAGTAGCATGTGCAATGTAGGGGACAATAATGTGCCCTCATTGGGAAATGGGAATTTACCACTGGCATGAGTGACCAGACCCCATGGAAAACTAGTACCCTGACTTTTTCTTTTGCCAACCTAAAACAATATTCTAGTGTGCTCGCTGAGGCCTATGCCTGTCCATGATGGTTCAGAGGTCCAGACCTGTTTTGTAACTTGGAGGAGTGCACCAAGCTTGCCCTCTACCTTGACATGGCACTACTGTCCATGTCCTGGGTTGTTAATGTAAAGCAGTGGTAGTAGCACACCGTTTTTGTGGATTCTAATAATGAACAGACCTTTTTCCAATTTCAGATGGAACACGATGCCCACTGGCCAATGCACATACATTTGCACTTATATGTGACACTCAGACCCTTGTGCTGACATCTTATGTGCATGTTGACTGCATTTGGGGAGAGGATGTGGCTTAACGGCTAGGGCGGTTGACCTCAAATCGGGGGAACCGGGTTTGAGTCTCGGCAATGACGCTCAACAATGCTCAACATCCTGTGAGTCTGGGCAAATCAGTTAATCTCCCCGTGCCTGGCAAAAATGAATGTGTCTGTCTGTAACGAAACTGGTGTTCATGTAAAGCGCTCTGATACCTTCAGGTCAAGTTCGCGCTATATAAGACTCTGTAAAAAAAGACTCTGTAAAAAAAAAAAAAATGTGCAATAGGTATGATTGGTAGTAGGACTCTGTGTGCTGCAAGAGTATGGTTGATCATGGCATTGTGATGCATTTTGAGTTGCCCTTGGTTGAACGTGGTACAAGAAAGAGGTTGGCGTACAGCTTTCCCAGACAGTGGAACCGTATGACCTGTATTCTTTTAGCCGAAGGATGGAACCTCAGACACTGAAATGTGAGGGAATAGAGGCAGGCTACCGTTAGAAATACTATGAGGCTGATTTAGCAGGGAATTAATGATTAGTTCTTCCTGAGCATTGCCATTTGGTCGATGGTACAGGATGGGTGTTGGTGGATTTGGTTGGTAAACTTAAGGAAGCCTCTGTGCAGGGCTTGCACTTTTCTCTTCCATGAATGCTACTTCAGGATGGCTGATGACAGTCAGGTGCAGAGTCCTCACACTCCATTGTACTCCTGTTTTGAATACTCCTACTTGCAGCCATCCTCACCAGTTCCTGCCATGAGAACCATAGCTTTGCAAAAAGACTGTGGGCCTTATTTTGATAGCGGTCAGTCGGTCTGCTGACCACTATCGTGGCGGTCAGGAGACCGCCCGACAAACAGTCGGCGGTCTGACTGCCGCATTCGGATTTGACTGCTGGGCTGACGGTCGGAAACTGCTCCTTTACAAGGCTGCTTGTGCTGCGGCCTATAAAAGGTCAGCAGCACAAGCTGCCATATAAATGAGCACTTCCTGCACATCAACGCACACAGTGCACGGAGGTGCACAGGGGCACTAAATGTGCCCCTGGGCCATGATACAATGGCCCACGATGGAAGGGGACCCTATTTGGGGCCCCCAAAATCTGTTTCCATCAGCCTTTTCATGGCGGTTTTTCCAACATGAAAAGGCTGTCGGAAAGGGATATTGTAATCCCCAAGGCGGTGCCTGCCTCAGCACCACCTCCATTCGGGATTGCAATTCCGACCGCCGCCCTGACAAGATCACTGATCCTGTCAGAGGCTACGGTCTTCCCACCCATAGGGTCTGACATCCTGGATTATAATTCAGTGGTCGGACCGAAGGGCTGCAGGTCACTCGGACCGCCACTGACGGCCTGTCAGTGGCAGTCCATCCAACATCATAATCAGTCCACCAGCAATGCATCGAGAGGTGCATTTGCAGGGTGGTGGAGAAAGGGGACGTGGCCTCCAACCACCTATCAGCCATCCCACTGTGTGGGGCTTACTTGAGGTACCAGGAGGTCTTCTTGGCCCCTAAGGACCCTCAGCAGCCTAATGGACTTCATCCCCCAACCAGGAGCGTGCCAGAAGGCACGTTTGCAGAGAAGGGGAGAAAGAGGGCAGGGCCTCCAGTGAGTTGCCAGCTTTTTTTGTTGACTTGGCTCCCCTTCCCTGGATCATTTTGGGACCTTGGGACCCCATCCCCGGGACCTGACCCTTTTGATATTATTTTAATTTAAAAAACAGGAGGGGGCTATGCCTTCCCCCTCCTGGGCCGATTTCAGCCCCGGGGATCCCATCCCCCAGGGCCAGGCCTTTATATATTTTTTTTATAAAAAGGGAAGGGGGCCCCGCGGCTCCATTACCCAGGCCGAATTCGGCGCCCCTCCTGTGCCATTTTTGGCCAGGGGGATCCCATCCCCCGGGACATGGCCACCTCGTTGGGGACCATGGGGTGAGTCTAAAGGTTCAGCATTGCTTTTTACACCAAGGGAGCTGCTGTCATGCAGCACCCTGTGTGTAAAAAGCAAAGTGTGCTCCGCTTTCAGCAAGCGAGAGCATAATGCTCTCATTTGCTCAAAGCGGAACACACTGTTTACTTTGGCCGCTCCCATCATGCCATAGCAAACTGCCATGTCCTGGGGTTGGGCACCCCGGGACATTGCTGGAACTGGCCCTGGGGGTGGTGGTTCCCAGGGCCATGTAAGGCTTCTGGAGGAGAGCCACGTGGCACCACTTCTTTATTCAAATTTGCCCCCGGGCGGGGGTGGTCACCGGGGCCGGGGGGCCGCAACGGACCCCCATATTTATTATATGTGTGCCCCAGGGAGGTAGCAGTCCCTGGGACTGTGTGGGGGGGTCAGAGCCCCTTCATGCTTTGTTATTTATTTCAGCCTCGGGAGGTGGCGCTCCCTGGGGCAGGGGTGTCTACGAGGCCCCCACATTTTATTGAAATTAGCCCCAGGGAGGTGGCAGTCCCTGGGGCAGGGGGTCCACAAGGCCCCCATATTGTTTTAATTAGCCCTGGGGAGGTGAATGTCCCCGGGCGAAGAGGTCCACGAGGCCCCCTCCCACATAATTGGAAATAGCCCTGGGGAGGTAGCAGTCCCCGGGGCTGCGGGTGGGCCCCAGGGATGTGGCGGTACCCAGGGCTTTGATAAGCCCTAGGAGGGGGTCAATGCACCACCCTCTTATGCTTATTATTGTATGCCCCCAGGACCTGGCCCACCGAGGGCTTATTTAAAAGCAAGCGGGAGAGCTCGCACTTACTTTTGAAAAATGCCGCAAATTCGCGAATATCGTGATTGTGCAGCAAATGTTTTACAAAAAATTATGCTTTTATGCCGTGGCGGCGTTGCGTCAAGACCATGGCGTGGGGTGTCAGGGTATTCCTACCCTGCCCCCTTTTTCTTTATTTTCACTTTTTTGGGGGGAAGACTCTGTGAAGCTGAGTCCCAAGATGACTGCCAACACTTCCTGGTTGAAGTGTTGACAGCCAATCAGAGCGGTGCATTTCCCTGCATGAGGTTGTCTTTTTTTACTAAGGCTTCGCGACCAGAGATATATCTATCTTTTGCTTCTTAAATTTCTGAAAAACCACTGAACAGATTTACACCAAATAACAAAAAACACAATCTGCATAACGACATCAACCTTTCTGCCAAATTTGGTGTAATTCCGTCCAGTAGTTCAGGCTGTAGGTTCGACAGTGCGTTCCTATGGGAATTAACATTACAAATACACCCTTATTTCGTGCCCCTATTTCTCGGTTCTCACTACACAAATCACCCCAAACTTTCCATGACACACAGAACCTACTTTGACACTTTTTTGGGAAAATGAAGATTGGACACACAGCTCCAAAGTTATAGGCAAGTCAAAAATACTTTTCCTATGGAAGCTAGGTCCTAATCATAACTACCTACTGGCGACTGACTGTTGGTAATAGATATATATTTGCACATTTGCAGAGTAGTGGATAAGGGGACGGGGCCTCTGGCGAGTTGATGGCTTTTTTTCCCTTAGTATTTTTTAGGAAGAGGGGCTCCCAGGGACCCCATCCTGGGGTCTGAACCTTTTTTAAATAATTTTTTTTAAGAAATGGGAGGGGGTGGCGCAGCCCCACTCAGAAGGCCGATTGTGGCACTGGGGACCCCTCCCCCAGGGCCTGTCCTTTATAATTTTTTTGTATAATAGAAAGGGAGGGGGTCCACGCCGCCCCCATCCCCAGACCGATTTTGCACCCAGGGACTCCATCCCCCGGGGCCAGGACTTAATATATATATATATATTTTTTAATGGGGAAGGGGCCCATGTGGCCCCCTCTCCCTGGGCCAACTTTGGCCCGAGGACCCCATCCACTGGGGCCTGGCCTCTCCGTTGGGTACCGTGGGGGGAGCCTCAAGGCCCCTGTGATCCCTGCTGGCTCCCCGCCTCCTGTGGGAACCAGCATTACTTTGGGATCCAGGGAGCTGCTGACTTGCATCTCCCTGGATCCCAAAGCAGTGTATGTTCCCTGCTCACTTCACATCGGGCAGGGAAACAGGCATGCTCTGCTTTCAGCAAGCAAGAGCATTTTTGCTCTTGTTTGCTGAAATCAGACAGTTGCTCCTGCAAAGCCATAGCAAACTTCAATGTCCCGGGGGTGGGTAAACTGGGACATTTCTGGAACTGGCCATGGTGGGTGGTGGTTCCCAGGGCCATGTAGGGCCCCACAAGAGGGTCCTGTGGCCCCTCTCCTTTGTTAAGTAGCCCCGGGGAGGTCATGGTCCCCAGAGCCGGGGCTCTGCAACGGACTCCCTTCATTATTGTATTTGTGCCCCAGGGAGGTGGCAGTCCTAAGGGCTGCGGGGGAGGCACAGGGCCTCCCCTGCATTGCCTTTTTCTTTTAAATTAATGAATGTATGGGCCCCAGGGAGGTGGTGGTCCCCCAGGCAGCAGGGGAGCTGTGAGGATCCGCCCGCGAGTCCTTGGCAAAATAAAAAAAGAAAACATATCTGGGGGGTCTGGGTATTCCTACCCTGCCATCTTTTCTTAGTTTTAATTTTTTTTCTGGGACTCGGCTTCAAGCTGAGTCCCAAGATGGCTGCTAACACTTCCTGGTTGAAGTGTTGTCAGCCAATCAAATTTTAGTAAGATTCACGAGTCCACTGCAAGTACTCGCATGCCCAATTATCTATATTTTTTAAAGATAGATATCTCAAAAACTACTGAATGGATTCACACCAAACCACAAAAAGCATGCTTTCTGGACCAACATCTAGTTTTTTTGCTAAATTTGGTGTAATTCCGTTCAGCAGTTCGGGCTGTTGTCGTGTTCAAAAAATGAAAAATCTCCATAGACTTAACATGGGAAAGTGTGTTTTGGGACCCCCTGGTTTCTCAGCCCCCACCTGAGGGATCACCCCGAAACTTTCGACACAGAAGCTGAAGTAAAAAGGAGAAGTTTTGTGAATATTTTGTGGAGATTCGTCAAGCAGCATCAAAGTTATTGGCGAAACAAAAAGCACTTTTCCTATGGAAACTTTGATCTTAACTATAACTACCTGCTGGCGACCGCCAGTTTTATAATATATATATATATATATATTTTTCTTTTTTTTCTCCCTCTCCTCTCCTTTATATTTCCACACATGTGGTTTATTCAATAAACACAATAACATCATATGCTTGTGTAGCACTGACTGTATGCATTATGCACATCCCCCACACACCCGGGTACATTTGTACAGCATATTCCTTCAGTCAATCATCGGGCATTGCTTACCTGTGACTGTTGAGTTTTTCTTTCTGTATTTAAACAGCAATATTTATGTATGATGTCTCACCTGTACACTCGACATGCTTCTAGATGCTATGAATATATTTGAATGTTCCCCTGCATAGATGCCTCGCACTGTATATAATTACACAGTACCTTGTAACCCTTTCCCCAACTTTATACACCAATGTCACTTTGTGCACAAATACCCTGTACATATATCACTTAACTGAGCAACACTTTTCAATTCACATTATGCACACAGAGCACTCACACACTCCCCTAGGTCGTGTTCTGCATCACATTAGACCGACACACATAGACTGAGTGTATACAGTTTACGATTGTCACGGGCTAGCGCGATAGTCACCACACGCTCGTTTTCAGCTACACAGCCACGGTTTGGCCTATATGAATCACATAGTCATTTCCTGCAATTAGGCGTTTTAATAGTCTAAAACTATGAGGATTGTGACTTGTTACACAATTACATTAGGCCCATTGGTAACATGTTGCCATTCAAACCGCACTGTTTATACGCTCAGCCGCGTCACAGTAACTTATTCTTTAGAGCGAAGGATCTTTACCTCATATTCGCGCATTCCTAGTCGATAGTGACATCGCCGCAATTACACATAAACTTCTATGTCTATTCTCCACATCTAATGTAATGTAGTCTGTCTATGTTATCTATGACCTATGTGCCATTTGTCATGCCGTTTTTTCACCTAGGGGTTGAGAAAAAGTCTCTCACACCTGTGCTCAATCTGATTGTCAATTATATCTTTTACAACTCTGTAAACCTATTTAAGATCTTCGTTTTTATGTTGCGCGTTATGTGAACAAGGCCGCAGGTCGGCGGCTGAAACGCGTCATGTGGACCATGTCTGTCAAATAAATCTATTTTCTTCACTGAACCTGGTGTCTGTGCTCGAGCCGTGATTCTTTCACTCTCTACTCATCAGGAAGGATTCTGATTTATATATATATATATATATATATATATATATTCACTGAAAAAACCATAGGTTTCAGGTATGTTATAGTTAGAAATTAGCATTTAAAAAACCTTAGAAATTCACTGAAAAAAACATAGGTGTCAGGGACGTTATATTTAGTTTGACATTTCACTCATATAAAACCAGAGAAATTCCACCGTTATAGTTAGTTCAGCTAACTATAACTCGCGCACCCGCAATGCACTGCTCATGACGTCACATATTACATCATTCATGACATCTCAAATGACATCACTGATGACATCACTGATGACATCATCCAGTGACTGTGTTTTTCTGTAAAGTTTAAATATGTTTTATATATATTCCAAGGTGTATTGAAGAATGAGTGGGTGTATAAGTGTCTGGATGGAGGATTTAGTAGGTGCGTGACTGACTGTAAAAGTGAGTGATTAAATGTGTCTTACTGAATGCATGGGTTAGTGACTAAACTGTGTGAATGTCTGTATCAGTCTGTCTGTTGTTGTGCAAGCTGCTGCATGGGTTGGTCAGTAGCTACATGAGTGTCTATATAGGTTATTGATTGATTGTCTGAGTATTTTTTGGGGAGATTGAGTGTGTGTGTGGGTGGGTGGAAGGTGTGTGACTCTGTGCATAGATGTGTGAGTGGTTGATTCACTGGGTGTATGGGTTCAAGAGTGCATGTGGAAACAGCTGTATGGGTGCGTGAGTGTGTGTATGGGTGAGTTGGTGAGTGAATGGATGTCTCAGTGGTATATGTCCAAGTAACTACATATGTAAAAGGCAGTGTATGTGAGAGTTGGAGTATATAAAGGACTCTACATGATAGTCAGTGATTGTGAGACTGGCTGTATGGATGAGTGTGTACTTGTATCACTGATTATATAAGAGAGAAAGTATGCGTTAGTATCTGTATGAATAAGTGAGGTGGTGTGTGTATAATTGTATAGGTGAGTAAATGGGAGTGTGATTGATTCTTAGCATGACTGACTAGGTGTGTGAGTAACTGCATGGATGAGTGGCGGTGTGTGAGTGTCTGTATAGGTGTATGAATGCATAGGATAGTGTTGTATTGATGAGTGACTGTATGTATGAGTGATTGTATGGATGAGTGAGTGGATGTGTGTGTAGACCTAGGAATCAGTGAGTGCATATGTAGTAACTGGTATTGGTGTGTCAATGATTTAGAAAATGGTAGTCTGTATTTTACAGTGGGTGTATCAAAGGTTATATTAGAGTGTGAGGAGGTGCATCAGATTTTCATGTGGATGATGTCATCAGTGATGTCATTTGAGATGTCATCAGTGATGTCATCAGTGATGTCACTGACCATGTCATGAATGATGTAATATGTGACGTCATGAGCAGTGCATTGCGGGTGCGCGAGTTATAGTTAGCTGAACTAACTATAACAGTGGAATTTCTATGGTTTTGTAAGAGTGAAATGTCCAGCTAACTATAACGTCCCTGAAACCTATGGTTTTTTCAGTGAATTTCTAAGGTTTTTTAAATGCTAATTTCTAACTATAATGTACCTGAAACCTATGGTTTTTTCAGTGAATTTCAATGGTTTTTTAAATGCTAATTTCTAACTATGACATCCCTATTAAGTCCCCTTGAATCTTGAAGGTCCCTGGTGGCCAAGTAGCCCACCAGGTACATCCATAAGCGCCACAGACCTGCGTTTCAGAGAGGTGTTCTGAGGCCACGCCCCTTTTACACCACGCTGCAAACGCGGCTTCTGGCGCACTGCTGCTCAGAGGATGAAGTTCACTTGTGTCTTGAGGTCCTCAGGACACAAGAGGACCTCATCGCCCCACCAGCAGTGCACCAGAAGCCGCGTTTGCAGAGTGGTGTAAAAAGGGGCGTGGCGTCGGAGCACCTCTCTGCAGCGCAGCCCTGTGGCATTTACAAGAGGTACCTGGTGGACTAGTTGTCCCCCAGGGACCCTCAGGATTGAAGGGGAATTGATCCCCCAACTTAAAATGCACCACAGGGCGCATTTGCACTGTGGTGCAGGGAGGGGGGCGGGGCCTGATGTGACAAGTGTGCAAACGCGCCCTGTGGCGCGTTTTAAGTTGGGTGATTAAGTCTCCTTGAATCCTGAGGGTCCCTGTGCGCCAACAAGCCCACCAGCTACCTCCAGTAAGCGCCACAGGGCTGCAATGCAGAGAGGTGGTCCGAGGCCACGCCCCTTTTTACACCTCTCTGCAACGCAGCTGTGTGGCGCTTACTGGAGGTACCTGGTGGGCTAGTTGGACCCCAGGGACCCTCAGGATTCAAGGGGACTTAATCCCCCAACTTAAAACGCGCCACACTTGTTACATCAGGCCCCGCCCCCTCCCTTCACCAAAGTGCAAACCCGCTCCCTGGCGCGTTTTAAGTTGGGGAATTAATTCCCCTTCAATGCTGAGGGTCCCTGGGGGCCAACTAGCCCACCAGGTACCTCCAGTAAGCGCCACAGAGCTGCGTTGCAGAGTGGTGTAAAAAGGGGCGTGGCCTTGGACCACCTCTCTGCAACGCAGCTCCCTGGCGCATACTGGAGGTACCTGGTGGACTACTTGGCCTCCAGGGACCCTCAGTATTCAAGGGGAATTAGTTCCCCATCTTACAGCGCACCAGGGGGCGCGTTTGCAGAGTGCTGCAGGGAGGGGGCGGGGCCTCCGGCACAATGCCAGCTTTTTTGTTTGTTTTGTTTTTCAGAAGTGGGGCTGTGTGGCCCCCCTTATTCTCCCTTTTTTGTGGCCCTGGGGACCCCATCCTCCAGGGCCTGACCCCTATTTTTAATTTTTGTTTTTTTTTAAACGGGAAGGGGGCCGCGTGGCCCCCTCCCTGAGGCTGATTTCTGCCCCGGGACCCCATCCCCCGGGGCATGGCCATATATATATATTTTTTTTTTTAATTTAGAAAGGAGGGGGGCCGCGTGGCCCCCCTCCTGAGGCCTCTGTTAGCCCCGGGGACCCCATCCCCCGGGGCTCTGCCTCATTTTTAAAAATTTTATTGGGGAGGGGGGCCGCGTGGCCCCCCTCCCTGGCCCTGGGAACCCCATCCCCCGGGGCCTGGCATCTCCGTTGGGGGACCATGGGGGGTCCCCAATTCCCCCATGGTCCTGCCGGCCCCCCGCCTCCTGCAGGAGCCAGCATTGCTTTTCCACACGGGGAGCTGCTGACATGCAGTTCCCCGTGTGGAAAAGCAATCTGCTTTGGATTTTGGAAGTGAGAGCAGGTTACCTGCTCTCGCTTCCAAAATCCAAAACAGAGTTTGCTATGGTAGGGCGGGAGCCGCACGGCTTCTGCCCTACCATAGCAAACAGCAGTGTCCCGGGGGTGGGCACCCCGGGACACTGCAGGAGCCGGCCCTCGGGGGTGGCGGTCCCCAGGGCCATCACTGGCTCCACAAGGGGGGCTGCGCGGCCCCCTCCCTTCAATTAGAAAGCCCCGGGGAGGTGGTGGTCCCCAGGGCTTGGGGGTCCGTAACGGACCCCCCAATTTCCAATTTTTGTGCCCCAGGGAGGTGGTGGTCCCCGGGGCGTGTGGGGGGGCTCGAGCCCCCTCCCACACAGAATTTTTATTTTAACGAAGAGCCCCGGGGAGGTGGCGGTCCCCAGGGCTGCAGGGGGGGCCGTGAGCCCCCCGCGGTTTATTATAAAAGCCCCGGGGAGGTGGCAGTCCCCAGGGGTGCGGGGGCCCCCGCGGGCCCCCGCTATACATTTTTTGCATGCCCCCGGGACCTGGCCCACCCGGGGGCTTAAAAATAACGAAGCGCGGGAGCCCGCGCTTCGTTTTTTTTTTATTTTTCGTCCGGATTCGCACACCCAGCGCGAATTCAGCCATTTTTTTTTTTTAAAAGCCTTTTTTGGGACCCCCTGAGCAGGCCTAGGGGGTCAGGGTGTTTTTACCCGGCCCCCTTTTCTTGTTTTTCATGCTTAATTCTCTGTTTTCTTGTGACTCGGTTCTACCGAGTCACAAGATGGCTGCCAACACTTCCTGGTTTGGAGTGTTGACAGCCAATTAGAATAAAGCTCGTGGTCGGGAGGGTTCGCGAACCCTCCTCGGCCATAGATATATACATTTTTATTTTTTGATTTTCTCTGCAACTACTGAACGGATTTACACCATTTTACAAAAGTTTGCTTTCTGAACCAAGCTCTACCTTTTTGCCAAATTTGCGGTAATTCCGTTCAGCAGTTCGGGCTGTAGCTCGTCCCAAAATTTCCTAAGGAAATTAACATGGGGAAAACGCGTTTTGGGACCCTCCTTTTTTCTCAGCCCCCGCTTCACGAATCACCCCCAAACTTTCAGGATAGGAGCTGACCTGAATAGACTTTTTTTTGGGAGAATTTCGCGAAGATTTGTCAAACGACGCCAAAGTTATTAGCAAATCAAAAAATGCTTTTCCTATGGAAACTAGGTTCTAACTATAACTACCTACTGGCGACCGCCAGTAGGTAATATATATATAAATATATATATATATATATATATATATATATATATATATATTCACTGAAAAAACCATAGGTTTCAGGCACGTTATAGTTACAAATTAGCATTTAAAAAACCTTAGAAATTCACTGAAAAAACCATAAGGTTTTAGGGACAGTTATAGTTAGTTGGACATTGCACTCGTACAAAACCCGTGAAATTCCCCCGTTATAGTTAGTTCAGGTAACTATAACTCGCGCCCTCGCAATGCACTGCTGATGACGTCACATATTACATCACTCATGACATGGTCAGTGACATCACTGATGACATCACTGATGACATCTCAAATGACATCACTGATGACATCATCCAGTTACTGTGTGTTTCTGTAAAGTTTAAATATGTTTAATATATATAGGGAAAGGCGTATTGAAGAATGAGTGGGTGTAGAAGTGCCTGAATGGATGATTTAGTAGGTGCGTGACTGAGTCTATAAGTGAGTGATTAAACGTATCTTACTGGATGCATGGGTGAGTGACTAAACTGTGTAAATGTCTGTATCCGTCTGTCTGTTGTTGTGTAAGCAACTGCATGGGTTTCTGACTAGCTAAATGAGTGTCTATATGGGTTATGGATTGGTTCTCTGAGTACTGTATGGGTGCCTCAGTGTTTGTGTGGGTGGGGTGTGTGTGACTCTGTGCATAGATGTGTGAGTGGGTGATTCACTGGGTGCATGGTTTCAAGAGTGTGTCTGTGATGGACTGTATGGGTGGGTGAGTGTGTGTATGGGTGTGTTAGTGATTGAATGTATATCTCAGTGGTACATGTGTGAGTAACTACATATGTGAAAGGCAGTATATATGTGTGTTGGAGTATATAAATGGCTATAAGTGAGAGTGTGTGATTGTGAGAGTGGCTATATGGATGAGTGTGTACTTGCATCAGTGATTGCATAGGAGCGTAAGAATGTGCTAGTATTTTTATGAGTAAGTGAGCTGGTGTGTATAACTGTATAGGTGAGTAAATTGGAGTGTGATTAATTATTTGCATGACTGACTAGGTGTGTGAGTACCTCTATGGATGAGTTGCGTTGTGAGAGTGTTTATATAGGTGTATGAGTGCATATGATAGTCCTGTACTGAGTGACTGTAAGTATGAGTGACTGTACGGGTGAGTGAGTAGATGTGTGTGTGTAGACCTAAGAATCAGTGAGTGGGTATGTACTTATTGGTATTGGAGTGTGTATGGTTTTGAGAATGGCAGTCTGTAATGTAGAGTGGGTGTATCAAAACTTATATTAGGGTGTGAGAAGATGCATTAAATTCTCACATGGATGATGTCATCAGTGATGTCATCAGTGATGTCATTTGAGATGTCATCAGTGATGTCATCAGTGATGTCACTGACCATGTCATGAGTGATGTAATATGTGACGTCATCAGCAGTGCATTGCGAGGCGCGAGTTATAGTTACCTGAACTAACTATAACGGGGGAATTTCACGGGTTTTGTACGAGTGCAATGTCCAACTAACTATAACTGTCCCTAAAACCTTATGGTTTTTTCAGTGAATTTCTAAGGTTTTTTAAATGCTAATTTCTAACTATAACGTGCCTGAAACCTATGGTTTTTTCAGTGAATTTCAAAGGTTTTTTAAATGCTAATTTCTAACTATAACGTGTCTGAAACCTATGGTTTTTTCAGTGAATTTCAAAGGTTTTTTAAATGCTAATTCCTAACTATAACATGTCTGAAACCTACGGTTTTTCAGTGAATTTCAAAGGTTTTGTAAATGACAATTTTTAAATGTATTAATTGTTATATTTATTTTTTTCATACTGATTTACTACATTTTTAGAAACAATTTTTTTTTACATATTTTATTTTTTAAATTACATTGTAATTACATTATACATTACAAAAAATACTTTCTCAGAATGAATTACTTTAGTTTAAATACTTTGCACATAGGCAATAGACTTTTAAGTACAGTAGTTACAGTTGTTGCAATGGGCAACACATTTTCAAACACAATGCAACATTCAGCTCAATGTGAATTTCTAGTTAAATGCAATTAGTTACTTTATGGATTACTTTTCTAACCACAGGACTGGATCCTAGATTCAGTCCTGGGACATCTCCTGTAAACAGTTGAGTAAAAGCGTTTTGGTTACAGTAGTGATTTTTAAGGAATATTATTGTATTTTAAAAGTTGACACAGAAACTTTTTCTCATAGAATCACCAATGTTATCCTATGGAAGGAAATTCACTTAGCAGGTAAAAACTGTTATCGTTACTTTTTCTTACTCAGTGTTGGATCCTGGATCCAGCACTGGTGCATCTCCTGTAAACAGTTGAAAGAATGCGTTTAAGTCATACAGGCGATTTTTAAGGAATATTTGTAGTTTGTGAAAATCGACACTTTGAAACTTTTCTGCTGAAAACCAGACAATGGATTCCTATGGAAGAAAATATAAGTTACTGGTAAGTACGGTTAAAATTACTTTTTAGGGTCAGTGCTGGGCTAAAAGATGCAGCACTGGGTTCTCTCCTGATAACAGGTGAGTAAATCGGAATTCGTATTTCGGCTGATTTTAGAGGAATATTTTAAAGTTCCAAAACTCCACACTTAGAAGAATTTCCAAGTGAAACCAGTCAATGTTAGCCTATGGAAGGAAATTCAAGTTACTGGTAAGTACGGTTAAAATTACTTTTCAGGACCAGTACTGGGCTGAAAGATACAGCACTGAGGTCTCTCCTGATAACAGGTGAGTAAATTGGAATTCGTACTTTGGTTGATTTTAGAGGAATATTATAAAGTTCCAAAACTCCACACTTAGAAGAATTTCCAAGTGAAACCAGTCAATGTTAGCCTATGGAAGGAAATTCAAATTACTGGTAAGTACGGTTAAAATTACTTTTCAGGACCAGTACTGGGCTGAAAGATACAGCACTGAGGTCTCTCCTGATAACAGGTGAGTAAATTGGAATTCGTATTTCGGCTGATTTTAGATGAATATTTTAAAGTTCCAAAACTCCACACTTAGAAGAATTTCCAAGTGAAACCAGTCAATGTTAGCCTATGAAGGAAATTCAAGTTACCGGTAAGTACGGTTAAAATTACTTTTCAGGACCAGTACTGGGCTGAAAGATGCAGCACTGAGGTCTCTCCTGATAACAGGTGAGTAAATCAGAATTCGTATTTCGGCTGATTTTAGAGGAATATTTTAAAGTTCCAAAACTCCACACTTAGAAGAATTTCCAAGTGAAACCAGTCAATGTTAGCCTATGAAGAAAATTCAAGTTACTGGTAAGTACGGTTAAAATTACTTTTGAGGATCAGTACTGGGCTGAAAGATGCAGCACTGAGGTCTCTCCTGATAACAGGTGAGTAAATCGGAATTCGTATTTCGGCTGATTTTAGAGGAATATTTTAAAGTTCCAAAACTCCACACTTAGAAGAATTTCCAAGTGAAACCAGTCAATGTTAGCCTATGGAAGGAAATTCAAGTTACTGGTAAGTACGGTTAAAATTACTTTTCAGGACCAGTACTGGGCTGAAAGATACAGCACTGAGGTCTCTCCTGATAACAGGTGAGTAAATCGGAATTCGTATTTCGGCTGATTTTAGAGGAATATTTGTATGTTTCAAAAATCAACACTTAGAAACTTTTTCAGCAAAAAGCAGGCAATGATATCCTATGGAAGGAAATTCAAGTTACTGGTAAGTACGGTTAAAATTACTTTTCAGGATTAGTACTGGGCTGAAAGATGCAGCACTGAGGTCTCTCCTGATAACAGGTGAGTAAATCAGAATTCGTAGTTCGGCAGATTTTAGAGGAATATTTGCACAATGGTGAAGGGAGGGGCGGGGCCTGAGGTGACATCTGTGCAAACGCGCCCTGTGGCGCGTTTTAAGTTGGGGGATTAAGTCCCCTTGAATCATGAGGGTCCCTAGGGGCCAACTAGCCCACCAGGAACCTCCAGTATGCGCCAGGGGGCTGCGTTGCAGAGACGTGTAGAGAGGCCACACCCCTTTTACACCTCTCTGCAACGCAGCTCTGTGGCGCTTTCTGGATGTACCTGTTGGGCTAGTTGGCCCCCAGGGATCCTCAGGATTGAAGGGATTTAATTCCCCATCTTAAAACGCGCCATGGGGCCTGTTTGCACACATGTCACCTCAGGCCCCGCCCCCTCCTTTCACCACTGTGCAAACGCGCCCCGTGGCGCGTTTTAAGTCGGGGGATTAACTCCCCTTGAATCCTGAGGGTCCCTGGGGTGCAACTAGCCCTTTTTTCTCGGCCACGCTTGACAGATCACCCCAAAACTTTCAACACAGCAGCTGAATCAAAAAGGTAAAGTTTTGGAAATATTTAATGGAGATTCGTCAAGCAGCGCCAAAGTTTTTGGTAAAACAAAAACACTTTAAAATGGAAAATTTGGTCCTATTACTACCTACTGGTTATATATGTGTATTTCTCTCAATTTGATAGACAAAAAACATAAATACAGAACATTATTTTTAGAAGAAACCATTTTGATCCACACACAAATTAATTTTAATAATTTAGTTCATATAGTAAACAGCTTCTTCAGGACCAGAATAGATTCAAAAATACCAATTCAGGATGATATCCAAGTGAACAATTTTTCTCCTTGCTGGTTAGTTCGGAAAATATAACTGTTGGTGATGACACCTTTGGAGTCATGTGTAGAATCCTCAAACTTCCAACATTAACTATTTCTAACTTTATTTTCCAGATATCACAAGAAACTCAGGGGCATATTTATCATGCAGTTGCATCGCCCTAGCGCCACGCAATGGGGTGCAAGAGCGACGCAACTACTAAGTAAGACTTGCCATGCAAGGCCACCTTGCATGGCCCTGTGTGGCTTGATAAATCTATAGTAAGGCAACACAGCACAGAAAACTGCATTGTGTTACTCTGCCCCAGGGAGGCATTCCATGGGTGGAGATGGGTGTTTCCATGCAGCCACCCATGGATTGACACATTCCCAGATTTACAATTACTGGTATACCTGGTAATGCTTCAAAATGCTACGCATCCCCACGGGAGGCGTAACAAAGAGAAATGTCTTTATTTCTCCTCGTTTTTTTCCTCTTTTCTAGGTGTGCTGCATTTTGCAGCACACATTGAAAGAGGAAAATGCCTCAGAGGTTTGTTCTTGTGCAGGAAGGTGTTCCGTCTTGCACAAAAACAATCCTGCTTACAACGCAAGCACCCTTGCAACACTTTGCCTAGGCCTGATATTTACAAGAGCCACCTAGGCAGCACATAGTGCGTCATGCAGTGAAAAGACAGTAATGTGCCATATAATGTTAAATACGGTGCATTCCTGTCCTTTCCCTATCACGCACCACACTGCAGCAAGGTGGCTTGCTGCGCTGCGTGATTTTTTAAAATATGTGCCCCTCAGAATCTCAACAAAATAATACATTTCTATCACACCAACGGTGTGCTGAACTATATTGACGGAACGTGTTAAATGTCTCATTCAAAATAGCAACATCCATAATATCCCTGTTCTGGCCTCCATGCTGTGTTGGGTTCAGAAACTCAATTGCTAGGATGTGGCAACTATGCTGTTCCAGGAAGCTAGAAGGTTTACCATTAATTAGTCTCTCCAGCATTTTGACCACTACTAGAAAAAGTGAAATTGGTCTGAAGTTGGATAGGATAGTGTAGTGGGGTGAGCCACAGTTTTTTGAGCAGGGGGACCACATTAGCCTGTGTCCAGTAGCAAGGGGCCTTTGATGTTACCAAGGAGGCACTGAATACCCTGTTAAAGACAGGGGTAATTGCATCTACTACCACGGCGAGAACAGAGGGCAGGCAGGGAATGCAAGGGGACCCTGATTTACAAGTGAGAATAGCCTTCTCAAATTCCTTTAGGGCAATTGGTTTAAACTGAAAAATAGAGCAGTTGACAGAGATAGCTGAAGAAGCTGAAGCGTCCACCCGTTCGATGTTCAGACCAGAAGAATTCTGATTGGATTAAATGTTTTTAATTTTACCCACACAAAAGTCAGATAGCTTTCCACAAAGTTCGGGAGAGTGTTTCATTTCCAACTTACACAACTTTGGCTGCAGAAAGGATTTAGTGATCTTAAAAATGTTGTTTGATTGATTCTGGGCCTACTTAGAAATTAGTTCAAGGGAATTTAAAAGTTCTTACTTAGTAGTACTGTAAGATTTTGGAGCATTAGTTGAGGGGGGTAAGTACTCACCTCCAGTAATAACCACAATCCTTTTTCAAGGTGAACCACAAAATAAACCTGAGCTCAACCCCCTGGTGGTCATAGAACTGAGCAGACAGGCTCAGTTTACAGGTCATGTGCAAAGTATTTATGCAGAATTAAAACAGTAATGAAGTCAACACAAAACACAAGAAAAATCCCAAACTTATTTTGAAAGATAGAGTACATTTACATGAATAATATGACACCAAAATGACAAAACCCAATGAGGGAAACCAGAGATATATTTTTTTAAATATTAAGGTTCAAAATAGCGTCAGAAAGCATTATGCACCAAAAGCAGTCAACGGGCTGCGGTGGAACAATGTGCAATTTGAGGCCAACCATGATGAAGAGCAGATCGGAAACAGAAATAAGGTTTGACCTGGTGACTTTGGACTTAGTGTCTGAAGTGTAAATCAAACGTCCTCCCCGGGGTGAGGCAGCAGGCAGTGGCGGATGAGGGCTCCATAACTTTAGTCTTTGGACAAGGTCCCTTTGAAGCCATTGACTTTCAGCAGGAAAGCTCCGAGCAGGAGGAATTTTGAATTTTGTGCCCTAAGAAGGTCTCTCACCGGCCATTTAGGTCCTTTCTGGTCCCACACTATGGACCTCACCAAGGGAGTGCCACAGGGATCTTGTTTGAGCCCTACGCTGTTCAATATATATGTGGCCCCATTGCAAAGATGATTAGAGAATTTGGTTTCACCCCCATTTCGATACCCAACTTCTCCTATCTTTTAATATAAGCTCTCTGACCACAAAATCTCATTTTTTGGAGGGCATGAAAGCTATTTCTTCATGGATGATGGATAACTCCCTCCAGCTAAATGCTGGAAAGACTGATATTATGCTCTGTGGTAATGCCAATATACTCTGGTCCGCAGATTGGTGGCCTGCGGATTTGGGCACTGCCACTATCCCTAAGATGGTGGTAAAACACTTAGGTGTGCATTAAGATCAGACCCTCTGTGTGAAGGACTAAGTTGCGGCTGCCTCTGGGACCTGCTTCCATGTGATGCGTCTTTTGCATATAATAGTCCCCCTTCTTCCAATATCTGTATGCTAAACCTTGGTTCAGGCACTGGTCAGCAGTCGTTTGGACTAGTGCAACGCTCTTTTGGTTGCAGCTAATGAATCATTACTGAATAAACTACAGGTACTACAGAATACTGAGGCACGGCTTCTCACAAATATGCCCCCTAGAACGGCCTCCTTCCCCCTTTTGCAACAACTTCATTGGCTGCCTATTTGCCAGAGAATCAAGTTCAAAATTCACTGCTTTGTACATAAAGCCTTAAATGGCAAAGGACCCAGTTACCTACCTGATAAACTTATCCTCTACCAGCCGGGCAGGGTCCTACCCTCTGGAGAGAAATGTCTCCTTACCGTTCCTCCCGTACAGGAGGTAAAGCCTTTTCCTATATGGCCCCCCTGTTATGGAATCAACTGCCCCTTACACTTCGAAGATGTAATGATCTTTCGATTTTTAGGAAACTCCTTAAGACTGTACTTTTTGTTGTTTAACTCCGCTGATTCTGCTCTCGTACTGCTCCAGCGGAGATTCCCCTTCGGGGTGAGTCGGGCGCTCTATAAGTTCTTAAATTAAATATAATGTTGGTGCCTTTGCCTGGTGAAGATTTCTACGTCCAGATTCAGGGCCTGATTTAGATCTCGGCGCACAGGTTACTACATCACAACGGTGATGGATCTCCCGTCCGCCTAAACATAAATCCAATGGTATTTTCTGGGATTTATATTTCGGTGGATCTGCCACTGTTGTGATGGAGTAACCCGTCTGCCAAGATCTGAAACAGTCCCCATGTCACTTTTTTGGACCTCCGATTCAACCATTGGCTGCAGGCTGTAACCACACAGGGTGCCAAGAGGCCAGAACCTTCTTTGTGAGGTCAGCTTACCCAGAGCAGCTGCTGTGTAAAAGCTCCTTCTTACCTAGCAACAATTGTTCACAGGGAACTCATTTTGAAGAAGGATTCATTTTTCCCAAGTTTTGACCTTGCGCTGATTTAATCATAAACAGAGAAAAATAAATTGAGTATGGCATATGGTAGAGTCCATCTACCTTGATTAATTGGTTAATTATAATAATAATTGATGCTGCAAAGAAGGTAGCCCGAGGAATATAAACTTTTACTCACTTCAGCTGAAATGAGTAATATATTTATTCATCATTACCAAAATATTATAAAATAACACACCAATATATATTTACAATGCAAGAGCAGTGATTCGTAGGTTTGAGTCACAGGGTGCAACATTGCTGATTGCGGTCCGTGTGGAGTAGTCACTACAACAGAGACACAAGCATCAGTTACTTCCTTGTCCAGCCCAGAACTGAAGCACGCCCAGAGCCCCGGGCTCATTGTTCACACCCCTACGCTGAACTGGCATATGCCAGCCCAGCCCACTCCACTTACGCTTACAGGGAGGGATGACAAAGCTACATGTCCAGGTCTTCCCTGTAGTGATCTGCTGATTACTGGTCTAGTTGTCAGCATGCCACAGCCACTCCCTGAGGGCTTGTTTACACCCACACCACACCCATGCAGCACAGGCGTCACAGGACATGTGACCCTGCCAATAAAAGGGCCCACCACAGCACATCCCCCACTGTCGGAGGTGACATGATGTCATCCGCATCCACGGAACTCAGTCATAAGGGGTCCGTGACTTGCGTTGCACTGAGTTAGTGGCACCTGATGGCCTGCGTCCGGCACGGGCCTACCGGCACGGGGCCATGACTTGCGTTGCACAGGGTTAGTGGCACCCGCTGCACTGCGGCTGGCAGGGGCCTACCGGCACGTGACGATGACTTGCGTTGCACAGGGTTATTGGCACCCGCTGCACTGCGGCTGGCAGCGGCCTACCGGCACGTGACGATGACATGCGTTGCACAGGGTTAGTGGCACAGGAAGAGCTGTGCGGGTGTGCAGCCTGCGATGATGCGTAGGCCTCGATGAGCCGTCCTGCTAATCGTGCTTCGATTTGAATTGTGAGCCCGGCTGGACCGTTGTGCATGCCGAAGGCAGCAGTCAGCACACACATGACTCCGCAGTGCGGTGCCGCAGGGTGCGCTGGGTGCCTGTGGCGTGGAAACCAGTGACCGGCTGAGGAGGTTGCACCGGCACGTGGAGGGCCCTCTTGGAGACACGCCGGTGGCGGCAGGTGAGCATTGAGGCCTGGGTGCGCAGTGGCGGGCAGTCATCGCTGGTCGGCGGACCGGTCTGGGGAACAGGGCTGGGGTACAGCAGGCGCACAGGATCGCGCAGGCACCACCGGTCACGGCGGTGGCCTCGTGGCTTGGTGGGGGGCGCAGCCATGGCCGACACAACCCTGCATGCGATGACGTGATGTGCGCAGGTTGGTTTGGGACGTAGCCACCTCGTCTCCAGTGTGAATCTGCCCATTGAAGGTGGTCGGCCACGTGTGTGTAGGCCTATGGGCAGGTTATGGCGGAGACTGAGACACATGCAGTAGTCACTTTGGTGGTGGATTTGTGACGTGTGCATTCCCACAGTTGTGAGTTGTAGGATTGTGGAGTTAAGGTGTGTGGTGTGTTCAGTTGGTACTTGTCGGTGGGCAGTGCATTACCATTGGTGCCATCCTCAAAGCGCTGGTTGGTGGCAGACTTGCGGACATGTGGGAATCATGCACACTGCCTGGGGAGTTTGCGACGACATTGGTGGACAGGCCACGGTGGTCCACTTTTGTCTGCATATTGATGGCATGTGTGTGGTTGCTGTTGCGGTGATTGTGTGCAGTGTTGGCAGGGGGCACAAGTCGTACACGTGTGCTGTGAATTGCCCCCAACACGTGCGTGACGCCAGCTATGGCGTAGTTCCCTTGCGTGGTCTCAAGATATTCCTGCGCAGTGTGGGGGGAGTGAGGGGCAGGGGTATCGAGCTGACACACACCATGATGCTTTCAGGTAGGATGAGTCCTGCATGATGTGACCGTAACAGCAGTTAGTGTGGTCGTTACCTTCCTTTTCATTCTTACGACGGTTAGGTCCACATGAACTTCTGTTACGGTCTTCTCATGCATGATTTATCATGCCTGTGAGCATTCCGGTTTGTCCAAGTGCAGTACACTGTACCAGATTAGGCATGTGACTATACGGAAGTTTGACCATTGTCACCATTTCTCCCACAGGTTTCTGAAGACACGTTGCCCTGTTGAAGTTCCCCGTTGGGAATGGAACGCGTTGGCTGAGCTTTTCGTTTTGTTTGTTTGTGTATTTGTAATAAAGTTCTGTTTTTACACTACTGTTGAATACTGGACTTCATGACCTGGTGCAGCCACATTTCGGTTACTACGATCTTGGGTCTGGGGCACGGAGGCGTCTAGCACGGCTGGCGTTGGGGTTGGTTGCGCAGGTACACTACAAATTGGAACTATCGTGTGGTGCGGATACAGGGGCCCGCCGTTGCTTTTGTGGACATGCATCCATGACATGTGTGAGGGAGTTTGATGGGGCTGGCTGTGAGACTCCTCCAACTCTGGCAGTTGTTGGTTGGAAGGTTCCAGGGGCCAACAGGTGCAGCACAGCCAGCAGCTTTGTCTGTGGGGGGATGTTGGTTGTCTGCTGGGTTGGTACCGTCAGCCTGTGGGCAATGTGGGTCAGGATGCGGAGGATGGTTGTCCTTTTGAGCCTGTGTTGGCCAATGGCTTCCTCTGGCGTTGAGTCTCTGGGGCTGGTGCGTTTTAGGGTCGTACGCTGTCCTGCGCTGCCTAGGTGGTAATCCGGGGGTTGGTCCGGGGGGGCCTGGGAGTGGTGGCGGGTGTTGTGGCCCTCTTGGTTCTCCGAGCTGCATGATCAGTAGCTCCATGGCATCTGTTGGTCTGCAGATGTGGCTCTGGGCTGGGCTCCCTTTCATACTGCAGGTAGTCATCCTGCTTAACACCAGCAAAAGGCAGGTGTTAAGTCTCTGCTGCTAACGCACCTTATCGCCTGTACTTGGTTCGCATCGCAGATCTGTCTGGTCATTGAGAATGTCGCGAAGTGGTGTTTTCGTGTGTTTTTGCACGGGAACGCCTACTCTGCATATCATTAGCGTTAGTTGTCGCACTCATCCGTGGCGATGATTTTTGCGGTAGCTATCGCAGGAAAACTGGCGATGTCGGCAGTTTGCACCTGCTTGTGAATGGCGCAATTAATCTATCGCCACTTTTGCGGCGCTAAAGTCCTGATAAAGCAGCGATAAGTCCTTGTGAATATGCCCCTATGTATCGCAAACACGCGTGTACTGCATTATACAAAGACTACTTTTTAAAAGAAAATTTGGTTCGATTAATGGCCAAGGTAAATTTCAAACATGGGACCAGTGGGACGCCATTCTTTGGTAAATTTACAGAACTTCGTCTGTGTAAAAGAAAATTCAACCTACCACGTGTTAAATCTATTTCTTCACTAAAGTTTGCGATGTGCAAATGAGAAACGTACGTCAAATAACCCCAAATGTTCTTTTACTGGACTGAAAACAGACGTGTTTATAGTGCTGTGGTAACCTACCCAGTCCTGCCAAGTACCACGCATCAGGCGTTAGACTAACGCATTTCAGTAAGGTGCACCGCATCACCGCACTGAAATGCATTGTCACGCATATGATGCATTCAGCATTGTGCCTCAGCTGAAGCACTGTCTAAAACTGTTATGGAGTGTGAGGCAGCTTGGAGCGCATCGCCTGCTCATGCAGGCTTGTGGCAATTGCAGCTCAGCTATGAGATGCTAGTAGGCTGACTGTGCTGCCACAATGTATCTAGTTATTGTGATGCCCGCGGCGCCGCACGGCTCTGACTCATAATGTAATGCAAAGTCTGGCCGCAACGCCGCGGGGGACGTCACCTCCGGGCCTGCTGCCAGAGCGGGAAGTTCGTGAAGAAGGCAGCTGGCATAGCTGCCAAGGTTTCAGATTGCTTATGTGTGACATTGTCATAATTTCGGTGTACTTATGAGTGACATTCAGCGACAATGAGTGACACTTTTTCGGGAGCAAAATCAAGCAATGAAGAGAAAGGAAACATAAAAATATCAGAAATTACACCCATTTGAGCTACGAGAAATTCTAGGATCATCTTAAAACTGCTGAAAAACACCAGAAATGGAAGGGCAGTAACTTCGCAGGAGGCTCTCGTTGTGATAAATGGATGCCAAATTGCCAGTTTATTTAAGTAAAAGAGCTTGTGAAGAGGTGCACCACAGCTGCAGACTATGAACCACAACTCTCCTCATCAGCTGCGTATCACACAAACAGTGCTGTGTGCTTGTCTAGGAAAGGAAAGCAACACACCTCCCACACAGGCTGCATATGTGCCGAGAGAAGTAAATGTTGTTGATTAATCTAGCCGGTGTAATCTGGGGAGCGGCTGGGGACCGGGTGTAGTAAGTGGAGAGAGCCATGGGATCGTTTTCCCCCGTGCTGGTAAACATCCTGCTCTAGTGTGTGCTGCTGATGTCTGATCTAAACATTGAGCCGGTGTCCACCCTGGGGCCATCTGTTTGCGGAGCACAGCCTGAGCCTCTGAAACCACACTTGACCTCAAAATCAGTGCACGTCACAGTGACCAGTCGCTGAGTCTACATACCTCCTGCTCGGCGTAAGTCTTGGTACCTTCAGCTGCAGTGTTTTGCGAGGGCCAATAGGGAGGCGTCCAAATAGGGGCTCGCAAAAGTGCTCTTCTGGGCTGACAATTCCTTTTCAGCCAATGTGACAGTGGGCAGGTGCTGCCTCAGAACCGCCACCACTGCGTGGGGGCTGCAGGGCATTGCAGGGACGTGGATGTAGGCAGGGGCACCTATCTGATTGCGCGCTGCAATTGGAATTTATGTATTAACACGAGTGACACACACTCGGGTGGGTGGCTGCTAACCACTTACTTTAATAGCAGGCAGCGTGACTGCATCGGTGAGTACTCTGCAAGGGTTCAGATGATACAAACTACAAAGGATCACCCCTGCTCTCTTCTTGCTGCGCTCACTCGAGGAGAATCCAGGTGATAATGTCAGCCCAATATGGCAATTATGTTCACCAATGCAGACTGCAAAAGTGACGGAACAGACATCTATAGTATGTAAAATGTGGAATGTAGGCTATAGGAGGTGACTGCTCTCAGTCACCTCTGGTTCCACCAGGCCCCTTGTGTACACAGTGATAGTCGCCGGCTACCACAACTTCCACTGCAACCCCTCTTTAGGTCGAGCCTAGGCAGCGCATGTGCTGTGTCTCCGAGACATTCAGTAATTAGTATATCTAGTGAAACTCTACCTATTTTGCTTGCATTGGTTCGTTCGCTTGTCTGTTATATTTCTTGTGTGTTGACAGGTTAATATGTCTGTTAGTTCCTCCTTTTTTGGGGGGAACGCCTCTATAGCACCACCTAACTACTGTAAACATACTTTTAGTGGGAATAAGACTTTGTGTTGGAACTCTTTTGTTTAGTTTTGTGCTTAATTGGTTTGCTCATGGCAGTCGGATTGGGCCGGGCAATCTTCCGCAGTCTCCCCTGGCTTTTATAAAAAATCACCACGGGCCTCAGGGGCGCGATCCTGGTTGTTGCCGGCAGGCTGTCTGATCCCATGTCCTGCCGCTGCCACAGCCCCTCCAGTCTCGTTTACTTAGTTTATGCTATTACGCTGCGAAATGGACGCTGCGCTTTGTTTTTTTAAATGTGCTCCCTCCCCACTTCACGGCAGGCTGCAGCTGTTTTATCGCAGTGGATGGGACCCACTTCTGACGTAGTGGTTTGCGTTCAATCAATTTCAGTGCTTAATTTGCAACAAATAAAACTTTGGACCGGGCAATCTTCCGCAGTCTCCCCTGGCTTTTATAACAATTTGCTGCGGGCCTCACGGGCGCGATCGCAGCTGCTGCAGGCAGGCTGTCTGACCCCATGTCCTGCCACTGCGCCTACAGTCTCGTTTACTTAGTTTATGCTATTGCGCCTTCGAAATGGACGCTGCGCTTTGTTTTTGGAAATATGCTCCTTTCTCACTTCACGGCCGGCCGCAGCTGTTTCATCGCAGTGGATGGGATCCACGAGAGTGCTGTGCGTGTGCGGTACCAGCAGTTGCTCTCCCATGGCCTGGTAAGGGCATATTATACCAGGCTTGTGGCGTAGCTACAGCCGCCTTTATGGAGCTTAATGTGTATCAAAAAGCTTGCCGGTGCTCTTATCGAGCGGCACTTCAGCAGTATTAAAGAACATTTTGTTTTTGTTCGTTTGCTTAACAGAGAGCCCAAAAAAGTGCAAATAGGGAGGGCAAGTTGTTTACACTCTAAAACTTCTGGCGTAGTGATTTGCGTTCAATCAATTTCATAGTGCTTAATTTGTAACAAATAAAATGTTGGGCCGGGAATCTTACGCAGTCTCTCCTGGCTTTTATAAAAATTCAGACAAACAACAAACTGAAT
Source organism: Calotriton arnoldi (assembly GCA_963921515.1). Taxonomy (NCBI): domain Eukaryota; kingdom Metazoa; phylum Chordata; class Amphibia; order Caudata; family Salamandridae; genus Calotriton; species Calotriton arnoldi. The sequence continues at coordinate 796,828 of CAWUFW010007995.1, read as the reverse complement.
TGTAGCGTAGCTACAGCAGCACTTAAGGAGCTTAATTTGTAACAAAAACATTGCCGGTGCTCCTATTAAGGGGCACCTTAGGATTCTTAAACAACATATTTCTTTTGTTAGTCTGCTTAACAGAGACAAAAGAAAAACGAACAAATATGGAGGGGAAGCTGTTTAAAGTATAAAACTGTTACCGTAGTGGCTCCGTTACAGGCAATTTTACAGTGCTTAATTTGTAACAAAGTGCTTTTATCAGGTGTATACAAAAAACAAGAAGATACCTGGCCACCAATTTTAGAGGCTGCTATTTATTTAAGCAGACTAAGGAACAGTGCATACAGTCACTGCAACCTACTTGCCTATGTTGTGAATATTCAAAAACAGTAATGCAACCATTTCAGTATTCAACAGGGCATTCAAAGTATACAATCTTCATTTTACAGCCAAAATACAAAAAAACAATGTGAAATTTGAACAGAATAAAGTGAAAAATCCATTCATAATAAAGTGAAACATACATTCATAATCTTATAAACAATTACACCAGTCTAATTAGTTAAACATAAGCTCTCTCAAAGGGCCTTGTACTTGGCTTCTATTTTAGAGACAAGCTGCCTATGGGGAATGAAGCGAGGTTAAAGTCTCTGCGGGGATGCTTTTGTGTTAATGACCCTCCCCAGAGTCTTTAGTTAATGACTGTCCCTCATAGGAAAAGATAGGAAAAATGCTGATGCGTTTCCAATCCCCATGTGACTTTAGTGATTTTCATCAGGGCTTGAACCACGGTGTAATCTGTGAAAGTTAAAAAAACAATGCATTTAGTACTAATAATGACCTTCTCTTCTATAAAATTATAGCTTCATAAGGAGGTTTCTAAGTACCTGTCCTTATCAGGTGTATTTGGGTGGTCCATCTGGGGAGTACAGGACCCAAGCCTTCCTTGTTTTCACTTACCAGGTGTATGGCATAGCTGCAGCCGCCCTCATGGAGCTTAATCTGTAACAAAAACCTTGTCGGTGCTCTTATCGAACGGCACTTCAGCAGTATTAAAGAATATGTGGCTTCGGTACAGACAATTTCACAGTGCTTAATTTGTAATAAATAAAGTGACAGTGCTTTTATCAGGTGTATGGCGTAGCTGCAGCCGTCCCCATGGTGCTTAATTTGTAACAAAAACATTGCTGGTGCTCTTATGGAGCAACACCTCAGCAGCATTAAAGAACATGTTTCTTTTGTTAGGCTGCTTAACAAACAGCAAAAAATACGTGCAAATAGGGAGGGGTAGTTGTTTGAAGTATAGAACTTCTGACAGAGTGGTTTGCGTCCAATTAATTTTACAGTGCCAATTTCCCAGTGCTTAATTTGTAATCAATAAAGTGACTGTATTTTTATCAGACAATAGCATTAATCAATATAATTTTTGGGTTATTCTGTTTGGCAGAGAGCAGGAAAAACGTATGCAATAAGAGGGGATGTTGTTTAATACAAACTTAATTGTGGCGTATCTACAGCCGCCTTTATGGAGCTTAATGTGTAACAAAAACCTTGCTGGTGTTCTTATCGAGCGGCTCTTCAGCAGTATTAAAGAACATGTTTCTTTTGTTAGCCTGCTTAACAGAGAGCCCAAAAAAGTGGAAATAGGCAGGGCAAGATGTTTACACTCTAAAACTTCTGACGTAGTGGTTTGCGTTCAATCAATTTCACAGTGCTTAATTTGTAACAAATAAAATGTTGGGCTGGGCAATTTTTCCGCAGTCTCCCCTGGCTTTTATAAAAAATCGCCGCAGGCCTCACGGGCGCGATCACGACTGCTGCCGGCAGGCTGTCAGACCCTGTAGGAAGGTGGAATCTGACTATATGGTTGCCCCCACTTTTTTTATGGTGTTTTGCTGGTTTATGACTTAGTTGGACTGGGATCCTGCTATTCAGGGTCCCAGTCTATCTGCTTTCTCTGTAAAAAGGTTTCCATGTGCCTAAGGCACATCACTGATTGGGATCTGGAGTGCCCTTATAAGTCCCTAGTATATGGTATACTATGTACCAAGGGCATAGGTACCTCAGAGGCCTGCCAGGGGCTGCAGCATGTATTATGCCACCCCTGGAAGGCCATCCAAACTGACACCACAGGTCTGCTACTGCAGCCTGGGTAAGGTGGTGCATGCACCCCTTACTGTGATATATGTTACCTATATCACTAAATACATACACACATATAAACCTATAAGTCACTCCTAAGGCAGGCCTTATCAATCCTAAAGGCAGAGTGCATGGTTCCTATGTGAGAGGGTGCCCCTGCATGAGCAGGGCCCCTCTGCAGCGTTCGGAGACCATCTCTGATGCTGTTTGTAGTGCAGCCTGACCATATACTCTTAAGCGCATTATATCCTCGCGGTAAAATGCTAACTTTGGAATGGCTGCACCTAAACATGTCGTGTTTGGTGTCAAACATCTTGGAATACTACCCCCCGCCAATTCTGGCGGCGGGGGTAGCATTCCACCCTTCTAGCGGGAAAGACATGTTAACTCTGACTAACCCGGTAACTTCTTTCCAAAGCCCTGGCATCACAAAATGGATGCTGCTGCCACAGACACGAGTCTGGCCTCCTGCTGCTGGACGAAACTCCGGCCGGGGAGGCCTGGACAATAGGTTTCCTGTCCCAGGGAGGTGTGACCACCTCCCCAGACAGGATAATGTGTATTGGGGCTGGGCGGGAGCACCATCTGTGTGCTTTGAAGTCCTGCACTGGGGGCACATTTGGTGTCCCTGTGCATACCCCAGTTCAAACCGGATCAGGGGCTTGCAGCCCCTGCTTTTGCGCGAACTGGACAAAGGGAAAGGGGTGTAGCCACCCCTCTGCCCTGACCCACCCATAGGTGGGGCCACAGAGTAGTCCAACCCCTATCTTTAGTATAAAGATAGGAACCCAGTCCTTAGGACTTTAGATTATCCCTGGACAAAACTCTGAAACTGAATCCTGGACCTTCAACGCTCTACTCACGATTAGAGGACAGAAGAATCTCCCTTCTTGGGGTCAAGGAGTGACTCCCCTGCTTGGCAGGCACCAAAGAAGCATCTGTCCGGTTCGCATTTCTGAAGCTCCCGTCGGACACCGAAGTCATCGCATCACCAGAGGTGGATTCTCAGACTTCCCCGAGGCTACCCTGAGTCCCCAGCAAAGCTGAGGCCCGTGGCTATCGTGGGTGACTTGAGACCGTGACCCCTGGACACCGAGCACATTTGCAAGTGCATCCTCTTCTGGGTCTCCCAAGAAGTCGTGCTTTGGGCTCCGAGTAGCCCTAGCCTCCAGCACCACCTGCACCGAAGATCACTGGCCCCCACTCCACGAGTGTCATGTAAGCCAGCTCCACGTGCGGCATCACGAGGCTCCTTCGCGGTCGCTAGCCCGTTGGCTAGTAGCCCTTAACGAAGGCCAATCCTTTTCTTACTTGGCATCCTGGTTGCTCCAGGCCTGCCCTCACTTACCCTCGCTGGGTGAGTTCCACAGACCTTGCTGGTCTGCACCATCGACAATCTACATCTTCATCGAGACTTGCTGTTGCCAAGGCTTGTTGGGTCCAATCCGGTCGTCGACACCTCAGCACTCGACAGACATCGTGTACCAACCCGAATCCTGCTCCTGGTCGCCGACAACGCCTCCTGGACCTCGTGGCTGAAGAGTCAAGACAACCGTCAACGCACCTGAAGCACTCGACATCGGTGGGCATCTGTCCATCGCCTTCCTGGTCACTGGCTAGTGATCCAGACTCTGTCCCCTCTGCTTTCAGGTTCTTCAGAACTCCGATCCACTCTTGGATCCACCCGGACACTTTTCTCTTGGCCGCCAGCAGCACTTTGCAGCAGATCGCCATTCGAATCGACGACGAAACCCGACCCCAAAAGGCACCTATGCACCCGGCTTCCCTGGGTGAGGTAACACGAGTACTCCGGTGCTCCCGTGGGTAGAGACTCTTCAAAGTCCTAGATCTCAAAGGGTTTTGTCCTAGTCCTCTTTTAAGTGTCCCTTTTCTATAATTTCCCGATCCCGACTTTCTCCATAGAAGTCAACGGCGTATCGCGGTTGTGTATTTACACTGCACGCGTCTCCCGTAGGTCCCCTGTGTCACTACCTTGGGTGGTTCCTTGTGGTCCAAGCACTTCTAGAGGCTCTAGGCCTAGTGTCTAGTTCAGTCGTGGTTCGCATACCACTTTATTGGTATATGGTTTGGTACGCCCCTAGGGCCCAAACGTGTATTTGTGCTATTACTGTGATTTAATAACTTCTAACTTATGTACTTTCGAACTCTAGCCTCATAAAGAGACTAGAGGGGTGTGTTTAGCAATAAATACATATATTTTGAATATATACCTGGTGTGGTGCTCTTTCATTTGGTCACTCAAGAGATTATAGACTGGTAAAACAAGCTGCTTTACATTCCTTCAAGACTTAGCCTGAAGGCTGCTCTCCATAGCTACCACTAGGATAGCTTTCAATAAGGTTGTCTTTAACCTATCTCCAATAAGGGGTTGTTTGGACTGGTGCAAGGTGCCCACTATAATTAGTGGACAGCATATGCCAGGCCAACTTCTCACATTGGTGTGCAGCGTGTGGGATTCCAGCTTGCTATTGTTTTACCAGATAATCTCAATTGAATTGATCAACTGAAAACCACTAAAGGTACCTAAGGTACATATAACTTAAGCTTAGAATACAGTAAGTTCTACTGAACTTAAAGTTGTGTGTTAAGGGATAGCACAACCCTTTCTACAACTCAAGAGAGTTTAGTAGGCCACACTAGAGTAGGTAGTGCATACACCACACCACACTAGTAATGTCTTTAAGGGTAGGAGCTGAGGGCGGGGCAGAAGATGAGGATGGGACCTGGGGAACCAGTACCCCCAGCCCCCCCTCTGAAACTGGCCAGGAGGGTGACAATGACCCTGACCTGGATAACCCAATCCCTCCTGTGGAAGATGATGAGGATGATCAAGATGATGCCCTCTTTGTCCCCCCAGGAAGGATCAAGAGTGTGCCCAGGAAGTCTAGATCTCCTTCTCAGGAGTCTAACCACTCTGGCACCTCTATAGGGAGCTCTGTCTCCTCTCACAGGAGGGAATCCTCTCATGAGAGAAGAGCCAGGCTGGTCCAGTATGAGGAAACTCAGCTGGAAATCAGAAAAAAGCAATTGGCTTTAGATAGGGAATCCCTAGATCTCCTTAGAGAGAGAAGAAAGTTGGGACTAGAGTCCCATGGTGGCAGCAATATCCCTAGAGATAGGGACAGGTCTTATGACCATAGAAACCTAAACAAGATTGTCCCTCCCTACCAGAGTGGGGATGACATCCACAAATGGATAACTGCACTGGAGAGGGCCTGTAAAGTTCAGAAGGTCCCCCAGAGGCAGTGGGCAGCAATCTTGTGGCTCTCCTTTGCAGACAAAGGTAGAGACAAGCTCCTCACTGTAAGAGAAGAGGATGCTGACAATTACACAGTCTTGAAGAGTGCTCTGATAGATGGGTTTGGCCTAACCACTGAACAGTATAGGTTGAAGTTCAGAGACACCCAAAAAGCTCAGACTCAAGACTGGGTTGATTTTGTAGATTGTGCTACAAAGGCTCTGGAAGGTTGGATACATGGCAACAAAGTGCATGACTTTTTAGGATTGTACAATTTGATTATGAGGGAGCAGATCCTTAATAATTGTCAAAACCAGCTTTTGCACCAGTATCTGGTGGACTCTGATCTGACCTCTCCCCAAGAATTGGGAAAGAAGGCAGACAAATGGGTCAGAACCAGAGTAAAAACTAGAAATCAGGGTGGTGACCAGAAGAAAGATTCTACTAAGTCCCAAGAGAAAGGTGGGGATAAATCTAAGGATAAGTCCCTACAGGGCCCCAAAATTCCTCTTCTGGGGTGGGTCCCAAACTCCTTCCTCTCCTGAAAAGAAACCATATTGCCATGTCTGTAAAAAGCCTGGGCACTGGAAAACTGATCCCAGTTGCCCCAGGATTGGCAATAAAGAAAATGTTCCTCCCACAACTACTACCACCCCTCCTGGTACTACCAGTAGTAATCCTCCAGTTGGGAGTAGTGCACCCAAAAAGTTAGGTGCTTTTGCAAGAGGAACAGAGGTGGGCCCTAGTTTAGACAGGGACCCCTCAACAGACTGGAGCCAATAATTAATGGTCAGAAAGCTGTGGCATTTAGGGGCACAGGGGCTAGTGTCACCATGGTGGCAGGGAAACTAGTCCCCCCTCACCAGCTTTTACCTGAGTTTAAATCCCAGGTGACCAACATTGATGGTGTCAGAACAGATCACCCCATGGCCATAGTCAATCTCAGCTGGGAGGGGGTCACAGGCCCAAAGAGAGTGGCAGTGTCCCCCACCTTACCTGTAGATTGCCTGATGGGCAATGATCTGGAGATTTCAGCCTGGGCTGAAGTTGAACACCAAACCCATCTCAGGATGCTGGGCGTCCCTGTAAAGGTTAGTGGGGCTGTGATGGCCACAGCCCCAGCCCAAGATTTTGGAGAGATGGAGCCTGGAAGAGTGGCCCACTCTCTCCCAAAAGAGAGCACAAGGGTTGAAGAAAAGTCTTCTTCCCTCCAGACAGTAGGTAAGGGCCAGCCTCCTCAGGGAACTGACCCTACCCCTAGTGAAGGAACTGCCCCAGAGGTAGTCAGGCCTGGCCTGGCCACACCCCTGATGGCAGAGGACCCTTCCAAGGTGGTACCCAGTCTGGAGCAGGTAACCTGCCCCTCTCTACCCTGCCTCAGCCAGCCCAGGGCTGCAGAGGTCAGGGAGGTCAGTGGACCCCCCAGGGCCCCTGTCCAGAGGAACCCCCATCAGCAGATTAGGGGCACCCAGTCTAGTAGCCCTAGCCAGGTGAAAACTCCTCTACACACTGAGGGATCCCCAATGCCTTTATGTAGGGACCTCCCCAGAAGGACTCTGGTAGGCAAGGGCAAACCTGGGACCTGAAGGTTCCAAACCTGCCCTGTCCCTCCAGTAGTCCATCCAAAGGGACCCAACCCCCAGCTGTAGGCAGCCAAAGGTTGACCCTTAGAGCAAAGTGCAACTCAGTCATGGAAAGACAGGCATACATGGTGACCAGTGATCTGAGGAAACTGAGGCCAACATTCCTAGGGCCTCACTTCCCTACTCAGACACCTCACCAGCCTTGTACTTTACCTAAGCACACCACAGGTAGTGATTCCCCATGGTGGAGACCCTCTTATACCCTTAGGGTGAGGGATTGCTTAGTGGACCATAAGACAGGGGGCAACCATGCTAGTGCAGGTGCTTCCTTATATGACCACTTAGTCAATGAAGGCTCAACTGGCCAAGGTTAGCCTTATCTCCTTTCGTTTGGGGGGTTATGTAGGAAGGTGGAATCTGACTATATGGTTGCCCCCACTTTTTTTATGGTGTTTTGCTGGTTTATGACTTAGTTGGACTGGGATCCTGCTATTCAGGGTCCCAGTCTATCTGCTTTCTCTGTAAAAGGTTTCCATGTGCCTTAGGCACATCACTGATTGGGATCTGGAGTGCCCTTATAAGTCCCTAGAATATGGTATACTATGTACCAAGGGCATAGGTACCTCAGAGGCCTGCCAGGGGCTGCAGCATGTATTATGCCACCCCTGGAAGGCCATCCAAACTGACACCACAGGTCTGCTACTGCAGCCTGGGTAAGGTGGTGCATGCACCCCTTACTGTGATATAGGACGAAGTTGCACTATATATATATATCACTAAATACATACACACATATAAACCTATAAGTCACTCCTAAGGCAGGCCTTATCAATCCTAAAGGCAGAGTACATGGTTCCTATGTGAGAGGGTGCCCCTGCATGAGCAGGGCCCCTCTGCAGCGTTCGGAGACCATCTCTGATGCTGTTTGTAGTGCAGCCTGACCATATACTCTTAAGCGCATTATATCCTTGCGGTAAAATGCTAACTTTGGAATGGCTGCACCTAAACATGTCGTGTTTGGTGTCAAACATCTTGGAATACTACCCCCCGCCAATTCTGGCGGCGGGGTAGCATTCCACCCTTCTAGCGGGAAAGACATGTTAACTCTGACTAACCCGGTAACTTCTTTCCAAAGCCCTGGCATCACAAAATGGATGCTGCTGCCACAGACACGAGTCTGGCCTCCTGCTGCTGGACGAAACTCCGGCCGGGAGGCCTGGACAATAGGTTTCCTGTCCCAGGGAGGTGTGACCACCTCCCCAGACAGGATAATGTGTATTGGGGCTGGGCGGGAGCACTATCTGTGTGCTTTGAAGTCCTGCACTGGGGGCACATTTGGTGTCCCTGTGCATACCCCAGTTCAAACCGGATCAGGGGCTTGCAGCCCCTGCTTTGGCGCGAACTGGACAAAGGGAAAGGGTGTAGCCACCCCTCTGCCCTGACCCACCCATAGGTGGGGCCACAGAGTAGTCCAACCCCTATCTTTAGTATAAAGATAGGAACCCAGTCCTTAGGACTTTAGATTATCCCTGGACGAAACTCTGAAACTGAATCCTGGACCTTCGACGCTCTACTCACGATTAGAGGACAGAAGAATCTCCCTTGGGGTCAAGGAGTGACTCCCCTGCTTGGCAGGCACCAAAGAAGCATCTGTCCGGTTCGCATTTCTGAAGCTCCCGTCGGACGCCGAAGTCATCGCATCACCAGAGGTGGATTCTCAGACTTCCCCGAGGCTACCCTGAGTCCCCAGCAAAGCTGAGGCCCGTGGCTATCGTGGGTGACTTGAGACCGTGACCCCTGGACACCGAGCACATTTACAAGTGCATCCTCTTCTGGGTCTCCCAAGAAGTCGTGCTTTGGGCTCCGAGTAGCCCTAGCCTCCAGCACCACCTGCACCGAAGATCACTGGCCCCCACTCCACGAGTGTCCTGTAAGCCAGCTCCACGTGCGGTGTCACGAGGCTCCTTCGCGGTCGCTAGCCCGTTGGCTAGTAGCCCTTAACGAAGGCCAATCCTTTTCTTACTTGGCATCCTGGTTGCTCCAGGCCTGCCCTCACTTACCCTCGCTGGGTGAGTTCCACAGACCTTGCTGGTCTGCACCATCGACGATCTACATCTTCCTCGAGACTTGCCGTTGCCAAGGCGTGTTGGGTCCAATCCGGTCGCCGACACCTCAGCACTCGACAGACATCGTGTACCAGCCCGAATCCTGCTCCTGGTTGCCGACAACGCCTCCTGGACCTCGTGGCTGAAGAGTCAAGACGACCGTCAACGCACCTGAAGCACTCGACATCGGTGGGCATCTGTCCATCGCCTTCCTGGTCACTGGCTAGTGACCCAGACTCTGTCCCCTCTGCTTTCAGGTTCTTCAGAACTCCGATCCACTCTTGGATCCACCCGGACACTTTTCTCTTGGCCTCCAGCAGCACTTTGCAGCAGATCGCCATTCGAATCGACGACGAAACCCGACCCCAAATGCACCTATGCACCCGGCTTCCCTGGGTGAGGTAACACGAGTACTCCGGTGCTCCCGTGGGTAGAGACTCTTCAAAGTCCTAGATCTCAAAGGGTTTTGTCCTAGTCCTCTTTTAAGTGTCCCTTTTCTATAATTTCCCGATCCCGACTTTCTCCATAGAAGTCAACGGCGTATCGCGGTTGTGTATTTACACTGCACGCGTCTCCCGTAGGTCCCCTGTGTCACTACCTTGGGTGGTTCCTTGTGGTCCAAGCACTTCTAGAGGCTCTAGGCCTAGTGTCTAGTTCAGTCGTGGTTCGCATACCACTTTATTGGTATATGGTTTGGTACGCCCCTAGGGCCCAAACGTGTATTTGTGCTATTACTGTGTTTAAATAACTTATAACTTATGTACTTTCGAACTCTAGCCTCATAAAGAGACTAGAGGGGTGTGTTTAGCAATAAATACATATATTTTGAATATATACCTGGTGTGGTGCTCTTTCATTTGGTCACTCAAGAGATTATAGACTGGTAAAACAAGCTGCTTTACATTCCTTCAAGACTTAGCCTGAAGGCTGCTCTCCATAGCTACCACTAGGATAGCTTTCAATAAGGTTGTCTTTAACCTATCTCCAATAAGGGGTTGTTTGGACTGGTGCAAGGTGCCCACTATAATTAGTGGACAGCATATGCCAGGCCAACTTCTCACAGACCCCATGTCCTGCTGCTGCCACGGCCCCTCCAGTCTCGTTTACTTAGTTTATGCTATTGCGCTTTTAAAATGGACGCTACGCTTAGTTTTTGGGAATATGATCCCTCCCCACTTCACGGCCGGTCGCAGCTGTTTCATTGCAGTGGATGGGTCCCACTTCTGACGTAGTGGTTTGCGTTCAATCAATTTCACAGTGCTTAATTTGTAACAAATAAAGTGACAGTGCTTTTATTAGGCGATAGCATTAATCAATATAATTTTATAGAGAGCATGAAAAAGGTATAGAATGGGAGGGGATGCTGTTTAAAGGCCAAAACTGCTGAGATAAAAGTATGGGAACTTTGTTTAACTCAACTTCAGTTGTGACCTACAGTTGGTTTCGTTACTTTAGCATCCTGCTGTTTGTTGCTTTGCATCTCACAGATGGTGCAGAGTAAAAGATTACAATCTTCACTGCAGGGCTTATTTACGCTTAATTAGGTTGGCCTGGTTTCCTTTCACGAGTGTTGGACACATGCTAATGTTTCACACTGCTGCAGACTTTTAGTCTCCCTTTTTTTTCCCAGATGGATTGTTAATACATTCCAATATATTAACACACTTCCAAAAACACGGGAGAGGATGTAGTCTTACGTCTTTTATTTATCTGTTTTCAAAATCAACACATAAATAAAAGGAATTATCATTTGCAATACCAATTGCTCAAACTCTCACAAATGCGAGACCTATTGCATTGCAAATGCTTGTTCCACTTCCCAGGACTGTGAACCCTCCGCCCTTAACTAACTCACACGACTCATGCAAGTAAAGGGAGACCAGGAAACAGGTTTGTCACGGTGCATAACGAACCCTAATGAGCCGAGATCAACTTGGTGTCAAGCTGCTTAACTATCACAGAGCGGGTCTAAGTGTACCAGGTGCATCAGTCTTTAAAGACCTCTGCTAGTCTCTGGGCACTCAGCAGAAAGCAGGCAAAAGCGACATTGAGGTCGGGGCAGCAGAAGTTCTCAACCATGTCAGGGGACTCCCGACTAGGGCTAGAACTGGCGCTCGCTGGCTGCTGCCCTTTAACCTTCTGCCTCCACATCGCTTGCCAGAGCCCAGCAGCCTATTGACTGCAAGGCAGCAGCGAGGCTCCTCAGGTCGCAAGCCACTCTGACCCCCGCGGGCAGCAATTTTTTTGGTTTGCCGCCCGCATGCTTAGTCTAGGCTGCTCCGTGACAGTCTTAAGTCCAATCAGCACACGCACAGAGTCTGTCCTGGCGGCTGTGCTGCCCAACCAGGTCAGTCACTGACACTGCGACTTCCACTCTCCCAGGCATGGCAATAACTCATTTTGCGTGAGCGGAGGCCATAAGTACAGGCAAAGCGCGGGCGGGCGGGCCGGTGCAAGCAGCAGGAAGCGCTGAGAGGCCGGCGCCTGAGTCCCGCAAACCAGTGCCTTATCTTTACTCTGCTACACCACCAACCCTTTTGTGTAGCCTGGGTTTAGGCTGCACGGAGATAATCCATTGAAACATTGGGTGAATGTTTTTTTTTTAAACTCGGAGCATCACTCTGAATGGCAATAATAAAAGGATATGGAGGGGTACAGTGCTTGCGCTTTTCGTTTCCATTAAAGGACGGGCACATGAAATGAGGCACAAACAGGTATCAATAGAGCATTCTCACAATACCCAGCTGAAGCCACGTTTGCTTCCACACAAAATAACCTAGCCCCCAGAAACATATGTCTTTCAACATACTAGCTCCCCTATCCGGTTTTACTTACTATAGAGGACAAGCGCTCGTCCATGGCTGCCACGAGCTGCGAGACAACAGACAGCGGGTGGGAACAAAGGGAACGGGGACAACGGGAGGGGGGCGGGAGGATGGAGAACACGGACAACGGGTGGGGGGACGGGAACAAAGGGAACACGGACACTGGGAGGGGGCGGGAACAGGAAACTAAAAATTTTAAAAGTACAGGTACGGTGTAACAACCAAGTAAAGGGACCAGTAGCCATGGGAGGATACAAATGACGACATGGAAATAATAAGGAGGAACTAAGAAGCCTAATAAGGAATCAGACAACAGCATTTACAAAGGACAAACACACAAGCCAATGAAAAATAAGGGCCGGGGAGTGGGCGGGGCTTCTCTCCATACTGAACAACCACAGATCTTCGCAGAGCAGCGCTTGTGTGCTGCCTCAAGCTCGACCTAAAAAAGAGGCAACACAAAAATCGGGTGGTAATTGGAAGGAAGTCAGACAAGAACTAAACTAACTTGAGCCATTCAAAAAGTGCAAATGCATGGCACGAACAGGATCTTCCAGGGTATCTGCATGCAACAATATGCCTGACGTACTTTTATCTTCTGAACTCTTCACTTGACATTGTGAGGGGTATTTACAAGTAACATTTAGATATGTAAGGGGTGGGGTACCCAGGGCATGGTCAAATATACATATTTACACAAAAGAGCAAGAACTCATGTCTATACACCACATCCTGTGTTCTGAGCAGAAGATGAAGTAGCAGCTTCTGATTGGCCAGAGGGCACCTGGCTCCAATCTACAAATCCAAATGGGCATTAGAGTATTCCCGCCATACCAACAGAATGACATTGCACCTTTTTTTTATAACACCCATAGGAAAATGCAATTTCTTCCAAATATTTGCAGACAATTTTATAGCAGTTGGCGTCGGCCAAGGCACCACCAAATACAAGCTGTCCCTTTCAGTGAATTCCTATTTTACCTTTTGACTATGAATAGCACTGCACTTCTGTTCCGATAACGGCTGGTGACAGAGGCATGGCATCCATGATGTATTCCCTGAAGAAGAAAACTGTCTGCACATCATTCAGACCTTCCAGTCTAACACCTACCTGAAGCTCAACCCAGCCAAGACACAATTACTGTTATTTGCCAAACAATAAACAATATAAACCACAATCAATTATATGAACCTTGACGGCTTTGAACACAACCTTCACTAAATGCCCGGTCACTTGGATACACCATGTACACCAACCTCACCCTCAAGGAACACATTGACAAAAAAAAATGAAAAACAAATAATGCCTGGTAGGAGCTCTATCTTCTCAAGGAAGTGAAACTGTTTCTTCCAGAAAGCGACCTCAGAACTGCTGTTCAAACGCTTGTACTCTTGCACCTTCAGGGCAGTAATGCCCTGTTCCATGGCCTTCCAGACTCCACAATGGCACCCCACATACATGGTCGGACAAAATATGACCATATGTCGTTCACAGGTTCAAGTGTAGCTAACTGGCATGCTGCTGTGAGGACACCCAACTGATGAAGAAGTACTTGGAGTGGAGACGTGTATATGCTCCCGCAGCGGGTTTAATATCTAGATCCTCAGAAATCACCATAGGCAGAAAGCAAAGCGCTGTTTGTCCAAAAATGAAAAATACAACTGCGGATATTACGGAGAGAGTAAAGCAATATGTGGACCGCCACTCACAAACTCAGTGACATATATTTAGCTTTGTGAACAGTGAGGGTCAGTAACAATTTAAAGTGTTGGGGTACAAACGAACAAAAACATACACACACATCACACAGACTGCAGAAAAATACCACATATTTGGCATAAAAAAGAACTCTCCTAAACGCATCTACAGGCCCCTAACAACTCCAGTACAGTAACAGTGAGAATGTAGAAAATTAAAATTAAAAAAATAGAGTCAGTGGCCTCCGTACTGCTTCCAGGCACAAGGCCCAAGCACAATATTATAATATTTGGACAAGAAAATTAGTAGAACAGATCATCCAATATATCTGTGGGCTCCATAATGCGTCTGCCCCACCCCTACGCTCCCACCCAATCATAGTACACTAGTACACTAGGCCCCGAAGTAACACAGCTCAGCATAATTAGCACTTCAGGGAAAGAGAAAGAAGGAGAAAGAAGTAATATAATCCCAGGCCACCACCTGCCTAAAATGTTATTTCTTCCTATAGCTCACTAAGGAATCTGAGTCTTGTCCCTCCTCTCTTTCTATTTAGACGGGCCGGGCCTGGGCAGGCACTTCCAATTCACAAGTCCTGGAATAATAAACGAATACTAACAATCCAAAAGGAGATAACATTAATTGATGGTGCCTTTCTTCAACCATCAGGCTCTCATAGAGAAATATCTTAGAATCTGCAAGAAATTGGATTATTGGTTGAGAGGGCGGAAGCCCCACTCATTCCTTGTCATGGTGAACTACAAAAGTCACTAAAATAACCTGTGCTTAACCCTTTGGTAGCGTGGTACAAAAGCAGTCAGGCTTTACTTAGAGGCAATGTGTAGAGTATTTATGCTGTGCAAAAACAGTAATGAAGTGAAAACACAACACAAGAAAAATCCCAAATCAATTTAGAAAAATAGAGACAATTTGAGTAAAAATGACACAAAAACAAATTAAATCTAATCAGAAGAACCAGAGTTAGGAAGTTTGAAAGGTTTTCGTGAACTATAGCATCTAAAAGATCAAAGCGCCAACAGTGGGTATCTGGTTAGGGTGACTGTGTCAAAGTCAAAAGTTAAGGCTAACCATGATGGAGAGTGGGTCAGATAACAAAGGTGGGTGGGGCCCGGTCTCGGCTTACCTTCAGGTTTAAAAAGATTTCTGAAGAAAATTCTTGGACAAGGTAGTGTTCCAAAGGGCAAAGGAGAAGGTTTTGTCCGTGGAGGAGTCATTGACTCCAGGGAGCCGCTGGACGAAGCTGTTGATGATGGAGGGGAAAATCTCAGAGAGGGAAAAGCTAGCTTTCTAGGCCGTGGAGGTTGTCATCGATGGGGAGCTAGTTGTCGTTAAGACCGCTGAAAATTTCTACCTTCGGAATTAGACAACGTTTTGGAAGTCAAAAATTTCCAGTAGGACGAAGTTGCAGGCTGTAACCAAATAGGGCTTCAGGAGGCCGGATCGTGGCAGGATGGCCCATCCTGGGCATGCCTTGTCCCCTTTTGTGTGACTGTTTGGGAGGAATATACAAAGCCCAACAGCAGAGCCATTCACACTCATGTGACCCAGGACACTGGCAGAGGCACAAAATTATTATGACAGGAAACTGCCAACTTTCCATAAGTGGTATTTTCAGAATTGTGAATTAAAATCTGACTTTACCATGAAAGACGATTTTAAATTACAATACATTTGTCTAAAAATGACATCAATACCTACTCCCAATCCAAAATGACCACCTATTTAATGTTATAAGGTAACTCAGTGTTAGCCAATGGGAAATATGTAAGGTGTTTTTCACTGAAAGGAAATGTAAAACGGAAACCTACATCTGCTACTTTTAAAATACAATGTGCCCTGCAATATGAGACTTTAGGGCCTTTGTTAGAGGTGACTCATATTTTTTAAAAAGGAAGGTTGAGGCCTGGCAAAGATTTATTTCGCCAGGTCGAAACGGCAAATGAAAAGTGTGCACAGGCTGCAACAGTGGATGGCACAAAGGGTGCCACAGACGCACAGGTAGTATTTAATTTACAGGTCCTGGGTACTTGTACACTAGGGACTCATTAGTAAATGTACTGAGCCCATCAGATGAAAGCCTATTTTACAATTCCTAGTGCAAAAAAACACGAATTCAGAAAAACAGGAGGGGTGAAGGAAGGCAAAAAGTGTAGGGGAAGAGCACAGCAAGGATGTCAGGTGTAAGAGAATCAAATGAACTTTTTTGATTTTCGAAAAACTGCAAGGGGCGTCACAGCCAGGTCTGCAGTCAAAAGAGGAGTGATGCTTCCCTTCAGTGTCCAAATACAAACCACAAGACTCAAAGGACTGACAGTGAGGGGTCTGGGGAGAGAGAGGAAGTAACTACTGGGTGCATTGTAGCCTCTGGGCCACTCCCACTCTTAACAAATAATCTTGGGTGATAACGTTTCCTAAATGATCCTTTGGGGCAAAAAATCCCACTGAAATAAATGTCACTCATGATATGGTTGTCTCGCGAGACCTAACAGTGTGCACATGTATCCATCTTCTCTGGGTTGCACCACTGGCACGGTGTCCATAGCTAACACTATGCACCCACCTCACGTCCAGGGCCATAGTTCTTGCAGCACTTCTCTGCTTACGCGAGTTCTTGCATTACGCGTAATGGCGTACCATGGGGACCTGGAATGTAGCATTTTACGCATAATGCGAACATTCGATTTCACGCTAGATTACGGCACCACAATTTAAAACGCTCACGGACCTGCTGTATTGTCAGTGTGCTCTTTCTATGTCAGTTTGCCGTGGCCACCTGGTGTAATGCGACTCATTTTCCGTGAGGAGGGTGCTGTCGGTGCCAGGGGGCCCTATGGCCGAGCAGGGTGGCAATGATGCTGCTGGGATGGGAACGTGTGTATATGTCACAGCGGGGTCGTAGACATGCGCACTACATGCTTCTTCACTATCTGCCTCACTCACCACCCTGACTGGACATCTGGGCACTCGTGCACCACCGCTGGCTCCTCGTCGCCTCCCTGAAAGCGCCGTTAATAAAACAACAATCACGTCTATGTCGAAAGACACAAAGGCGTTGCGAAGTTTGCTCACTTTCCCACCGATATATCACAGCCCTGGCAGATGTCTTGAAATCTGTGCTCAATTAGAGGAGATTAGGAGCAGACACTTATCACATAAATTGGCTCCAAGCACGTCATAGTTCTGCAAGGACCTGTGTGCCCAGCGAGGCAGAGTTATAAACTTCGCAATGTCAGACCAGCCCAGGGAGCTTACAAGCAATCCTAAATTTACAATTCGAAGTTTAGAACCGCGGGTTCGCCACGTTTGACATCGTCAGCCTGTCTGTCTGCTGCTTGAAGGCCAGCCAAGGAGCTTTGTCAGCAAGGCCTGGACTTCCGGGGAGCAGCACAGCTCGCCCCAGGGGCAGCGTGGGTGGACGTTTATAGCAGCTGCCATTGGCCTCACCCACAATAAATAAATATGCAAACGCAGCAGCTCCCTGGGAAAGAGAAAATGCAGATTAATTACCTTTGTACTGTCAATCATGGGATTTCATTGCAGTGCTAACCTTCTGAGTGAGGTTTTGCAGAGACTCTGTATCTTTCCTTGTTGCTCAGGGATTCCTGAATGCATTTGTCGCAGGGAACTTATTCAAACGACGAGAGAACGTTCAGACAGACTGCAGGGGGATTCCGTGAGCCTACGCATGCCCTTTCAATCTTTTTTAACATGTGTGTTCATCCGCCAGACAGACGTACTCCTTCCAATATGTCTTCCTTTTGCTACATCCCCTGATGACACACATCATCATCTTCAGTCCTGCTGACCCCATGAGCTCGACCCAGCCTCTAAAGAAGTCTTCTAACAGGTCAGGTGGGGGATTGAGGACTTCCTGTACGTCAATAAGGATGAACCGGAAATGCATCTCTTGGGACAGCCGATGTCAGGCGCCCTCCTGAGGCAGGGCCTTGCTCTGCTCCTGTAACTTGGGCTCTGGCACGGTGAGAATGTCATCGTAGCACTGTTACCACATGAAAAGCAAAGCGAAGCAAACCATCACATTTCAATTCATACACATATTACCATAGCTGACAAGGTTTCAGATTGCTTATGTGTGACACTTTCAAAATGTCGGTGTAATTATGAGTGACATTGAACGACTATGAGTGACACCTTCGCGCAAGCAAAATCAAGCAATGAAGACGAGGATCACAAATACATATCATCCTCCTTCTTTCTCCTTGTGCATGTTTTTCCCTCTCTTGCTCTGAGTTAGTCATGATGAAGAAAAATAAGTGCTGGCCCCCAAAAATGAGTGTTGGTGGGCCCCATCTGCAACCGCCTGCTCAAATTCAGCATTGGCTTTGGGTATCTGAGGAATATAATCCTGACATAGTGTACTGGAATTTATGGCTAAGTTCTATTGTTTCGCACTCTCATTCTTAAGTACTGTGTCGGCTGACATAAACCTAAGGGAAAAAGGAAAGTAATTACAACTGAAAAACGTGTCATCCATCCGAGGGGAGGCGTAGCATCACTTGTTTAGCTCCTGAGTTAAAAGAGAGGATTAGCCAAGAAGGTCAGAGATTCATCAGCACCACATTTGACACCTACAACAAACACTCACCATCTCACTCCACCAAGCACTTGCCTTGACACACATAATTACCTTAACAAACCCAACTGTACAGCACCAAATAAATAACACATATACTCACACACACACACACTTAAATCATGAGGGAAGCTTGCACTGCTGAATCTATGTGAGGGGAGTTGAAAGTTTTCACCCATTTATGTGTGTGCTCTGCCTCAGCTGGAGCCATTATTGAGATCTGTAAACTCTTCCATAGTGCACAACTCCAGGGTCTCTTCACTAGACTTTGAACTGTCCCATGATGGTGCCACGAGTGGCCAAAATAGCATTTTGTTGACGTCCAGTTTAACACTGAAAAGCTGCACATTACAGGGTTAGAAACTTTCAAAAACAAAACGGTGGTTTAACAACATTAGCCTTTTTTTAATCTGTTTTCGAGTTATTCATTTCTTTAATGTTCCTTCCGTATATCTCGCATCCCTAATTCTTTCTCCCTTTATGTTTTAATCTTTCTCTTTCTTTCCTAACTCCACTTCTCCCTTCCAGTCCCTTATGCCCTTCTTTCACTTCACTTCCCTTCCTTACTTTCTTCCTCATTTTCATTATTTACACGGTTTTTCACAATGATATGTAATTGTTTATTAGTTTCACACCTTATACATACTTGCACTTATTGAAAAACAGTCCTGTGCGGTCAGCCCTATGGTTTGTGAATAGCATGCTTTAAATGCTCTGCTCGTGCACGGACTCTGAGAGCCAGAGCCGCTGCCGGCTCGGCTCTTGTTAAGCTCTCCCTTTTATTTTGTTGCCTCACTCACCCGGCAAGCTCCACTTGATTATAGGAAGCAGCTTGTTCTCTTCCATAGTGCAACATGCTCCCGGGGTCAACAAGTATTGTAGGGAGGCTTGTTTGTCACAATGGTAACCTGACAGGTGCCTACATAGAGTACGTGATGCAACTAGACCAGGCAATGAGTCTTGAAGGTGGGCGCAGAGCAGACGAAAGATCGTTACATTGATTACACTTTTTCTTCTATCTTTTCAGTTAAAATTACTCGGCATCCTGTGATCGAAGGCAGCAAGTTCAGGCTCGGCTAGCAGAAACCAAAAGTACATTTCCTGGACTACCAGCAGCGCATTATAGTGTGCCCCTGACAGCACTGCCTTAGCTTACAGCGTGAGAGCCGAAGCCTGCGGGAACACAGGGTGATCGGTGCATGCCACGGCGCGCTACCAGCTGCCTTGGCGCTTTCAGTGACAGCTGAGACACAACTCAGATATGCGTGACAATGCATTTCAGTGCGGTAATGCGGAGTACCACACTGAAATGCGTTAGTCTAACGCATGATGTGTGATACTTGGCAGGACTGTTTCCTGGACTACCAGCAGCGCATTATAGTGTGCCCCTGACAGCACTGCCTTAGCTTACAGCGTGAGAGCCGAAGCCTGCGGGAACACAGGGTGATCGGTGCATGCCACGGCGCGCTACCAGCTGCCTTGGCGCTTTCAGTGACAGCTGAGACACAACTCAGATATGCGTGACAATGCATTTCAGTGCGGTAATGCGGAGTACCACACTGAAATGCTTTAGTCTAACGCATGATGCGTGATACTTGGCAGGACTGTTTCCTGGACTACCAGCAGCGCATTATAGTGTGCCCCTGACAGCACTGCCTTAGCTTACAGCGTGAGAGCCGAAGCCTGCGGGAACACAGGGTGATCGGTGCATGCCACGGCGCGCTACCAGCTGCCTTGGCGCTTTCAGTGACAGCTGAGACACAACTCAGATATGCGTGACAATGCATTTCAGTGCGGTAATGCGGAGTACCACACTGAAATGCGTTAGTCTAACGCATGATGTGTGATACTTGGCAGGACTGTTTCCTGGACTACCAGCAGCGCATTATAGTGTGCCCCTGACAGCACTGCCTTAGCTTACAGCGTGAGAGCCGAAGCCTGCGGGAACACAGGGTGATCGGTGCATGCCACGGCGCGCTACCAGCTGCCTTGGCGCTTTCAGTGACAGCTGAGACACAACTCAGATATGCGTGACAATGCATTTCAGTGCGGTAATGCGGAGTACCACACTGAAATGCGTTAGTCTAACGCATGATGCGTGATACTTGGCAGGACTGTTTCCTGGACTACCAGCAGCGCATTATAGTGTGCCCCTGACAGCACTGCCTTAGCTTACAGCGTGAGAGCCGAAGCCTGCGGGAACACAGGGTGATCGGTGCATGCCACGGCGCGCTACCAGCTGCCTTGGCACTTTCAGTGACAACTGAGACACAACTCAGATATGCGTGACAATGCATTTCAGTGCGGTAATGCGGAGTACCACACTGAAATGCGTTAGTCTAACGCATGATGCGTGATACTTGGCAGGACTGTTTCCTGGACTACCAGCAGCGCATTATAGTGTGCCCCTGACAGCACTGCCTTAGCTTACAGCGTGAGAGCCGAAGCCTGCGGGAACACAGGGTGATCGGTGCATGCCACGGCGCGCTACCAGCTGCCTTGGCGCTTTCAGTGACAGCTGAGACACAACTCAGATATGCGTGACAATGCATTTCAGTGCGGTAATGCGGAGTACCACACTGAAATGCGTTAGTCTAACGCATGATGCGTGATACTTGGCAGGACTGTTTCCTGGACTACCAGCAGCGCATTATAGTGTGCCCCTGACAGCACTGCCTTAGCTTACAGCGTGAGAGCCGAAGCCTGCGGGAACACAGGGTGATCGGTGCATGCCACGGCGCGCTACCAGCTGCCTTGGCGCTTTCAGTGACAGCTGAGACACAACTCAGATATGCGTGACAATGCATTTCAGTGCGGTAATGCGGAGTACCACACTGAAATGCGTTAGTCTAACGCATGATGCGTGATACTTGGCAGGACTGTTTCCTGGACTACCAGCAGCGCATTATAGTGTGCCCCTGACAGCACTGCCTTAGCTTACAGCGTGAGAGCCGAAGCCTGCGGGAACACAGGGTGATCGGTGCATGCCACGGCGCGCTACCAGCTGCCTTGGCGCTTTCAGTGACAGCTGAGACACAACTCAGATATGCGTGACAATGCATTTCAGTGCGGTAATGCGGAGTACCACACTGAAATGCGTTAGTCTAACGCATGATGCGTGATACTTGGCAGGACTGTTTCCTGGACTACCAGCAGCGCATTATAGTGTGCCCCTGACAGCACTGCCTTAGCTTACAGCGTGAGAGCCGAAGCCTGCGGGAACACAGGGTGATCGGTGCATGCCACGGCGCGCTACCAGCTGCCTTGGCGCTTTCAGTGACAGCTGAGACACAACTCAGATATGCGTGACAATGCATTTCAGTGCGGTAATGCGGAGTACCACACTGAAATGCGTTAGTCTAACGCATGATGCGTGATACTTGGCAGGACTGTTTCCTGGACTACCAGCAGCGCATTATAGTGTGCCCCTGACAGCACTGCCTTAGCTTACAGCGTGAGAGCCGAAGCCTGCGGGAACACAGGGTGATCGGTGCATGCCACGGCGCGCTACCAGCTGCCTTGGCGCTTTCAGTGACAGCTGAGACACAACTCAGATATGCGTGACAATGCATTTCAGTGCGGTAATGCGGAGTACCACACTGAAATGCGTTAGTCTAACGCATGATGCGTGATACTTGGCAGGACTGTTTCCTGGACTACCAGCAGCGCATTATAGTGTGCCCCTGACAGCACTGCCTTAGCTTACAGCGTGAGAGCCGAAGCCTGCGGGAACACAGGGTGATCGGTGCATGCCACGGCGCGCTACCAGCTGCCTTGGCGCTTTCAGTGACAGCTGAGACACAACTCAGATATGCGTGACAATGCATTTCAGTGCGGTAATGCGGAGTACCACACTGAAATGCGTTAGTCTAACGCATGATGCGTGATACTTGGCAGGACTGTTTCCTGGACTACCAGCAGCGCATTATAGTGTGCCCCTGACAGCACTGCCTTAGCTTACAGCGTGAGAGCCGAAGCCTGCGGGAACACAGGGTGATCGGTGCATGCCACGGCGCGCTACCAGCTGCCTTGGCGCTTTCAGTGACAGCTGAGACACAACTCAGATATGCGTGACAATGCATTTCAGTGCGGTAATGCGGAGTACCACACTGAAATGCGTTAGTCTAACGCATGATGCGTGATACTTGGCAGGACTGTTTCCTGGACTACCAGCAGCGCATTATAGTGTGCCCCTGACAGCACTGCCTTAGCTTACAGCGTGAGAGCCGAAGCCTGCGGGAACACAGGGTGATCGGTGCATGCCACGGCGCGCTACCAGCTGCCTTGGCGCTTTCAGTGACAGCTGAGACACAACTCAGATATGCGTGACAATGCATTTCAGTGCGGTAATGCGGAGTACCACACTGAAATGCGTTAGTCTAACGCATGATGCGTGATACTTGGCAGGACTGTTTCCTGGACTACCAGCAGCGCATTATAGTGTGCCCCTGACAGCACTGCCTTAGCTTACAGCGTGAGAGCCGAAGCCTGCGGGAACACAGGGTGATCGGTGCATGCCACGGCGCGCTACCAGCTGCCTTGGCGCTTTCAGTGACAGCTGAGACACAACTCAGATATGCGTGACAATGCATTTCAGTGCGGTAATGCGGAGTACCACACTGAAATGCGTTAGTCTAACGCATGATGCGTGATACTTGGCAGGACTGTTTCCTGGACTACCAGCAGCGCATTATAGTGTGCCCCTGACAGCACTGCCTTAGCTTACAGCGTGAGAGCCGAAGCCTGCGGGAACACAGGGTGATCGGTGCATGCCACGGCGCGCTACCAGCTGCCTTGGCGCTTTCAGTGACAGCTGAGACACAACTCAGATATGCGTGACAATGCATTTCAGTGCGGTAATGCGGAGTACCACACTGAAATGCGTTAGTCTAACGCATGATGCGTGATACTTGGCAGGACTGTTTCCTGGACTACCAGCAGCGCATTATAGTGTGCCCCTGACAGCACTGCCTTAGCTTACAGCGTGAGAGCCGAAGCCTGCGGGAACACAGGGTGATCGGTGCATGCCACGGCGCGCTACCAGCTGCCTTGGCGCTTTCAGTGACAGCTGAGACACAACTCAGATATGCGTGACAATGCATTTCAGTGCGGTAATGCGGAGTACCACACTGAAATGCGTTAGTCTAACGCATGATGCGTGATACTTGGCAGGACTGTTTCCTGGACTACCAGCAGCGCATTATAGTGTGCCCCTGACAGCACTGCCTTAGCTTACAGCGTGAGAGCCGAAGCCTGCGGGAACACAGGGTGATCGGTGCATGCCACGGCGCGCTACCAGCTGCCTTGGCGCTTTCAGTGACAGCTGAGACACAACTCAGATATGCGTGACAATGCATTTCAGTGCGGTAATGCGGAGTACCACACTGAAATGCGTTAGTCTAACGCATGATGCGTGATACTTGGCAGGACTGTTTCCTGGACTACCAGCAGCGCATTATAGTGTGCCCCTGACAGCACTGCCTTAGCTTACAGCGTGAGAGCCGAAGCCTGCGGGAACACAGGGTGATCGGTGCATGCCACGGCGCGCTACCAGCTGCCTTGGCGCTTTCAGTGACAGCTGAGACACAACTCAGATATGCGTGACAATGCATTTCAGTGCGGTAATGCGGAGTACCACACTGAAATGCGTTAGTCTAACGCATGATGCGTGATACTTGGCAGGACTGTTTCCTGGACTACCAGCAGCGCATTATAGTGTGCCCCTGACAGCACTGCCTTAGCTTACAGCGTGAGAGCCGAAGCCTGCGGGAACACAGGGTGATCGGTGCATGCCACGGCGCGCTACCAGCTGCCTTGGCGCTTTCAGTGACAGCTGAGACACAACTCAGATATGCGTGACAATGCATTTCAGTGCGGTAATGCGGAGTACCACACTGAAATGCGTTAGTCTAACGCATGATGCGTGATACTTGGCAGGACTGTTTCCTGGACTACCAGCAGCGCATTATAGTGTGCCCCTGACAGCACTGCCTTAGCTTACAGCGTGAGAGCCGAAGCCTGCGGGAACACAGGGTGATCGGTGCATGCCACGGCGCGCTACCAGCTGCCTTGGCGCTTTCAGTGACAGCTGAGACACAACTCAGATATGCGTGACAATGCATTTCAGTGCGGTAATGCGGAGTACCACACTGAAATGCGTTAGTCTAACGCATGATGCGTGATACTTGGCAGGACTGTTTCCTGGACTACCAGCAGCGCATTATAGTGTGCCCCTGACAGCACTGCCTTAGCTTACAGCGTGAGAGCCGAAGCCTGCGGGAACACAGGGTGATCGGTGCATGCCACGGCGCGCTACCAGCTGCCTTGGCGCTTTCAGTGACAGCTGAGACACAACTCAGATATGCGTGACAATGCATTTCAGTGCGGTAATGCGGAGTACCACACTGAAATGCGTTAGTCTAACGCATGATGCGTGATACTTGGCAGGACTGTTTCCTGGACTACCAGCAGCGCATTATAGTGTGCCCCTGACAGCACTGCCTTAGCTTACAGCGTGAGAGCCGAAGCCTGCGGGAACACAGGGTGATCGGTGCATGCCACGGCGCGCTACCAGCTGCCTTGGCGCTTTCAGTGACAGCTGAGACACAACTCAGATATGCGTGACAATGCATTTCAGTGCGGTAATGCGGAGTACCACACTGAAATGCGTTAGTCTAACGCATGATGCGTGATACTTGGCAGGACTGTTTCCTGGACTACCAGCAGCGCATTATAGTGTGCCCCTGACAGCACTGCCTTAGCTTACAGCGTGAGAGCCGAAGCCTGCGGGAACACAGGGTGATCGGTGCATGCCACGGCGCGCTACCAGCTGCCTTGGCGCTTTCAGTGACAGCTGAGACACAACTCAGATATGCGTGACAATGCATTTCAGTGCGGTAATGCGGAGTACCACACTGAAATGCGTTAGTCTAACGCATGATGCGTGATACTTGGCAGGACTGTTTCCTGGACTACCAGCAGCGCATTATAGTGTGCCCCTGACAGCACTGCCTTAGCTTACAGCGTGAGAGCCGAAGCCTGCGGGAACACAGGGTGATCGGTGCATGCCACGGCGCGCTACCAGCTGCCTTGGCGCTTTCAGTGACAGCTGAGACACAACTCAGATATGCGTGACAATGCATTTCAGTGCGGTAATGCGGAGTACCACACTGAAATGCGTTAGTCTAACGCATGATGCGTGATACTTGGCAGGACTGTTTCCTGGACTACCAGCAGCGCATTATAGTGTGCCCCTGACAGCACTGCCTTAGCTTACAGCGTGAGAGCCGAAGCCTGCGGGAACACAGGGTGATCGGTGCATGCCACGGCGCGCTACCAGCTGCCTTGGCGCTTTCAGTGACAGCTGAGACACAACTCAGATATGCGTGACAATGCATTTCAGTGCGGTAATGCGGAGTACCACACTGAAATGCGTTAGTCTAACGCATGATGCGTGATACTTGGCAGGACTGTTTCCTGGACTACCAGCAGCGCATTATAGTGTGCCCCTGACAGCACTGCCTTAGCTTACAGCGTGAGAGCCGAAGCCTGCGGGAACACAGGGTGATCGGTGCATGCCACGGCGCGCTACCAGCTGCCTTGGCGCTTTCAGTGACAGCTGAGACACAACTCAGATATGCGTGACAATGCATTTCAGTGCGGTAATGCGGAGTACCACACTGAAATGCGTTAGTCTAACGCATGATGCGTGATACTTGGCAGGACTGTTTCCTGGACTACCAGCAGCGCATTATAGTGTGCCCCTGACAGCACTGCCTTAGCTTACAGCGTGAGAGCCGAAGCCTGCGGGAACACAGGGTGATCGGTGCATGCCACGGCGCGCTACCAGCTGCCTTGGCGCTTTCAGTGACAGCTGAGACACAACTCAGATATGCGTGACAATGCATTTCAGTGCGGTAATGCGGAGTACCACACTGAAATGCGTTAGTCTAACGCATGATGCGTGATACTTGGCAGGACTGTTTCCTGGACTACCAGCAGCGCATTATAGTGTGCCCCTGACAGCACTGCCTTAGCTTACAGCGTGAGAGCCGAAGCCTGCGGGAACACAGGGTGATCGGTGCATGCCACGGCGCGCTACCAGCTGCCTTGGCGCTTTCAGTGACAGCTGAGACACAACTCAGATATGCGTGACAATGCATTTCAGTGCGGTAATGCGGAGTACCACACTGAAATGCGTTAGTCTAACGCATGATGCGTGATACTTGGCAGGACTGTTTCCTGGACTACCAGCAGCGCATTATAGTGTGCCCCTGACAGCACTGCCTTAGCTTACAGCGTGAGAGCCGAAGCCTGCGGGAACACAGGGTGATCGGTGCATGCCACGGCGCGCTACCAGCTGCCTTGGCGCTTTCAGTGACAGCTGAGACACAACTCAGATATGCGTGACAATGCATTTCAGTGCGGTAATGCGGAGTACCACACTGAAATGCGTTAGTCTAACGCATGATGCGTGATACTTGGCAGGACTGTTTCCTGGACTACCAGCAGCGCATTATAGTGTGCCCCTGACAGCACTGCCTTAGCTTACAGCGTGAGAGCCGAAGCCTGCGGGAACACAGGGTGATCGGTGCATGCCACGGCGCGCTACCAGCTGCCTTGGCGCTTTCAGTGACAGCTGAGACACAACTCAGATATGCGTGACAATGCATTTCAGTGCGGTAATGCGGAGTACCACACTGAAATGCGTTAGTCTAACGCATGATGCGTGATACTTGGCAGGACTGTTTCCTGGACTACCAGCAGCGCATTATAGTGTGCCCCTGACAGCACTGCCTTAGCTTACAGCGTGAGAGCCGAAGCCTGCGGGAACACAGGGTGATCGGTGCATGCCACGGCGCGCTACCAGCTGCCTTGGCGCTTTCAGTGACAGCTGAGACACAACTCAGATATGCGTGACAATGCATTTCAGTGCGGTAATGCGGAGTACCACACTGAAATGCGTTAGTCTAACGCATGATGCGTGATACTTGGCAGGACTGTTTCCTGGACTACCAGCAGCGCATTATAGTGTGCCCCTGACAGCACTGCCTTAGCTTACAGCGTGAGAGCCGAAGCCTGCGGGAACACAGGGTGATCGGTGCATGCCACGGCGCGCTACCAGCTGCCTTGGCGCTTTCAGTGACAGCTGAGACACAACTCAGATATGCGTGACAATGCATTTCAGTGCGGTAATGCGGAGTACCACACTGAAATGCGTTAGTCTAACGCATGATGCGTGATACTTGGCAGGACTGTTTCCTGGACTACCAGCAGCGCATTATAGTGTGCCCCTGACAGCACTGCCTTAGCTTACAGCGTGAGAGCCGAAGCCTGCGGGAACACAGGGTGATCGGTGCATGCCACGGCGCGCTACCAGCTGCCTTGGCGCTTTCAGTGACAGCTGAGACACAACTCAGATATGCGTGACAATGCATTTCAGTGCGGTAATGCGGAGTACCACACTGAAATGCGTTAGTCTAACGCATGATGCGTGATACTTGGCAGGACTGTTTCCTGGACTACCAGCAGCGCATTATAGTGTGCCCCTGACAGCACTGCCTTAGCTTACAGCGTGAGAGCCGAAGCCTGCGGGAACACAGGGTGATCGGTGCATGCCACGGCGCGCTACCAGCTGCCTTGGCGCTTTCAGTGACAGCTGAGACACAACTCAGATATGCGTGACAATGCATTTCAGTGCGGTAATGCGGAGTACCACACTGAAATGCGTTAGTCTAACGCATGATGCGTGATACTTGGCAGGACTGTTTCCTGGACTACCAGCAGCGCATTATAGTGTGCCCCTGACAGCACTGCCTTAGCTTACAGCGTGAGAGCCGAAGCCTGCGGGAACACAGGGTGATCGGTGCATGCCACGGCGCGCTACCAGCTGCCTTGGCGCTTTCAGTGACAGCTGAGACACAACTCAGATATGCGTGACAATGCATTTCAGTGCGGTAATGCGGAGTACCACACTGAAATGCGTTAGTCTAACGCATGATGCGTGATACTTGGCAGGACTGTTTCCTGGACTACCAGCAGCGCATTATAGTGTGCCCCTGACAGCACTGCCTTAGCTTACAGCGTGAGAGCCGAAGCCTGCGGGAACACAGGGTGATCGGTGCATGCCACGGCGCGCTACCAGCTGCCTTGGCGCTTTCAGTGACAGCTGAGACACAACTCAGATATGCGTGACAATGCATTTCAGTGCGGTAATGCGGAGTACCACACTGAAATGCGTTAGTCTAACGCATGATGCGTGATACTTGGCAGGACTGTTTCCTGGACTACCAGCAGCGCATTATAGTGTGCCCCTGACAGCACTGCCTTAGCTTACAGCGTGAGAGCCGAAGCCTGCGGGAACACAGGGTGATCGGTGCATGCCACGGCGCGCTACCAGCTGCCTTGGCGCTTTCAGTGACAGCTGAGACACAACTCAGATATGCGTGACAATGCATTTCAGTGCGGTAATGCGGAGTACCACACTGAAATGCGTTAGTCTAACGCATGATGCGTGATACTTGGCAGGACTGTTTCCTGGACTACCAGCAGCGCATTATAGTGTGCCCCTGACAGCACTGCCTTAGCTTACAGCGTGAGAGCCGAAGCCTGCGGGAACACAGGGTGATCGGTGCATGCCACGGCGCGCTACCAGCTGCCTTGGCGCTTTCAGTGACAGCTGAGACACAACTCAGATATGCGTGACAATGCATTTCAGTGCGGTAATGCGGAGTACCACACTGAAATGCGTTAGTCTAACGCATGATGCGTGATACTTGGCAGGACTGTTTCCTGGACTACCAGCAGCGCATTATAGTGTGCCCCTGACAGCACTGCCTTAGCTTACAGCGTGAGAGCCGAAGCCTGCGGGAACACAGGGTGATCGGTGCATGCCACGGCGCGCTACCAGCTGCCTTGGCGCTTTCAGTGACAGCTGAGACACAACTCAGATATGCGTGACAATGCATTTCAGTGCGGTAATGCGGAGTACCACACTGAAATGCGTTAGTCTAACGCATGATGCGTGATACTTGGCAGGACTGTTTCCTGGACTACCAGCAGCGCATTATAGTGTGCCCCTGACAGCACTGCCTTAGCTTACAGCGTGAGAGCCGAAGCCTGCGGGAACACAGGGTGATCGGTGCATGCCACGGCGCGCTACCAGCTGCCTTGGCGCTTTCAGTGACAGCTGAGACACAACTCAGATATGCGTGACAATGCATTTCAGTGCGGTAATGCGGAGTACCACACTGAAATGCGTTAGTCTAACGCATGATGCGTGATACTTGGCAGGACTGTTTCCTGGACTACCAGCAGCGCATTATAGTGTGCCCCTGACAGCACTGCCTTAGCTTACAGCGTGAGAGCCGAAGCCTGCGGGAACACAGGGTGATCGGTGCATGCCACGGCGCGCTACCAGCTGCCTTGGCGCTTTCAGTGACAGCTGAGACACAACTCAGATATGCGTGACAATGCATTTCAGTGCGGTAATGCGGAGTACCACACTGAAATGCGTTAGTCTAACGCATGATGCGTGATACTTGGCAGGACTGTTTCCTGGACTACCAGCAGCGCATTATAGTGTGCCCCTGACAGCACTGCCTTAGCTTACAGCGTGAGAGCCGAAGCCTGCGGGAACACAGGGTGATCGGTGCATGCCACGGCGCGCTACCAGCTGCCTTGGCGCTTTCAGTGACAGCTGAGACACAACTCAGATATGCGTGACAATGCATTTCAGTGCGGTAATGCGGAGTACCACACTGAAATGCGTTAGTCTAACGCATGATGCGTGATACTTGGCAGGACTGTTTCCTGGACTACCAGCAGCGCATTATAGTGTGCCCCTGACAGCACTGCCTTAGCTTACAGCGTGAGAGCCGAAGCCTGCGGGAACACAGGGTGATCGGTGCATGCCACGGCGCGCTACCAGCTGCCTTGGCGCTTTCAGTGACAGCTGAGACACAACTCAGATATGCGTGACAATGCATTTCAGTGCGGTAATGCGGAGTACCACACTGAAATGCGTTAGTCTAACGCATGATGCGTGATACTTGGCAGGACTGTTTCCTGGACTACCAGCAGCGCATTATAGTGTGCCCCTGACAGCACTGCCTTAGCTTACAGCGTGAGAGCCGAAGCCTGCGGGAACACAGGGTGATCGGTGCATGCCACGGCGCGCTACCAGCTGCCTTGGCGCTTTCAGTGACAGCTGAGACACAACTCAGATATGCGTGACAATGCATTTCAGTGCGGTAATGCGGAGTACCACACTGAAATGCGTTAGTCTAACGCATGATGCGTGATACTTGGCAGGACTGTTTCCTGGACTACCAGCAGCGCATTATAGTGTGCCCCTGACAGCACTGCCTTAGCTTACAGCGTGAGAGCCGAAGCCTGCGGGAACACAGGGTGATCGGTGCATGCCACGGCGCGCTACCAGCTGCCTTGGCGCTTTCAGTGACAGCTGAGACACAACTCAGATATGCGTGACAATGCATTTCAGTGCGGTAATGCGGAGTACCACACTGAAATGCGTTAGTCTAACGCATGATGCGTGATACTTGGCAGGACTGTTTCCTGGACTACCAGCAGCGCATTATAGTGTGCCCCTGACAGCACTGCCTTAGCTTACAGCGTGAGAGCCGAAGCCTGCGGGAACACAGGGTGATCGGTGCATGCCACGGCGCGCTACCAGCTGCCTTGGCGCTTTCAGTGACAGCTGAGACACAACTCAGATATGCGTGACAATGCATTTCAGTGCGGTAATGCGGAGTACCACACTGAAATGCGTTAGTCTAACGCATGATGCGTGATACTTGGCAGGACTGTTTCCTGGACTACCAGCAGCGCATTATAGTGTGCCCCTGACAGCACTGCCTTAGCTTACAGCGTGAGAGCCGAAGCCTGCGGGAACACAGGGTGATCGGTGCATGCCACGGCGCGCTACCAGCTGCCTTGGCGCTTTCAGTGACAGCTGAGACACAACTCAGATATGCGTGACAATGCATTTCAGTGCGGTAATGCGGAGTACCACACTGAAATGCGTTAGTCTAACGCATGATGCGTGATACTTGGCAGGACTGTTTCCTGGACTACCAGCAGCGCATTATAGTGTGCCCCTGACAGCACTGCCTTAGCTTACAGCGTGAGAGCCGAAGCCTGCGGGAACACAGGGTGATCGGTGCATGCCACGGCGCGCTACCAGCTGCCTTGGCGCTTTCAGTGACAGCTGAGACACAACTCAGATATGCGTGACAATGCATTTCAGTGCGGTAATGCGGAGTACCACACTGAAATGCGTTAGTCTAACGCATGATGCGTGATACTTGGCAGGACTGTTTCCTGGACTACCAGCAGCGCATTATAGTGTGCCCCTGACAGCACTGCCTTAGCTTACAGCGTGAGAGCCGAAGCCTGCGGGAACACAGGGTGATCGGTGCATGCCACGGCGCGCTACCAGCTGCCTTGGCGCTTTCAGTGACAACTGAGACACAACTCAGATATGCGTGACAATGCATTTCAGTGCGGTAATGCGGAGTACCACACTGAAATGCGTTAGTCTAACGCATGATGCGTGATACTTGGCAGGACTGTTTCCTGGACTACCAGCAGCGCATTATAGTGTGCCCCTGACAGCACTGCCTTAGCTTACAGCGTGAGAGCCGAAGCCTGCGGGAACACAGGGTGATCGGTGCATGCCACGGCGCGCTACCAGCTGCCTTGGCGCTTTCAGTGACAGCTGAGACACAACTCAGATATGCGTGACAATGCATTTCAGTGCGGTAATGCGGAGTACCACACTGAAATGCGTTAGTCTAACGCATGATGCGTGATACTTGGCAGGACTGTTTCCTGGACTACCAGCAGCGCATTATAGTGTGCCCCTGACAGCACTGCCTTAGCTTACAGCGTGAGAGCCGAAGCCTGCGGGAACACAGGGTGATCGGTGCATGCCACGGCGCGCTACCAGCTGCCTTGGCGCTTTCAGTGACAGCTGAGACACAACTCAGATATGCGTGACAATGCATTTCAGTGCGGTAATGCGGAGTACCACACTGAAATGCGTTAGTCTAACGCATGATGCGTGATACTTGGCAGGACTGTTTCCTGGACTACCAGCAGCGCATTATAGTGTGCCCCTGACAGCACTGCCTTAGCTTACAGCGTGAGAGCCGAAGCCTGCGGGAACACAGGGTGATCGGTGCATGCCACGGCGCGCTACCAGCTGCCTTGGCGCTTTCAGTGACAGCTGAGACACAACTCAGATATGCGTGACAATGCATTTCAGTGCGGTAATGCGGAGTACCACACTGAAATGCGTTAGTCTAACGCATGATGCGTGATACTTGGCAGGACTGTTTCCTGGACTACCAGCAGCGCATTATAGTGTGCCCCTGACAGCACTGCCTTAGCTTACAGCGTGAGAGCCGAAGCCTGCGGGAACACAGGGTGATCGGTGCATGCCACGGCGCGCTACCAGCTGCCTTGGCGCTTTCAGTGACAGCTGAGACACAACTCAGATATGCGTGACAATGCATTTCAGTGCGGTAATGCGGAGTACCACACTGAAATGCGTTAGTCTAACGCATGATGCGTGATAATTGGCAGGACTCTTTCCTGGACTACCAGCAGCGCATTATAGTGTGCCCCTGACAGCACTGCCTTAGCTTACAGCGTGAGAGCCGAAGCCTGCGTGAACACAGGGTGATCGGTGCATGCCACGGCGCGCTACCAGCTGCCTTGGCGCTTTCAGTGACAGCTGAGACACAACTCAGATATGCGTGACAATGCATTTCAGTGCGGTAATGCGGAGTACCACACTGAAATGCGTTAGTCTAACGCATGATGTGTGATACTTGGCAGGACTGTTTCCTGGACTACCAGCAGCGCATTATAGTGTGCCCCTGACAGCACTGCCTTAGCTTACAGCGTGAGAGCCGAAGCCTGCGGGAACACAGGGTGATCGGTGCATGCCACGGCGCGCTACCAGCTGCCTTGGCGCTTTCAGTGACAGCTGAGACACAACTCAGATATGCGTGACAATGCATTTCAGTGCGGTAATGCGGAGTACCACACTGAAATGCGTTAGTCTAACGCATGATGCGTGATACTTGGCAGGACTGTTTCCTGGACTACCAGCAGCGCATTATAGTGTGCCCCTGACAGCACTGCCTTAGCTTACAGCGTGAGAGCCGAAGCCTGCGGGAACACAGGGTGATCGGTGCATGCCACGGCGCGCTACCAGCTGCCTTGGCGCTTTCAGTGACAGCTGAGACACAACTCAGATATGCGTGACAATGCATTTCAGTGCGGTAATGCGGAGTACCACACTGAAATGCGTTAGTCTAACGCATGATGCGTGATACTTGGCAGGACTGTTTCCTGGACTACCAGCAGCGCATTATAGTGTGCCCCTGACAGCACTGCCTTAGCTTACAGCGTGAGAGCCGAAGCCTGCGGGAACACAGGGTGATCGGTGCATGCCACGGCGCGCTACCAGCTGCCTTGGCGCTTTCAGTGACAGCTGAGACACAACTCAGATATGCGTGACAATGCATTTCAGTGCGGTAATGCGGAGTACCACACTGAAATGCGTTAGTCTAACGCATGATGCGTGATACTTGGCAGGACTGTTTCCTGGACTACCAGCAGCGCATTATAGTGTGCCCCTGACAGCACTGCCTTAGCTTACAGCGTGAGAGCCGAAGCCTGCGGGAACACAGGGTGATCGGTGCATGCCACGGCGCGCTACCAGCTGCCTTGGCGCTTTCAGTGACAGCTGAGACACAACTCAGATATGCGTGACAATGCATTTCAGTGCGGTAATGCGGAGTACCACACTGAAATGCGTTAGTCTAACGCATGATGCGTGATACTTGGCAGGACTGTTTCCTGGACTACCAGCAGCGCATTATAGTGTGCCCCTGACAGCACTGCCTTAGCTTACAGCGTGAGAGCCGAAGCCTGCGGGAACACAGGGTGATCGGTGCATGCCACGGCGCGCTACCAGCTGCCTTGGCGCTTTCAGTGACAGCTGAGACACAACTCAGATATGCGTGACAATGCATTTCAGTGCGGTAATGCGGAGTACCACACTGAAATGCGTTAGTCTAACGCATGATGCGTGATACTTGGCAGGACTGTTTCCTGGACTACCAGCAGCGCATTATAGTGTGCCCCTGACAGCACTGCCTTAGCTTACAGCGTGAGAGCCGAAGCCTGCGGGAACACAGGGTGATCGGTGCATGCCACGGCGCGCTACCAGCTGCCTTGGCGCTTTCAGTGACAGCTGAGACACAACTCAGATATGCGTGACAATGCATTTCAGTGCGGTAATGCGGAGTACCACACTGAAATGCGTTAGTCTAACGCATGATGCGTGATACTTGGCAGGACTGTTTCCTGGACTACCAGCAGCGCATTATAGTGTGCCCCTGACAGCACTGCCTTAGCTTACAGCGTGAGAGCCGAAGCCTGCGGGAACACAGGGTGATCGGTGCATGCCACGGCGCGCTACCAGCTGCCTTGGCGCTTTCAGTGACAGCTGAGACACAACTCAGATATGCGTGACAATGCATTTCAGTGCGGTAATGCGGAGTACCACACTGAAATGCGTTAGTCTAACGCATGATGCGTGATACTTGGCAGGACTGTTTCCTGGACTACCAGCAGCGCATTATAGTGTGCCCCTGACAGCACTGCCTTAGCTTACAGCGTGAGAGCCGAAGCCTGCGGGAACACAGGGTGATCGGTGCATGCCACGGCGCGCTACCAGCTGCCTTGGCGCTTTCAGTGACAGCTGAGACACAACTCAGATATGCGTGACAATGCATTTCAGTGCGGTAATGCGGAGTACCACACTGAAATGCGTTAGTCTAACGCATGATGCGTGATACTTGGCAGGACTGTTTCCTGGACTACCAGCAGCGCATTATAGTGTGCCCCTGACAGCACTGCCTTAGCTTACAGCGTGAGAGCCGAAGCCTGCGGGAACACAGGGTGATCGGTGCATGCCACGGCGCGCTACCAGCTGCCTTGGCGCTTTCAGTGACAGCTGAGACACAACTCAGATATGCGTGACAATGCATTTCAGTGCGGTAATGCGGAGTACCACACTGAAATGCGTTAGTCTAACGCATGATGCGTGATACTTGGCAGGACTGTTTCCTGGACTACCAGCAGCGCATTATAGTGTGCCCCTGACAGCACTGCCTTAGCTTACAGCGTGAGAGCCGAAGCCTGCGGGAACACAGGGTGATCGGTGCATGCCACGGCGCGCTACCAGCTGCCTTGGCGCTTTCAGTGACAGCTGAGACACAACTCAGATATGCGTGACAATGCATTTCAGTGCGGTAATGCGGAGTACCACACTGAAATGCGTTAGTCTAACGCATGATGCGTGATACTTGGCAGGACTGTTTCCTGGACTACCAGCAGCGCATTATAGTGTGCCCCTGACAGCACTGCCTTAGCTTACAGCGTGAGAGCCGAAGCCTGCGGGAACACAGGGTGATCGGTGCATGCCACGGCGCGCTACCAGCTGCCTTGGCGCTTTCAGTGACAGCTGAGACACAACTCAGATATGCGTGACAATGCATTTCAGTGCGGTAATGCGGAGTACCACACTGAAATGCGTTAGTCTAACGCATGATGCGTGATACTTGGCAGGACTGTTTCCTGGACTACCAGCAGCGCATTATAGTGTGCCCCTGACAGCACTGCCTTAGCTTACAGCGTGAGAGCCGAAGCCTGCGGGAACACAGGGTGATCGGTGCATGCCACGGCGCGCTACCAGCTGCCTTGGCGCTTTCAGTGACAGCTGAGACACAACTCAGATATGCGTGACAATGCATTTCAGTGCGGTAATGCGGAGTACCACACTGAAATGCGTTAGTCTAACGCATGATGCGTGATACTTGGCAGGACTGTTTCCTGGACTACCAGCAGCGCATTATAGTGTGCCCCTGACAGCACTGCCTTAGCTTACAGCGTGAGAGCCGAAGCCTGCGGGAACACAGGGTGATCGGTGCATGCCACGGCGCGCTACCAGCTGCCTTGGCGCTTTCAGTGACAGCTGAGACACAACTCAGATATGCGTGACAATGCATTTCAGTGCGGTAATGCGGAGTACCACACTGAAATGCGTTAGTCTAACGCATGATGCGTGATACTTGGCAGGACTGTTTCCTGGACTACCAGCAGCGCATTATAGTGTGCCCCTGACAGCACTGCCTTAGCTTACAGCGTGAGAGCCGAAGCCTGCGGGAACACAGGGTGATCGGTGCATGCCACGGCGCGCTACCAGCTGCCTTGGCGCTTTCAGTGACAGCTGAGACACAACTCAGATATGCGTGACAATGCATTTCAGTGCGGTAATGCGGAGTACCACACTGAAATGCGTTAGTCTAACGCATGATGCGTGATACTTGGCAGGACTGTTTCCTGGACTACCAGCAGCGCATTATAGTGTGCCCCTGACAGCACTGCCTTAGCTTACAGCGTGAGAGCCGAAGCCTGCGGGAACACAGGGTGATCGGTGCATGCCACGGCGCGCTACCAGCTGCCTTGGCGCTTTCAGTGACAGCTGAGACACAACTCAGATATGCGTGACAATGCATTTCAGTGCGGTAATGCGGAGTACCACACTGAAATGCGTTAGTCTAACGCATGATGCGTGATACTTGGCAGGACTGTTTCCTGGACTACCAGCAGCGCATTATAGTGTGCCCCTGACAGCACTGCCTTAGCTTACAGCGTGAGAGCCGAAGCCTGCGGGAACACAGGGTGATCGGTGCATGCCACGGCGCGCTACCAGCTGCCTTGGCGCTTTCAGTGACAGCTGAGACACAACTCAGATATGCGTGACAATGCATTTCAGTGCGGTAATGCGGAGTACCACACTGAAATGCGTTAGTCTAACGCATGATGCGTGATACTTGGCAGGACTGTTTCCTGGACTACCAGCAGCGCATTATAGTGTGCCCCTGACAGCACTGCCTTAGCTTACAGCGTGAGAGCCGAAGCCTGCGGGAACACAGGGTGATCGGTGCATGCCACGGCGCGCTACCAGCTGCCTTGGCGCTTTCAGTGACAGCTGAGACACAACTCAGATATGCGTGACAATGCATTTCAGTGCGGTAATGCGGAGTACCACACTGAAATGCGTTAGTCTAACGCATGATGCGTGATACTTGGCAGGACTGTTTCCTGGACTACCAGCAGCGCATTATAGTGTGCCCCTGACAGCACTGCCTTAGCTTACAGCGTGAGAGCCGAAGCCTGCGGGAACACAGGGTGATCGGTGCATGCCACGGCGCGCTACCAGCTGCCTTGGCGCTTTCAGTGACAGCTGAGACACAACTCAGATATGCGTGACAATGCATTTCAGTGCGGTAATGCGGAGTACCACACTGAAATGCGTTAGTCTAACGCATGATGCGTGATACTTGGCAGGACTGTTTCCTGGACTACCAGCAGCGCATTATAGTGTGCCCCTGACAGCACTGCCTTAGCTTACAGCGTGAGAGCCGAAGCCTGCGGGAACACAGGGTGATCGGTGCATGCCACGGCGCGCTACCAGCTGCCTTGGCGCTTTCAGTGACAGCTGAGACACAACTCAGATATGCGTGACAATGCATTTCAGTGCGGTAATGCGGAGTACCACACTGAAATGCGTTAGTCTAACGCATGATGCGTGATACTTGGCAGGACTGTTTCCTGGACTACCAGCAGCGCATTATAGTGTGCCCCTGACAGCACTGCCTTAGCTTACAGCGTGAGAGCCGAAGCCTGCGGGAACACAGGGTGATCGGTGCATGCCACGGCGCGCTACCAGCTGCCTTGGCGCTTTCAGTGACAGCTGAGACACAACTCAGATATGCGTGACAATGCATTTCAGTGCGGTAATGCGGAGTACCACACTGAAATGCGTTAGTCTAACGCATGATGCGTGATACTTGGCAGGACTGTTTCCTGGACTACCAGCAGCGCATTATAGTGTGCCCCTGACAGCACTGCCTTAGCTTACAGCGTGAGAGCCGAAGCCTGCGGGAACACAGGGTGATCGGTGCATGCCACGGCGCGCTACCAGCTGCCTTGGCGCTTTCAGTGACAGCTGAGACACAACTCAGATATGCGTGACAATGCATTTCAGTGCGGTAATGCGGAGTACCACACTGAAATGCGTTAGTCTAACGCATGATGCGTGATACTTGGCAGGACTGTTTCCTGGACTACCAGCAGCGCATTATAGTGTGCCCCTGACAGCACTGCCTTAGCTTACAGCGTGAGAGCCGAAGCCTGCGGGAACACAGGGTGATCGGTGCATGCCACGGCGCGCTACCAGCTGCCTTGGCGCTTTCAGTGACAGCTGAGACACAACTCAGATATGCGTGACAATGCATTTCAGTGCGGTAATGCGGAGTACCACACTGAAATGCGTTAGTCTAACGCATGATGCGTGATACTTGGCAGGACTGTTTCCTGGACTACCAGCAGCGCATTATAGTGTGCCCCTGACAGCACTGCCTTAGCTTACAGCGTGAGAGCCGAAGCCTGCGGGAACACAGGGTGATCGGTGCATGCCACGGCGCGCTACCAGCTGCCTTGGCGCTTTCAGTGACAGCTGAGACACAACTCAGATATGCGTGACAATGCATTTCAGTGCGGTAATGCGGAGTACCACACTGAAATGCGTTAGTCTAACGCATGATGCGTGATACTTGGCAGGACTGTTTCCTGGACTACCAGCAGCGCATTATAGTGTGCCCCTGACAGCACTGCCTTAGCTTACAGCGTGAGAGCCGAAGCCTGCGGGAACACAGGGTGATCGGTGCATGCCACGGCGCGCTACCAGCTGCCTTGGCGCTTTCAGTGACAGCTGAGACACAACTCAGATATGCGTGACAATGCATTTCAGTGCGGTAATGCGGAGTACCACACTGAAATGCGTTAGTCTAACGCATGATGCGTGATACTTGGCAGGACTGTTTCCTGGACTACCAGCAGCGCATTATAGTGTGCCCCTGACAGCACTGCCTTAGCTTACAGCGTGAGAGCCGAAGCCTGCGGGAACACAGGGTGATCGGTGCATGCCACGGCGCGCTACCAGCTGCCTTGGCGCTTTCAGTGACAGCTGAGACACAACTCAGATATGCGTGACAATGCATTTCAGTGCGGTAATGCGGAGTACCACACTGAAATGCGTTAGTCTAACGCATGATGCGTGATACTTGGCAGGACTGTTTCCTGGACTACCAGCAGCGCATTATAGTGTGCCCCTGACAGCACTGCCTTAGCTTACAGCGTGAGAGCCGAAGCCTGCGGGAACACAGGGTGATCGGTGCATGCCACGGCGCGCTACCAGCTGCCTTGGCGCTTTCAGTGACAGCTGAGACACAACTCAGATATGCGTGACAATGCATTTCAGTGCGGTAATGCGGAGTACCACACTGAAATGCGTTAGTCTAACGCATGATGCGTGATACTTGGCAGGACTGTTTCCTGGACTACCAGCAGCGCATTATAGTGTGCCCCTGACAGCACTGCCTTAGCTTACAGCGTGAGAGCCGAAGCCTGCGGGAACACAGGGTGATCGGTGCATGCCACGGCGCGCTACCAGCTGCCTTGGCGCTTTCAGTGACAGCTGAGACACAACTCAGATATGCGTGACAATGCATTTCAGTGCGGTAATGCGGAGTACCACACTGAAATGCGTTAGTCTAACGCATGATGCGTGATACTTGGCAGGACTGTTTCCTGGACTACCAGCAGCGCATTATAGTGTGCCCCTGACAGCACTGCCTTAGCTTACAGCGTGAGAGCCGAAGCCTGCGGGAACACAGGGTGATCGGTGCATGCCACGGCGCGCTACCAGCTGCCTTGGCGCTTTCAGTGACAGCTGAGACACAACTCAGATATGCGTGACAATGCATTTCAGTGCGGTAATGCGGAGTACCACACTGAAATGCGTTAGTCTAACGCATGATGCGTGATACTTGGCAGGACTGTTTCCTGGACTACCAGCAGCGCATTATAGTGTGCCCCTGACAGCACTGCCTTAGCTTACAGCGTGAGAGCCGAAGCCTGCGGGAACACAGGGTGATCGGTGCATGCCACGGCGCGCTACCAGCTGCCTTGGCGCTTTCAGTGACAGCTGAGACACAACTCAGATATGCGTGACAATGCATTTCAGTGCGGTAATGCGGAGTACCACACTGAAATGCGTTAGTCTAACGCATGATGCGTGATACTTGGCAGGACTGTTTCCTGGACTACCAGCAGCGCATTATAGTGTGCCCCTGACAGCACTGCCTTAGCTTACAGCGTGAGAGCCGAAGCCTGCGGGAACACAGGGTGATCGGTGCATGCCACGGCGCGCTACCAGCTGCCTTGGCGCTTTCAGTGACAGCTGAGACACAACTCAGATATGCGTGACAATGCATTTCAGTGCGGTAATGCGGAGTACCACACTGAAATGCGTTAGTCTAACGCATGATGCGTGATACTTGGCAGGACTGTTTCCTGGACTACCAGCAGCGCATTATAGTGTGCCCCTGACAGCACTGCCTTAGCTTACAGCGTGAGAGCCGAAGCCTGCGGGAACACAGGGTGATCGGTGCATGCCACGGCGCGCTACCAGCTGCCTTGGCGCTTTCAGTGACAGCTGAGACACAACTCAGATATGCGTGACAATGCATTTCAGTGCGGTAATGCGGAGTACCACACTGAAATGCGTTAGTCTAACGCATGATGCGTGATACTTGGCAGGACTGTTTCCTGGACTACCAGCAGCGCATTATAGTGTGCCCCTGACAGCACTGCCTTAGCTTACAGCGTGAGAGCCGAAGCCTGCGGGAACACAGGGTGATCGGTGCATGCCACGGCGCGCTACCAGCTGCCTTGGCGCTTTCAGTGACAGCTGAGACACAACTCAGATATGCGTGACAATGCATTTCAGTGCGGTAATGCGGAGTACCACACTGAAATGCGTTAGTCTAACGCATGATGCGTGATACTTGGCAGGACTGTTTCCTGGACTACCAGCAGCGCATTATAGTGTGCCCCTGACAGCACTGCCTTAGCTTACAGCGTGAGAGCCGAAGCCTGCGGGAACACAGGGTGATCGGTGCATGCCACGGCGCGCTACCAGCTGCCTTGGCGCTTTCAGTGACAGCTGAGACACAACTCAGATATGCGTGACAATGCATTTCAGTGCGGTAATGCGGAGTACCACACTGAAATGCGTTAGTCTAACGCATGATGCGTGATACTTGGCAGGACTGTTTCCTGGACTACCAGCAGCGCATTATAGTGTGCCCCTGACAGCACTGCCTTAGCTTACAGCGTGAGAGCCGAAGCCTGCGGGAACACAGGGTGATCGGTGCATGCCACGGCGCGCTACCAGCTGCCTTGGCGCTTTCAGTGACAGCTGAGACACAACTCAGATATGCGTGACAATGCATTTCAGTGCGGTAATGCGGAGTACCACACTGAAATGCGTTAGTCTAACGCATGATGCGTGATACTTGGCAGGACTGTTTCCTGGACTACCAGCAGCGCATTATAGTGTGCCCCTGACAGCACTGCCTTAGCTTACAGCGTGAGAGCCGAAGCCTGCGGGAACACAGGGTGATCGGTGCATGCCACGGCGCGCTACCAGCTGCCTTGGCGCTTTCAGTGACAGCTGAGACACAACTCAGATATGCGTGACAATGCATTTCAGTGCGGTAATGCGGAGTACCACACTGAAATGCGTTAGTCTAACGCATGATGCGTGATACTTGGCAGGACTGTTTCCTGGACTACCAGCAGCGCATTATAGTGTGCCCCTGACAGCACTGCCTTAGCTTACAGCGTGAGAGCCGAAGCCTGCGGGAACACAGGGTGATCGGTGCATGCCACGGCGCGCTACCAGCTGCCTTGGCGCTTTCAGTGACAGCTGAGACACAACTCAGATATGCGTGACAATGCATTTCAGTGCGGTAATGCGGAGTACCACACTGAAATGCGTTAGTCTAACGCATGATGCGTGATACTTGGCAGGACTGTTTCCTGGACTACCAGCAGCGCATTATAGTGTGCCCCTGACAGCACTGCCTTAGCTTACAGCGTGAGAGCCGAAGCCTGCGGGAACACAGGGTGATCGGTGCATGCCACGGCGCGCTACCAGCTGCCTTGGCACTTTCAGTGACAACTGAGACACAACTCAGATATGCGTGACAATGCATTTCAGTGCGGTAATGCGGAGTACCACACTGAAATGCGTTAGTCTAACGCATGATGCGTGATACTTGGCAGGACTGTTTCCTGGACTACCAGCAGCGCATTATAGTGTGCCCCTGACAGCACTGCCTTAGCTTACAGCGTGAGAGCCGAAGCCTGCGGGAACACAGGGTGATCGGTGCATGCCACGGCGCGCTACCAGCTGCCTTGGCGCTTTCAGTGACAGCTGAGACACAACTCAGATATGCGTGACAATGCATTTCAGTGCGGTAATGCGGAGTACCACACTGAAATGCGTTAGTCTAACGCATGATGCGTGATACTTGGCAGGACTGTTTCCTGGACTACCAGCAGCGCATTATAGTGTGCCCCTGACAGCACTGCCTTAGCTTACAGCGTGAGAGCCGAAGCCTGCGGGAACACAGGGTGATCGGTGCATGCCACGGCGCGCTACCAGCTGCCTTGGCGCTTTCAGTGACAGCTGAGACACAACTCAGATATGCGTGACAATGCATTTCAGTGCGGTAATGCGGAGTACCACACTGAAATGCGTTAGTCTAACGCATGATGCGTGATACTTGGCAGGACTGTTTCCTGGACTACCAGCAGCGCATTATAGTGTGCCCCTGACAGCACTGCCTTAGCTTACAGCGTGAGAGCCGAAGCCTGCGGGAACACAGGGTGATCGGTGCATGCCACGGCGCGCTACCAGCTGCCTTGGCGCTTTCAGTGACAGCTGAGACACAACTCAGATATGCGTGACAATGCATTTCAGTGCGGTAATGCGGAGTACCACACTGAAATGCGTTAGTCTAACGCATGATGCGTGATACTTGGCAGGACTGTTTCCTGGACTACCAGCAGCGCATTATAGTGTGCCCCTGACAGCACTGCCTTAGCTTACAGCGTGAGAGCCGAAGCCTGCGGGAACACAGGGTGATCGGTGCATGCCACGGCGCGCTACCAGCTGCCTTGGCGCTTTCAGTGACAGCTGAGACACAACTCAGATATGCGTGACAATGCATTTCAGTGCGGTAATGCGGAGTACCACACTGAAATGCGTTAGTCTAACGCATGATGCGTGATACTTGGCAGGACTGTTTCCTGGACTACCAGCAGCGCATTATAGTGTGCCCCTGACAGCACTGCCTTAGCTTACAGC
Organism: Calotriton arnoldi; assembly: GCA_963921515.1. NCBI lineage: Eukaryota > Metazoa > Chordata > Amphibia > Caudata > Salamandridae > Calotriton > Calotriton arnoldi. The sequence goes on along the minus strand of CAWUFW010007995.1, from coordinate 753,234 downwards.
GTGAGAGCCGAAGCCTGCGGGAACACAGGGTGATCGGTGCATGCCACGGCGCGCTACCAGCTGCCTTGGCGCTTTCAGTGACAGCTGAGACACAACTCAGATATGCGTGACAATGCATTTCAGTGCGGTAATGCGGAGTACCACACTGAAATGCGTTAGTCTAACGCATGATGCGTGATACTTGGCAGGACTGTTTCCTGGACTACCAGCAGCGCATTATAGTGTGCCCCTGACAGCACTGCCTTAGCTTACAGCGTGAGAGCCGAAGCCTGCGGGAACACAGGGTGATCGGTGCATGCCACGGCGCGCTACCAGCTGCCTTGGCGCTTTCAGTGACAGCTGAGACACAACTCAGATATGCGTGACAATGCATTTCAGTGCGGTAATGCGGAGTACCACACTGAAATGCGTTAGTCTAACGCATGATGCGTGATACTTGGCAGGACTGTTTCCTGGACTACCAGCAGCGCATTATAGTGTGCCCCTGACAGCACTGCCTTAGCTTACAGCGTGAGAGCCGAAGCCTGCGGGAACACAGGGTGATCGGTGCATGCCACGGCGCGCTACCAGCTGCCTTGGCGCTTTCAGTGACAGCTGAGACACAACTCAGATATGCGTGACAATGCATTTCAGTGCGGTAATGCGGAGTACCACACTGAAATGCGTTAGTCTAACGCATGATGCGTGATACTTGGCAGGACTGTTTCCTGGACTACCAGCAGCGCATTATAGTGTGCCCCTGACAGCACTGCCTTAGCTTACAGCGTGAGAGCCGAAGCCTGCGGGAACACAGGGTGATCGGTGCATGCCACGGCGCGCTACCAGCTGCCTTGGCGCTTTCAGTGACAGCTGAGACACAACTCAGATATGCGTGACAATGCATTTCAGTGCGGTAATGCGGAGTACCACACTGAAATGCGTTAGTCTAACGCATGATGCGTGATACTTGGCAGGACTGTTTCCTGGACTACCAGCAGCGCATTATAGTGTGCCCCTGACAGCACTGCCTTAGCTTACAGCGTGAGAGCCGAAGCCTGCGGGAACACAGGGTGATCGGTGCATGCCACGGCGCGCTACCAGCTGCCTTGGCGCTTTCAGTGACAGCTGAGACACAACTCAGATATGCGTGACAATGCATTTCAGTGCGGTAATGCGGAGTACCACACTGAAATGCGTTAGTCTAACGCATGATGCGTGATACTTGGCAGGACTGTTTCCTGGACTACCAGCAGCGCATTATAGTGTGCCCCTGACAGCACTGCCTTAGCTTACAGCGTGAGAGCCGAAGCCTGCGGGAACACAGGGTGATCGGTGCATGCCACGGCGCGCTACCAGCTGCCTTGGCGCTTTCAGTGACAGCTGAGACACAACTCAGATATGCGTGACAATGCATTTCAGTGCGGTAATGCGGAGTACCACACTGAAATGCGTTAGTCTAACGCATGATGCGTGATACTTGGCAGGACTGTTTCCTGGACTACCAGCAGCGCATTATAGTGTGCCCCTGACAGCACTGCCTTAGCTTACAGCGTGAGAGCCGAAGCCTGCGGGAACACAGGGTGATCGGTGCATGCCACGGCGCGCTACCAGCTGCCTTGGCGCTTTCAGTGACAGCTGAGACACAACTCAGATATGCGTGACAATGCATTTCAGTGCGGTAATGCGGAGTACCACACTGAAATGCGTTAGTCTAACGCATGATGCGTGATACTTGGCAGGACTGTTTCCTGGACTACCAGCAGCGCATTATAGTGTGCCCCTGACAGCACTGCCTTAGCTTACAGCGTGAGAGCCGAAGCCTGCGGGAACACAGGGTGATCGGTGCATGCCACGGCGCGCTACCAGCTGCCTTGGCGCTTTCAGTGACAGCTGAGACACAACTCAGATATGCGTGACAATGCATTTCAGTGCGGTAATGCGGAGTACCACACTGAAATGCGTTAGTCTAACGCATGATGCGTGATACTTGGCAGGACTGTTTCCTGGACTACCAGCAGCGCATTATAGTGTGCCCCTGACAGCACTGCCTTAGCTTACAGCGTGAGAGCCGAAGCCTGCGGGAACACAGGGTGATCGGTGCATGCCACGGCGCGCTACCAGCTGCCTTGGCGCTTTCAGTGACAGCTGAGACACAACTCAGATATGCGTGACAATGCATTTCAGTGCGGTAATGCGGAGTACCACACTGAAATGCGTTAGTCTAACGCATGATGCGTGATACTTGGCAGGACTGTTTCCTGGACTACCAGCAGCGCATTATAGTGTGCCCCTGACAGCACTGCCTTAGCTTACAGCGTGAGAGCCGAAGCCTGCGGGAACACAGGGTGATCGGTGCATGCCACGGCGCGCTACCAGCTGCCTTGGCGCTTTCAGTGACAGCTGAGACACAACTCAGATATGCGTGACAATGCATTTCAGTGCGGTAATGCGGAGTACCACACTGAAATGCGTTAGTCTAACGCATGATGCGTGATACTTGGCAGGACTGTTTCCTGGACTACCAGCAGCGCATTATAGTGTGCCCCTGACAGCACTGCCTTAGCTTACAGCGTGAGAGCCGAAGCCTGCGGGAACACAGGGTGATCGGTGCATGCCACGGCGCGCTACCAGCTGCCTTGGCGCTTTCAGTGACAGCTGAGACACAACTCAGATATGCGTGACAATGCATTTCAGTGCGGTAATGCGGAGTACCACACTGAAATGCGTTAGTCTAACGCATGATGCGTGATACTTGGCAGGACTGTTTCCTGGACTACCAGCAGCGCATTATAGTGTGCCCCTGACAGCACTGCCTTAGCTTACAGCGTGAGAGCCGAAGCCTGCGGGAACACAGGGTGATCGGTGCATGCCACGGCGCGCTACCAGCTGCCTTGGCGCTTTCAGTGACAGCTGAGACACAACTCAGATATGCGTGACAATGCATTTCAGTGCGGTAATGCGGAGTACCACACTGAAATGCGTTAGTCTAACGCATGATGCGTGATACTTGGCAGGACTCGTTTCCTGGACTACCAGCAGCGCATTATAGTGTGCCCCTGACAGCACTGCCTTAGCTTACAGCGTGAGAGCCGAAGCCTGCGTGAACACAGGGTGATCGGTGCATGCCACGGCGCGCTACCAGCTGCCTTGGCGCTTTCAGTGACAGCTGAGACACAACTCAGATATGCGTGACAATGCATTTCAGTGCGGTAATGCGGAGTACCACACTGAAATGCGTTAGTCTAACGCATGATGCGTGATACTTGGCAGGACTGTTTCCTGGACTACCAGCAGCGCATTATAGTGTGCCCCTGACAGCACTGCCTTAGCTTACAGCGTGAGAGCCGAAGCCTGCGGGAACACAGGGTGATCGGTGCATGCCACGGCGCGCTACCAGCTGCCTTGGCGCTTTCAGTGACAGCTGAGACACAACTCAGATATGCGTGACAATGCATTTCAGTGCGGTAATGCGGAGTACCACACTGAAATGCGTTAGTCTAACGCATGATGCGTGATACTTGGCAGGACTGTTTCCTGGACTACCAGCAGCGCATTATAGTGTGCCCCTGACAGCACTGCCTTAGCTTACAGCGTGAGAGCCGAAGCCTGCGGGAACACAGGGTGATCGGTGCATGCCACGGCGCGCTACCAGCTGCCTTGGCGCTTTCAGTGACAGCTGAGACACAACTCAGATATGCGTGACAATGCATTTCAGTGCGGTAATGCGGAGTACCACACTGAAATGCGTTAGTCTAACGCATGATGCGTGATACTTGGCAGGACTGTTTCCTGGACTACCAGCAGCGCATTATAGTGTGCCCCTGACAGCACTGCCTTAGCTTACAGCGTGAGAGCCGAAGCCTGCGGGAACACAGGGTGATCGGTGCATGCCACGGCGCGCTACCAGCTGCCTTGGCGCTTTCAGTGACAGCTGAGACACAACTCAGATATGCGTGACAATGCATTTCAGTGCGGTAATGCGGAGTACCACACTGAAATGCGTTAGTCTAACGCATGATGCGTGATACTTGGCAGGACTGTTTCCTGGACTACCAGCAGCGCATTATAGTGTGCCCCTGACAGCACTGCCTTAGCTTACAGCGTGAGAGCCGAAGCCTGCGGGAACACAGGGTGATCGGTGCATGCCACGGCGCGCTACCAGCTGCCTTGGCGCTTTCAGTGACAGCTGAGACACAACTCAGATATGCGTGACAATGCATTTCAGTGCGGTAATGCGGAGTACCACACTGAAATGCGTTAGTCTAACGCATGATGCGTGATACTTGGCAGGACTGTTTCCTGGACTACCAGCAGCGCATTATAGTGTGCCCCTGACAGCACTGCCTTAGCTTACAGCGTGAGAGCCGAAGCCTGCGGGAACACAGGGTGATCGGTGCATGCCACGGCGCGCTACCAGCTGCCTTGGCGCTTTCAGTGACAGCTGAGACACAACTCAGATATGCGTGACAATGCATTTCAGTGCGGTAATGCGGAGTACCACACTGAAATGCGTTAGTCTAACGCATGATGCGTGATACTTGGCAGGACTGTTTCCTGGACTACCAGCAGCGCATTATAGTGTGCCCCTGACAGCACTGCCTTAGCTTACAGCGTGAGAGCCGAAGCCTGCGGGAACACAGGGTGATCGGTGCATGCCACGGCGCGCTACCAGCTGCCTTGGCGCTTTCAGTGACAGCTGAGACACAACTCAGATATGCGTGACAATGCATTTCAGTGCGGTAATGCGGAGTACCACACTGAAATGCGTTAGTCTAACGCATGATGCGTGATACTTGGCAGGACTCTTTCCTGGACTACCAGCAGCGCATTATAGTGTGCCCCTGACAGCACTGCCTTAGCTTACAGCGTGAGAGCCGAAGCCTGCGGGAACACAGGGTGATCGGTGCATGCCACGGCGCGCTACCAGCTGCCTTGGCGCTTTCAGTGACAGCTGAGACACAACTCAGATATGCGTGACAATGCATTTCAGTGCGGTAATGCGGAGTACCACACTGAAATGCGTTAGTCTAACGCATGATGCGTGATACTTGGCAGGACTGTTTCCTGGACTACCAGCAGCGCATTATAGTGTGCCCCTGACAGCACTGCCTTAGCTTACAGCGTGAGAGCCGAAGCCTGCGGGAACACAGGGTGATCGGTGCATGCCACGGCGCGCTACCAGCTGCCTTGGCGCTTTCAGTGACAGCTGAGACACAACTCAGATATGCGTGACAATGCATTTCAGTGCGGTAATGCGGAGTACCACACTGAAATGCGTTAGTCTAACGCATGATGCGTGATACTTGGCAGGACTGTTTCCTGGACTACCAGCAGCGCATTATAGTGTGCCCCTGACAGCACTGCCTTAGCTTACAGCGTGAGAGCCGAAGCCTGCGGGAACACAGGGTGATCGGTGCATGCCACGGCGCGCTACCAGCTGCCTTGGCGCTTTCAGTGACAGCTGAGACACAACTCAGATATGCGTGACAATGCATTTCAGTGCGGTAATGCGGAGTACCACACTGAAATGCGTTAGTCTAACGCATGATGCGTGATACTTGGCAGGACTGTTTCCTGGACTACCAGCAGCGCATTATAGTGTGCCCCTGACAGCACTGCCTTAGCTTACAGCGTGAGAGCCGAAGCCTGCGGGAACACAGGGTGATCGGTGCATGCCACGGCGCGCTACCAGCTGCCTTGGCGCTTTCAGTGACAGCTGAGACACAACTCAGATATGCGTGACAATGCATTTCAGTGCGGTAATGCGGAGTACCACACTGAAATGCGTTAGTCTAACGCATGATGCGTGATACTTGGCAGGACTGTTTCCTGGACTACCAGCAGCGCATTATAGTGTGCCCCTGACAGCACTGCCTTAGCTTACAGCGTGAGAGCCGAAGCCTGCGGGAACACAGGGTGATCGGTGCATGCCACGGCGCGCTACCAGCTGCCTTGGCGCTTTCAGTGACAGCTGAGACACAACTCAGATATGCGTGACAATGCATTTCAGTGCGGTAATGCGGAGTACCACACTGAAATGCGTTAGTCTAACGCATGATGCGTGATACTTGGCAGGACTGTTTCCTGGACTACCAGCAGCGCATTATAGTGTGCCCCTGACAGCACTGCCTTAGCTTACAGCGTGAGAGCCGAAGCCTGCGGGAACACAGGGTGATCGGTGCATGCCACGGCGCGCTACCAGCTGCCTTGGCGCTTTCAGTGACAGCTGAGACACAACTCAGATATGCGTGACAATGCATTTCAGTGCGGTAATGCGGAGTACCACACTGAAATGCGTTAGTCTAACGCATGATGCGTGATACTTGGCAGGACTGTTTCCTGGACTACCAGCAGCGCATTATAGTGTGCCCCTGACAGCACTGCCTTAGCTTACAGCGTGAGAGCCGAAGCCTGCGGGAACACAGGGTGATCGGTGCATGCCACGGCGCGCTACCAGCTGCCTTGGCGCTTTCAGTGACAGCTGAGACACAACTCAGATATGCGTGACAATGCATTTCAGTGCGGTAATGCGGAGTACCACACTGAAATGCGTTAGTCTAACGCATGATGCGTGATACTTGGCAGGACTGTTTCCTGGACTACCAGCAGCGCATTATAGTGTGCCCCTGACAGCACTGCCTTAGCTTACAGCGTGAGAGCCGAAGCCTGCGGGAACACAGGGTGATCGGTGCATGCCACGGCGCGCTACCAGCTGCCTTGGCGCTTTCAGTGACAGCTGAGACACAACTCAGATATGCGTGACAATGCATTTCAGTGCGGTAATGCGGAGTACCACACTGAAATGCGTTAGTCTAACGCATGATGCGTGATACTTGGCAGGACTGTTTCCTGGACTACCAGCAGCGCATTATAGTGTGCCCCTGACAGCACTGCCTTAGCTTACAGCGTGAGAGCCGAAGCCTGCGGGAACACAGGGTGATCGGTGCATGCCACGGCGCGCTACCAGCTGCCTTGGCGCTTTCAGTGACAGCTGAGACACAACTCAGATATGCGTGACAATGCATTTCAGTGCGGTAATGCGGAGTACCACACTGAAATGCGTTAGTCTAACGCATGATGCGTGATACTTGGCAGGACTGTTTCCTGGACTACCAGCAGCGCATTATAGTGTGCCCCTGACAGCACTGCCTTAGCTTACAGCGTGAGAGCCGAAGCCTGCGGGAACACAGGGTGATCAGTGCATGCCACGGCGCGCTACCAGCTGCCTTGGCGCTTTCAGTGACAGCTGAGACACAACTCAGATATGCGTGACAATGCATTTCAGTGCGGTAATGCGGAGTACCACACTGAAATGCGTTAGTCTAACGCATGATGCGTGATACTTGGCAGGACTGTTTCCTGGACTACCAGCAGCGCATTATAGTGTGCCCCTGACAGCACTGCCTTAGCTTACAGCGTGAGAGCCGAAGCCTGCGGGAACACAGGGTGATCGGTGCATGCCACGGCGCGCTACCAGCTGCCTTGGCGCTTTCAGTGACAGCTGAGACACAACTCAGATATGCGTGACAATGCATTTCAGTGCGGTAATGCGGAGTACCACACTGAAATGCGTTAGTCTAACGCATGATGCGTGATACTTGGCAGGACTGTTTCCTGGACTACCAGCAGCGCATTATAGTGTGCCCCTGACAGCACTGCCTTAGCTTACAGCGTGAGAGCCGAAGCCTGCGGGAACACAGGGTGATCGGTGCATGCCACGGCGCGCTACCAGCTGCCTTGGCGCTTTCAGTGACAGCTGAGACACAACTCAGATATGCGTGACAATGCATTTCAGTGCGGTAATGCGGAGTACCACACTGAAATGCGTTAGTCTAACGCATGATGCGTGATACTTGGCAGGACTGTTTCCTGGACTACCAGCAGCGCATTATAGTGTGCCCCTGACAGCACTGCCTTAGCTTACAGCGTGAGAGCCGAAGCCTGCGTGAACACAGGGTGATCGGTGCATGCCACGGCGCGCTACCAGCTGCCTTGGCGCTTTCAGTGACAGCTGAGACACAACTCAGATATGCGTGACAATGCATTTCAGTGCGGTAATGCGGAGTACCACACTGAAATGCGTTAGTCTAACGCATGATGCGTGATACTTGGCAGGACTGTTTCCTGGACTACCAGCAGCGCATTATAGTGTGCCCCTGACAGCACTGCCTTAGCTTACAGCGTGAGAGCCGAAGCCTGCGGGAACACAGGGTGATCGGTGCATGCCACGGCGCGCTACCAGCTGCCTTGGCGCTTTCAGTGACAGCTGAGACACAACTCAGATATGCGTGACAATGCATTTCAGTGCGGTAATGCGGAGTACCACACTGAAATGCGTTAGTCTAACGCATGATGCGTGATACTTGGCAGGACTGTTTCCTGGACTACCAGCAGCGCATTATAGTGTGCCCCTGACAGCACTGCCTTAGCTTACAGCGTGAGAGCCGAAGCCTGCGGGAACACAGGGTGATCGGTGCATGCCACGGCGCGCTACCAGCTGCCTTGGCGCTTTCAGTGACAGCTGAGACACAACTCAGATATGCGTGACAATGCATTTCAGTGCGGTAATGCGGAGTACCACACTGAAATGCGTTAGTCTAACGCATGATGCGTGATACTTGGCAGGACTGTTTCCTGGACTACCAGCAGCGCATTATAGTGTGCCCCTGACAGCACTGCCTTAGCTTACAGCGTGAGAGCCGAAGCCTGCGGGAACACAGGGTGATCGGTGCATGCCACGGCGCGCTACCAGCTGCCTTGGCGCTTTCAGTGACAGCTGAGACACAACTCAGATATGCGTGACAATGCATTTCAGTGCGGTAATGCGGAGTACCACACTGAAATGCGTTAGTCTAACGCATGATGCGTGATACTTGGCAGGACTGTTTCCTGGACTACCAGCAGCGCATTATAGTGTGCCCCTGACAGCACTGCCTTAGCTTACAGCGTGAGAGCCGAAGCCTGCGGGAACACAGGGTGATCGGTGCATGCCACGGCGCGCTACCAGCTGCCTTGGCGCTTTCAGTGACAGCTGAGACACAACTCAGATATGCGTGACAATGCATTTCAGTGCGGTAATGCGGAGTACCACACTGAAATGCGTTAGTCTAACGCATGATGCGTGATACTTGGCAGGACTGTTTCCTGGACTACCAGCAGCGCATTATAGTGTGCCCCTGACAGCACTGCCTTAGCTTACAGCGTGAGAGCCGAAGCCTGCGGGAACACAGGGTGATCGGTGCATGCCACGGCGCGCTACCAGCTGCCTTGGCGCTTTCAGTGACAGCTGAGACACAACTCAGATATGCGTGACAATGCATTTCAGTGCGGTAATGCGGAGTACCACACTGAAATGCGTTAGTCTAACGCATGATGCGTGATACTTGGCAGGACTGTTTCCTGGACTACCAGCAGCGCATTATAGTGTGCCCCTGACAGCACTGCCTTAGCTTACAGCGTGAGAGCCGAAGCCTGCGGGAACACAGGGTGATCGGTGCATGCCACGGCGCGCTACCAGCTGCCTTGGCGCTTTCAGTGACAGCTGAGACACAACTCAGATATGCGTGACAATGCATTTCAGTGCGGTAATGCGGAGTACCACACTGAAATGCGTTAGTCTAACGCATGATGCGTGATACTTGGCAGGACTGTTTCCTGGACTACCAGCAGCGCATTATAGTGTGCCCCTGACAGCACTGCCTTAGCTTACAGCGTGAGAGCCGAAGCCTGCGGGAACACAGGGTGATCGGTGCATGCCACGGCGCGCTACCAGCTGCCTTGGCGCTTTCAGTGACAGCTGAGACACAACTCAGATATGCGTGACAATGCATTTCAGTGCGGTAATGCGGAGTACCACACTGAAATGCGTTAGTCTAACGCATGATGCGTGATACTTGGCAGGACTGTTTCCTGGACTACCAGCAGCGCATTATAGTGTGCCCCTGACAGCACTGCCTTAGCTTACAGCGTGAGAGCCGAAGCCTGCGGGAACACAGGGTGATCGGTGCATGCCACGGCGCGCTACCAGCTGCCTTGGCGCTTTCAGTGACAGCTGAGACACAACTCAGATATGCGTGACAATGCATTTCAGTGCGGTAATGCGGAGTACCACACTGAAATGCGTTAGTCTAACGCATGATGCGTGATACTTGGCAGGACTGTTTCCTGGACTACCAGCAGCGCATTATAGTGTGCCCCTGACAGCACTGCCTTAGCTTACAGCGTGAGAGCCGAAGCCTGCGGGAACACAGGGTGATCGGTGCATGCCACGGCGCGCTACCAGCTGCCTTGGCGCTTTCAGTGACAGCTGAGACACAACTCAGATATGCGTGACAATGCATTTCAGTGCGGTAATGCGGAGTACCACACTGAAATGCGTTAGTCTAACGCATGATGCGTGATACTTGGCAGGACTGTTTCCTGGACTACCAGCAGCGCATTATAGTGTGCCCCTGACAGCACTGCCTTAGCTTACAGCGTGAGAGCCGAAGCCTGCGGGAACACAGGGTGATCGGTGCATGCCACGGCGCGCTACCAGCTGCCGTGGCGCTTTCAGTGACAGCTGAGACACAACTCAGATATGCGTGACAATGCATTTCAGTGCGGTAATGCGGAGTACCACACTGAAATGCGTTAGTCTAACGCATGATGCGTGATACTTGGCAGGACTGTTTCCTGGACTACCAGCAGCGCATTATAGTGTGCCCCTGACAGCACTGCCTTAGCTTACAGCGTGAGAGCCGAAGCCTGCGGGAACACAGGGTGATCGGTGCATGCCACGGCGCGCTACCAGCTGCCTTGGCGCTTTCAGTGACAGCTGAGACACAACTCAGATATGCGTGACAATGCATTTCAGTGCGGTAATGCGGAGTACCACACTGAAATGCGTTAGTCTAACGCATGATGCGTGATACTTGGCAGGACTGTTTCCTGGACTACCAGCAGCGCATTATAGTGTGCCCCTGACAGCACTGCCTTAGCTTACAGCGTGAGAGCCGAAGCCTGCGGGAACACAGGGTGATCGGTGCATGCCACGGCGCGCTACCAGCTGCCTTGGCGCTTTCAGTGACAGCTGAGACACAACTCAGATATGCGTGACAATGCATTTCAGTGCGGTAATGCGGAGTACCACACTGAAATGCGTTAGTCTAACGCATGATGCGTGATACTTGGCAGGACTGTTTCCTGGACTACCAGCAGCGCATTATAGTGTGCCCCTGACAGCACTGCCTTAGCTTACAGCGTGAGAGCCGAAGCCTGCGGGAACACAGGGTGATCGGTGCATGCCACGGCGCGCTACCAGCTGCCTTGGCGCTTTCAGTGACAGCTGAGACACAACTCAGATATGCGTGACAATGCATTTCAGTGCGGTAATGCGGAGTACCACACTGAAATGCGTTAGTCTAACGCATGATGCGTGATACTTGGCAGGACTGTTTCCTGGACTACCAGCAGCGCATTATAGTGTGCCCCTGACAGCACTGCCTTAGCTTACAGCGTGAGAGCCGAAGCCTGCGGGAACACAGGGTGATCGGTGCATGCCACGGCGCGCTACCAGCTGCCTTGGCGCTTTCAGTGACAGCTGAGACACAACTCAGATATGCGTGACAATGCATTTCAGTGCGGTAATGCGGAGTACCACACTGAAATGCGTTAGTCTAACGCATGATGCGTGATACTTGGCAGGACTGTTTCCTGGACTACCAGCAGCGCATTATAGTGTGCCCCTGACAGCACTGCCTTAGCTTACAGCGTGAGAGCCGAAGCCTGCGGGAACACAGGGTGATCGGTGCATGCCACGGCGCGCTACCAGCTGCCTTGGCGCTTTCAGTGACAGCTGAGACACAACTCAGATATGCGTGACAATGCATTTCAGTGCGGTAATGCGGAGTACCACACTGAAATGCGTTAGTCTAACGCATGATGCGTGATACTTGGCAGGACTGTTTCCTGGACTACCAGCAGCGCATTATAGTGTGCCCCTGACAGCACTGCCTTAGCTTACAGCGTGAGAGCCGAAGCCTGCGGGAACACAGGGTGATCGGTGCATGCCACGGCGCGCTACCAGCTGCCTTGGCGCTTTCAGTGACAGCTGAGACACAACTCAGATATGCGTGACAATGCATTTCAGTGCGGTAATGCGGAGTACCACACTGAAATGCGTTAGTCTAACGCATGATGCGTGATACTTGGCAGGACTGTTTCCTGGACTACCAGCAGCGCATTATAGTGTGCCCCTGACAGCACTGCCTTAGCTTACAGCGTGAGAGCCGAAGCCTGCGGGAACACAGGGTGATCGGTGCATGCCACGGCGCGCTACCAGCTGCCTTGGCGCTTTCAGTGACAGCTGAGACACAACTCAGATATGCATGACAATGCATTTCAGTGCGGTAATGCGGAGTACCACACTGAAATGCGTTAGTCTAACGCATGATGCGTGATACTTGGCAGGACTGTTTCCTGGACTACCAGCAGCGCATTATAGTGTGCCCCTGACAGCACTGCCTTAGCTTACAGCGTGAGAGCCGAAGCCTGCGGGAACACAGGGTGATCGGTGCATGCCACGGCGCGCTACCAGCTGCCTTGGCGCTTTCAGTGACAGCTGAGACACAACTCAGATATGCGTGACAATGCATTTCAGTGCGGTAATGCGGAGTACCACACTGAAATGCGTTAGTCTAACGCATGATGCGTGATACTTGGCAGGACTGTTTCCTGGACTACCAGCAGCGCATTATAGTGTGCCCCTGACAGCACTGCCTTAGCTTACAGCGTGAGAGCCGAAGCCTGCGGGAACACAGGGTGATCGGTGCATGCCACGGCGCGCTACCAGCTGCCTTGGCGCTTTCAGTGACAGCTGAGACACAACTCAGATATGCGTGACAATGCATTTCAGTGCGGTAATGCGGAGTACCACACTGAAATGCGTTAGTCTAACGCATGATGCGTGATACTTGGCAGGACTGTTTCCTGGACTACCAGCAGCGCATTATAGTGTGCCCCTGACAGCACTGCCTTAGCTTACAGCGTGAGAGCCGAAGCCTGCGGGAACACAGGGTGATCGGTGCATGCCACGGCGCGCTACCAGCTGCCTTGGCGCTTTCAGTGACAGCTGAGACACAACTCAGATATGCGTGACAATGCATTTCAGTGCGGTAATGCGGAGTACCACACTGAAATGCGTTAGTCTAACGCATGATGCGTGATACTTGGCAGGACTGTTTCCTGGACTACCAGCAGCGCATTATAGTGTGCCCCTGACAGCACTGCCTTAGCTTACAGCGTGAGAGCCGAAGCCTGCGGGAACACAGGGTGATCGGTGCATGCCACGGCGCGCTACCAGCTGCCTTGGCGCTTTCAGTGACAGCTGAGACACAACTCAGATATGCGTGACAATGCATTTCAGTGCGGTAATGCGGAGTACCACACTGAAATGCGTTAGTCTAACGCATGATGCGTGATACTTGGCAGGACTGTTTCCTGGACTACCAGCAGCGCATTATAGTGTGCCCCTGACAGCACTGCCTTAGCTTACAGCGTGAGAGCCGAAGCCTGCGGGAACACAGGGTGATCGGTGCATGCCACGGCGCGCTACCAGCTGCCTTGGCGCTTTCAGTGACAGCTGAGACACAACTCAGATATGCGTGACAATGCATTTCAGTGCGGTAATGCGGAGTACCACACTGAAATGCGTTAGTCTAACGCATGATGCGTGATACTTGGCAGGACTGTTTCCTGGACTACCAGCAGCGCATTATAGTGTGCCCCTGACAGCACTGCCTTAGCTTACAGCGTGAGAGCCGAAGCCTGCGGGAACACAGGGTGATCGGTGCATGCCACGGCGCGCTACCAGCTGCCTTGGCGCTTTCAGTGACAGCTGAGACACAACTCAGATATGCGTGACAATGCATTTCAGTGCGGTAATGCGGAGTACCACACTGAAATGCGTTAGTCTAACGCATGATGCGTGATACTTGGCAGGACTGTTTCCTGGACTACCAGCAGCGCATTATAGTGTGCCCCTGACAGCACTGCCTTAGCTTACAGCGTGAGAGCCGAAGCCTGCGGGAACACAGGGTGATCGGTGCATGCCACGGCGCGCTACCAGCTGCCTTGGCGCTTTCAGTGACAGCTGAGACACAACTCAGATATGCGTGACAATGCATTTCAGTGCGGTAATGCGGAGTACCACACTGAAATGCGTTAGTCTAACGCATGATGCGTGATACTTGGCAGGACTGTTTCCTGGACTACCAGCAGCGCATTATAGTGTGCCCCTGACAGCACTGCCTTAGCTTACAGCGTGAGAGCCGAAGCCTGCGGGAACACAGGGTGATCGGTGCATGCCACGGCGCGCTACCAGCTGCCTTGGCGCTTTCAGTGACAGCTGAGACACAACTCAGATATGCGTGACAATGCATTTCAGTGCGGTAATGCGGAGTACCACACTGAAATGCGTTAGTCTAACGCATGATGCGTGATACTTGGCAGGACTGTTTCCTGGACTACCAGCAGCGCATTATAGTGTGCCCCTGACAGCACTGCCTTAGCTTACAGCGTGAGAGCCGAAGCCTGCGGGAACACAGGGTGATCGGTGCATGCCACGGCGCGCTACCAGCTGCCTTGGCGCTTTCAGTGACAGCTGAGACACAACTCAGATATGCGTGACAATGCATTTCAGTGCGGTAATGCGGAGTACCACACTGAAATGCGTTAGTCTAACGCATGATGCGTGATACTTGGCAGGACTGTTTCCTGGACTACCAGCAGCGCATTATAGTGTGCCCCTGACAGCACTGCCTTAGCTTACAGCGTGAGAGCCGAAGCCTGCGGGAACACAGGGTGATCGGTGCATGCCACGGCGCGCTACCAGCTGCCTTGGCGCTTTCAGTGACAGCTGAGACACAACTCAGATATGCGTGACAATGCATTTCAGTGCGGTAATGCGGAGTACCACACTGAAATGCGTTAGTCTAACGCATGATGCGTGATACTTGGCAGGACTGTTTCCTGGACTACCAGCAGCGCATTATAGTGTGCCCCTGACAGCACTGCCTTAGCTTACAGCGTGAGAGCCGAAGCCTGCGGGAACACAGGGTGATCGGTGCATGCCACGGCGCGCTACCAGCTGCCTTGGCGCTTTCAGTGACAGCTGAGACACAACTCAGATATGCGTGACAATGCATTTCAGTGCGGTAATGCGGAGTACCACACTGAAATGCGTTAGTCTAACGCATGATGCGTGATACTTGGCAGGACTGTTTCCTGGACTACCAGCAGCGCATTATAGTGTGCCCCTGACAGCACTGCCTTAGCTTACAGCGTGAGAGCCGAAGCCTGCGGGAACACAGGGTGATCGGTGCATGCCACGGCGCGCTACCAGCTGCCTTGGCGCTTTCAGTGACAGCTGAGACACAACTCAGATATGCGTGACAATGCATTTCAGTGCGGTAATGCGGAGTACCACACTGAAATGCGTTAGTCTAACGCATGATGCGTGATACTTGGCAGGACTGTTTCCTGGACTACCAGCAGCGCATTATAGTGTGCCCCTGACAGCACTGCCTTAGCTTACAGCGTGAGAGCCGAAGCCTGCGGGAACACAGGGTGATCGGTGCATGCCACGGCGCGCTACCAGCTGCCTTGGCGCTTTCAGTGACAGCTGAGACACAACTCAGATATGCGTGACAATGCATTTCAGTGCGGTAATGCGGAGTACCACACTGAAATGCGTTAGTCTAACGCATGATGCGTGATACTTGGCAGGACTGTTTCCTGGACTACCAGCAGCGCATTATAGTGTGCCCCTGACAGCACTGCCTTAGCTTACAGCGTGAGAGCCGAAGCCTGCGGGAACACAGGGTGATCGGTGCATGCCACGGCGCGCTACCAGCTGCCTTGGCGCTTTCAGTGACAGCTGAGACACAACTCAGATATGCGTGACAATGCATTTCAGTGCGGTAATGCGGAGTACCACACTGAAATGCGTTAGTCTAACGCATGATGCGTGATACTTGGCAGGACTGTTTCCTGGACTACCAGCAGCGCATTATAGTGTGCCCCTGACAGCACTGCCTTAGCTTACAGCGTGAGAGCCGAAGCCTGCGGGAACACAGGGTGATCGGTGCATGCCACGGCGCGCTACCAGCTGCCTTGGCGCTTTCAGTGACAGCTGAGACACAACTCAGATATGCGTGACAATGCATTTCAGTGCGGTAATGCGGAGTACCACACTGAAATGCGTTAGTCTAACGCATGATGCGTGATACTTGGCAGGACTGTTTCCTGGACTACCAGCAGCGCATTATAGTGTGCCCCTGACAGCACTGCCTTAGCTTACAGCGTGAGAGCCGAAGCCTGCGGGAACACAGGGTGATCGGTGCATGCCACGGCGCGCTACCAGCTGCCTTGGCGCTTTCAGTGACAGCTGAGACACAACTCAGATATGCGTGACAATGCATTTCAGTGCGGTAATGCGGAGTACCACACTGAAATGCGTTAGTCTAACGCATGATGCGTGATACTTGGCAGGACTGTTTCCTGGACTACCAGCAGCGCATTATAGTGTGCCCCTGACAGCACTGCCTTAGCTTACAGCGTGAGAGCCGAAGCCTGCGGGAACACAGGGTGATCGGTGCATGCCACGGCGCGCTACCAGCTGCCTTGGCGCTTTCAGTGACAGCTGAGACACAACTCAGATATGCGTGACAATGCATTTCAGTGCGGTAATGCGGAGTACCACACTGAAATGCGTTAGTCTAACGCATGATGCGTGATACTTGGCAGGACTGTTTCCTGGACTACCAGCAGCGCATTATAGTGTGCCCCTGACAGCACTGCCTTAGCTTACAGCGTGAGAGCCGAAGCCTGCGGGAACACAGGGTGATCGGTGCATGCCACGGCGCGCTACCAGCTGCCTTGGCGCTTTCAGTGACAGCTGAGACACAACTCAGATATGCGTGACAATGCATTTCAGTGCGGTAATGCGGAGTACCACACTGAAATGCGTTAGTCTAACGCATGATGCGTGATACTTGGCAGGACTGTTTCCTGGACTACCAGCAGCGCATTATAGTGTGCCCCTGACAGCACTGCCTTAGCTTACAGCGTGAGAGCCGAAGCCTGCGGGAACACAGGGTGATCGGTGCATGCCACGGCGCGCTACCAGCTGCCTTGGCGCTTTCAGTGACAGCTGAGACACAACTCAGATATGCGTGACAATGCATTTCAGTGCGGTAATGCGGAGTACCACACTGAAATGCGTTAGTCTAACGCATGATGCGTGATACTTGGCAGGACTGTTTCCTGGACTACCAGCAGCGCATTATAGTGTGCCCCTGACAGCACTGCCTTAGCTTACAGCGTGAGAGCCGAAGCCTGCGGGAACACAGGGTGATCGGTGCATGCCACGGCGCGCTACCAGCTGCCTTGGCGCTTTCAGTGACAGCTGAGACACAACTCAGATATGCGTGACAATGCATTTCAGTGCGGTAATGCGGAGTACCACACTGAAATGCGTTAGTCTAACGCATGATGCGTGATACTTGGCAGGACTGTTTCCTGGACTACCAGCAGCGCATTATAGTGTGCCCCTGACAGCACTGCCTTAGCTTACAGCGTGAGAGCCGAAGCCTGCGGGAACACAGGGTGATCGGTGCATGCCACGGCGCGCTACCAGCTGCCTTGGCGCTTTCAGTGACAGCTGAGACACAACTCAGATATGCGTGACAATGCATTTCAGTGCGGTAATGCGGAGTACCACACTGAAATGCGTTAGTCTAACGCATGATGCGTGATACTTGGCAGGACTGTTTCCTGGACTACCAGCAGCGCATTATAGTGTGCCCCTGACAGCACTGCCTTAGCTTACAGCGTGAGAGCCGAAGCCTGCGGGAACACAGGGTGATCGGTGCATGCCACGGCGCGCTACCAGCTGCCTTGGCGCTTTCAGTGACAGCTGAGACACAACTCAGATATGCGTGACAATGCATTTCAGTGCGGTAATGCGGAGTACCACACTGAAATGCGTTAGTCTAACGCATGATGCGTGATACTTGGCAGGACTGTTTCCTGGACTACCAGCAGCGCATTATAGTGTGCCCCTGACAGCACTGCCTTAGCTTACAGCGTGAGAGCCGAAGCCTGCGGGAACACAGGGTGATCGGTGCATGCCACGGCGCGCTACCAGCTGCCTTGGCGCTTTCAGTGACAGCTGAGACACAACTCAGATATGCGTGACAATGCATTTCAGTGCGGTAATGCGGAGTACCACACTGAAATGCGTTAGTCTAACGCATGATGCGTGATACTTGGCAGGACTGTTTCCTGGACTACCAGCAGCGCATTATAGTGTGCCCCTGACAGCACTGCCTTAGCTTACAGCGTGAGAGCCGAAGCCTGCGGGAACACAGGGTGATCGGTGCATGCCACGGCGCGCTACCAGCTGCCTTGGCGCTTTCAGTGACAGCTGAGACACAACTCAGATATGCGTGACAATGCATTTCAGTGCGGTAATGCGGAGTACCACACTGAAATGCGTTAGTCTAACGCATGATGCGTGATACTTGGCAGGACTGTTTCCTGGACTACCAGCAGCGCATTATAGTGTGCCCCTGACAGCACTGCCTTAGCTTACAGCGTGAGAGCCGAAGCCTGCGGGAACACAGGGTGATCGGTGCATGCCACGGCGCGCTACCAGCTGCCTTGGCGCTTTCAGTGACAGCTGAGACACAACTCAGATATGCGTGACAATGCATTTCAGTGCGGTAATGCGGAGTACCACACTGAAATGCGTTAGTCTAACGCATGATGCGTGATACTTGGCAGGACTGTTTCCTGGACTACCAGCAGCGCATTATAGTGTGCCCCTGACAGCACTGCCTTAGCTTACAGCGTGAGAGCCGAAGCCTGCGGGAACACAGGGTGATCGGTGCATGCCACGGCGCGCTACCAGCTGCCTTGGCGCTTTCAGTGACAGCTGAGACACAACTCAGATATGCGTGACAATGCATTTCAGTGCGGTAATGCGGAGTACCACACTGAAATGCGTTAGTCTAACGCATGATGCGTGATACTTGGCAGGACTGTTTCCTGGACTACCAGCAGCGCATTATAGTGTGCCCCTGACAGCACTGCCTTAGCTTACAGCGTGAGAGCCGAAGCCTGCGGGAACACAGGGTGATCGGTGCATGCCACGGCGCGCTACCAGCTGCCTTGGCGCTTTCAGTGACAGCTGAGACACAACTCAGATATGCGTGACAATGCATTTCAGTGCGGTAATGCGGAGTACCACACTGAAATGCGTTAGTCTAACGCATGATGCGTGATACTTGGCAGGACTGTTTCCTGGACTACCAGCAGCGCATTATAGTGTGCCCCTGACAGCACTGCCTTAGCTTACAGCGTGAGAGCCGAAGCCTGCGGGAACACAGGGTGATCGGTGCATGCCACGGCGCGCTACCAGCTGCCTTGGCGCTTTCAGTGACAGCTGAGACACAACTCAGATATGCGTGACAATGCATTTCAGTGCGGTAATGCGGAGTACCACACTGAAATGCGTTAGTCTAACGCATGATGCGTGATACTTGGCAGGACTGTTTCCTGGACTACCAGCAGCGCATTATAGTGTGCCCCTGACAGCACTGCCTTAGCTTACAGCGTGAGAGCCGAAGCCTGCGGGAACACAGGGTGATCGGTGCATGCCACGGCGCGCTACCAGCTGCCTTGGCGCTTTCAGTGACAGCTGAGACACAACTCAGATATGCGTGACAATGCATTTCAGTGCGGTAATGCGGAGTACCACACTGAAATGCGTTAGTCTAACGCATGATGCGTGATACTTGGCAGGACTGTTTCCTGGACTACCAGCAGCGCATTATAGTGTGCCCCTGACAGCACTGCCTTAGCTTACAGCGTGAGAGCCGAAGCCTGCGGGAACACAGGGTGATCGGTGCATGCCACGGCGCGCTACCAGCTGCCTTGGCGCTTTCAGTGACAGCTGAGACACAACTCAGATATGCGTGACAATGCATTTCAGTGCGGTAATGCGGAGTACCACACTGAAATGCGTTAGTCTAACGCATGATGCGTGATACTTGGCAGGACTGTTTCCTGGACTACCAGCAGCGCATTATAGTGTGCCCCTGACAGCACTGCCTTAGCTTACAGCGTGAGAGCCGAAGCCTGCGGGAACACAGGGTGATCGGTGCATGCCACGGCGCGCTACCAGCTGCCTTGGCGCTTTCAGTGACAGCTGAGACACAACTCAGATATGCGTGACAATGCATTTCAGTGCGGTAATGCGGAGTACCACACTGAAATGCGTTAGTCTAACGCATGATGCGTGATACTTGGCAGGACTGTTTCCTGGACTACCAGCAGCGCATTATAGTGTGCCCCTGACAGCACTGCCTTAGCTTACAGCGTGAGAGCCGAAGCCTGCGGGAACACAGGGTGATCGGTGCATGCCACGGCGCGCTACCAGCTGCCTTGGCGCTTTCAGTGACAGCTGAGACACAACTCAGATATGCGTGACAATGCATTTCAGTGCGGTAATGCGGAGTACCACACTGAAATGCGTTAGTCTAACGCATGATGCGTGATACTTGGCAGGACTGTTTCCTGGACTACCAGCAGCGCATTATAGTGTGCCCCTGACAGCACTGCCTTAGCTTACAGCGTGAGAGCCGAAGCCTGCGGGAACACAGGGTGATCGGTGCATGCCACGGCGCGCTACCAGCTGCCTTGGCGCTTTCAGTGACAGCTGAGACACAACTCAGATATGCGTGACAATGCATTTCAGTGCGGTAATGCGGAGTACCACACTGAAATGCGTTAGTCTAACGCATGATGCGTGATACTTGGCAGGACTGTTTCCTGGACTACCAGCAGCGCATTATAGTGTGCCCCTGACAGCACTGCCTTAGCTTACAGCGTGAGAGCCGAAGCCTGCGGGAACACAGGGTGATCGGTGCATGCCACGGCGCGCTACCAGCTGCCTTGGCGCTTTCAGTGACAGCTGAGACACAACTCAGATATGCGTGACAATGCATTTCAGTGCGGTAATGCGGAGTACCACACTGAAATGCGTTAGTCTAACGCATGATGCGTGATACTTGGCAGGACTGTTTCCTGGACTACCAGCAGCGCATTATAGTGTGCCCCTGACAGCACTGCCTTAGCTTACAGCGTGAGAGCCGAAGCCTGCGGGAACACAGGGTGATCGGTGCATGCCACGGCGCGCTACCAGCTGCCTTGGCGCTTTCAGTGACAGCTGAGACACAACTCAGATATGCGTGACAATGCATTTCAGTGCGGTAATGCGGAGTACCACACTGAAATGCGTTAGTCTAACGCATGATGCGTGATACTTGGCAGGACTGTTTCCTGGACTACCAGCAGCGCATTATAGTGTGCCCCTGACAGCACTGCCTTAGCTTACAGCGTGAGAGCCGAAGCCTGCGGGAACACAGGGTGATCGGTGCATGCCACGGCGCGCTACCAGCTGCCTTGGCGCTTTCAGTGACAGCTGAGACACAACTCAGATATGCGTGACAATGCATTTCAGTGCGGTAATGCGGAGTACCACACTGAAATGCGTTAGTCTAACGCATGATGCGTGATACTTGGCAGGACTGTTTCCTGGACTACCAGCAGCGCATTATAGTGTGCCCCTGACAGCACTGCCTTAGCTTACAGCGTGAGAGCCGAAGCCTGCGGGAACACAGGGTGATCGGTGCATGCCACGGCGCGCTACCAGCTGCCTTGGCGCTTTCAGTGACAGCTGAGACACAACTCAGATATGCGTGACAATGCATTTCAGTGCGGTAATGCGGAGTACCACACTGAAATGCGTTAGTCTAACGCATGATGCGTGATACTTGGCAGGACTGTTTCCTGGACTACCAGCAGCGCATTATAGTGTGCCCCTGACAGCACTGCCTTAGCTTACAGCGTGAGAGCCGAAGCCTGCGGGAACACAGGGTGATCGGTGCATGCCACGGCGCGCTACCAGCTGCCTTGGCGCTTTCAGTGACAGCTGAGACACAACTCAGATATGCGTGACAATGCATTTCAGTGCGGTAATGCGGAG
Source organism: Calotriton arnoldi (assembly GCA_963921515.1). Classification (NCBI taxonomy): domain Eukaryota; kingdom Metazoa; phylum Chordata; class Amphibia; order Caudata; family Salamandridae; genus Calotriton; species Calotriton arnoldi. The sequence goes on along the minus strand of CAWUFW010007995.1, from coordinate 731,165 downwards.
TACCACACTGAAATGCGTTAGTCTAACGCATGATGCGTGATACTTGGCAGGACTGTTTCCTGGACTACCAGCAGCGCATTATAGTGTGCCCCTGACAGCACTGCCTTAGCTTACAGCGTGAGAGCCGAAGCCTGCGGGAACACAGGGTGATCGGTGCATGCCACGGCGCGCTACCAGCTGCCTTGGCGCTTTCAGTGACAGCTGAGACACAACTCAGATATGCGTGACAATGCATTTCAGTGCGGTAATGCGGAGTACCACACTGAAATGCGTTAGTCTAACGCATGATGCGTGATACTTGGCAGGACTGTTTCCTGGACTACCAGCAGCGCATTATAGTGTGCCCCTGACAGCACTGCCTTAGCTTACAGCGTGAGAGCCGAAGCCTGCGGGAACACAGGGTGATCGGTGCATGCCACGGCGCGCTACCAGCTGCCTTGGCGCTTTCAGTGACAGCTGAGACACAACTCAGATATGCGTGACAATGCATTTCAGTGCGGTAATGCGGAGTACCACACTGAAATGCGTTAGTCTAACGCATGATGCGTGATACTTGGCAGGACTGTTTCCTGGACTACCAGCAGCGCATTATAGTGTGCCCCTGACAGCACTGCCTTAGCTTACAGCGTGAGAGCCGAAGCCTGCGGGAACACAGGGTGATCGGTGCATGCCACGGCGCGCTACCAGCTGCCTTGGCGCTTTCAGTGACAGCTGAGACACAACTCAGATATGCGTGACAATGCATTTCAGTGCGGTAATGCGGAGTACCACACTGAAATGCGTTAGTCTAACGCATGATGCGTGATACTTGGCAGGACTGTTTCCTGGACTACCAGCAGCGCATTATAGTGTGCCCCTGACAGCACTGCCTTAGCTTACAGCGTGAGAGCCGAAGCCTGCGGGAACACAGGGTGATCGGTGCATGCCACGGCGCGCTACCAGCTGCCTTGGCGCTTTCAGTGACAGCTGAGACACAACTCAGATATGCGTGACAATGCATTTCAGTGCGGTAATGCGGAGTACCACACTGAAATGCGTTAGTCTAACGCATGATGCGTGATACTTGGCAGGACTGTTTCCTGGACTACCAGCAGCGCATTATAGTGTGCCCCTGACAGCACTGCCTTAGCTTACAGCGTGAGAGCCGAAGCCTGCGGGAACACAGGGTGATCGGTGCATGCCACGGCGCGCTACCAGCTGCCTTGGCGCTTTCAGTGACAGCTGAGACACAACTCAGATATGCGTGACAATGCATTTCAGTGCGGTAATGCGGAGTACCACACTGAAATGCGTTAGTCTAACGCATGATGCGTGATACTTGGCAGGACTGTTTCCTGGACTACCAGCAGCGCATTATAGTGTGCCCCTGACAGCACTGCCTTAGCTTACAGCGTGAGAGCCGAAGCCTGCGGGAACACAGGGTGATCGGTGCATGCCACGGCGCGCTACCAGCTGCCTTGGCGCTTTCAGTGACAGCTGAGACACAACTCAGATATGCGTGACAATGCATTTCAGTGCGGTAATGCGGAGTACCACACTGAAATGCGTTAGTCTAACGCATGATGCGTGATACTTGGCAGGACTGTTTCCTGGACTACCAGCAGCGCATTATAGTGTGCCCCTGACAGCACTGCCTTAGCTTACAGCGTGAGAGCCGAAGCCTGCGGGAACACAGGGTGATCGGTGCATGCCACGGCGCGCTACCAGCTGCCTTGGCGCTTTCAGTGACAGCTGAGACACAACTCAGATATGCGTGACAATGCATTTCAGTGCGGTAATGCGGAGTACCACACTGAAATGCGTTAGTCTAACGCATGATGCGTGATACTTGGCAGGACTGTTTCCTGGACTACCAGCAGCGCATTATAGTGTGCCCCTGACAGCACTGCCTTAGCTTACAGCGTGAGAGCCGAAGCCTGCGGGAACACAGGGTGATCGGTGCATGCCACGGCGCGCTACCAGCTGCCTTGGCGCTTTCAGTGACAGCTGAGACACAACTCAGATATGCGTGACAATGCATTTCAGTGCGGTAATGCGGAGTACCACACTGAAATGCGTTAGTCTAACGCATGATGCGTGATACTTGGCAGGACTGTTTCCTGGACTACCAGCAGCGCATTATAGTGTGCCCCTGACAGCACTGCCTTAGCTTACAGCGTGAGAGCCGAAGCCTGCGGGAACACAGGGTGATCGGTGCATGCCACGGCGCGCTACCAGCTGCCTTGGCGCTTTCAGTGACAGCTGAGACACAACTCAGATATGCGTGACAATGCATTTCAGTGCGGTAATGCGGAGTACCACACTGAAATGCGTTAGTCTAACGCATGATGCGTGATACTTGGCAGGACTGTTTCCTGGACTACCAGCAGCGCATTATAGTGTGCCCCTGACAGCACTGCCTTAGCTTACAGCGTGAGAGCCGAAGCCTGCGGGAACACAGGGTGATCGGTGCATGCCACGGCGCGCTACCAGCTGCCTTGGCGCTTTCAGTGACAGCTGAGACACAACTCAGATATGCGTGACAATGCATTTCAGTGCGGTAATGCGGAGTACCACACTGAAATGCGTTAGTCTAACGCATGATGCGTGATACTTGGCAGGACTGTTTCCTGGACTACCAGCAGCGCATTATAGTGTGCCCCTGACAGCACTGCCTTAGCTTACAGCGTGAGAGCCGAAGCCTGCGGGAACACAGGGTGATCGGTGCATGCCACGGCGCGCTACCAGCTGCCTTGGCGCTTTCAGTGACAGCTGAGACACAACTCAGATATGCGTGACAATGCATTTCAGTGCGGTAATGCGGAGTACCACACTGAAATGCGTTAGTCTAACGCATGATGCGTGATACTTGGCAGGACTGTTTCCTGGACTACCAGCAGCGCATTATAGTGTGCCCCTGACAGCACTGCCTTAGCTTACAGCGTGAGAGCCGAAGCCTGCGGGAACACAGGGTGATCGGTGCATGCCACGGCGCGCTACCAGCTGCCTTGGCGCTTTCAGTGACAGCTGAGACACAACTCAGATATGCGTGACAATGCATTTCAGTGCGGTAATGCGGAGTACCACACTGAAATGCGTTAGTCTAACGCATGATGCGTGATACTTGGCAGGACTGTTTCCTGGACTACCAGCAGCGCATTATAGTGTGCCCCTGACAGCACTGCCTTAGCTTACAGCGTGAGAGCCGAAGCCTGCGGGAACACAGGGTGATCGGTGCATGCCACGGCGCGCTACCAGCTGCCTTGGCGCTTTCAGTGACAGCTGAGACACAACTCAGATATGCGTGACAATGCATTTCAGTGCGGTAATGCGGAGTACCACACTGAAATGCGTTAGTCTAACGCATGATGCGTGATACTTGGCAGGACTGTTTCCTGGACTACCAGCAGCGCATTATAGTGTGCCCCTGACAGCACTGCCTTAGCTTACAGCGTGAGAGCCGAAGCCTGCGGGAACACAGGGTGATCGGTGCATGCCACGGCGCGCTACCAGCTGCCTTGGCGCTTTCAGTGACAGCTGAGACACAACTCAGATATGCGTGACAATGCATTTCAGTGCGGTAATGCGGAGTACCACACTGAAATGCGTTAGTCTAACGCATGATGCGTGATACTTGGCAGGACTGTTTCCTGGACTACCAGCAGCGCATTATAGTGTGCCCCTGACAGCACTGCCTTAGCTTACAGCGTGAGAGCCGAAGCCTGCGGGAACACAGGGTGATCGGTGCATGCCACGGCGCGCTACCAGCTGCCTTGGCGCTTTCAGTGACAGCTGAGACACAACTCAGATATGCGTGACAATGCATTTCAGTGCGGTAATGCGGAGTACCACACTGAAATGCGTTAGTCTAACGCATGATGCGTGATACTTGGCAGGACTGTTTCCTGGACTACCAGCAGCGCATTATAGTGTGCCCCTGACAGCACTGCCTTAGCTTACAGCGTGAGAGCCGAAGCCTGCGGGAACACAGGGTGATCGGTGCATGCCACGGCGCGCTACCAGCTGCCTTGGCGCTTTCAGTGACAGCTGAGACACAACTCAGATATGCGTGACAATGCATTTCAGTGCGGTAATGCGGAGTACCACACTGAAATGCGTTAGTCTAACGCATGATGCGTGATACTTGGCAGGACTGTTTCCTGGACTACCAGCAGCGCATTATAGTGTGCCCCTGACAGCACTGCCTTAGCTTACAGCGTGAGAGCCGAAGCCTGCGGGAACACAGGGTGATCGGTGCATGCCACGGCGCGCTACCAGCTGCCTTGGCGCTTTCAGTGACAGCTGAGACACAACTCAGATATGCGTGACAATGCATTTCAGTGCGGTAATGCGGAGTACCACACTGAAATGCGTTAGTCTAACGCATGATGCGTGATACTTGGCAGGACTGTTTCCTGGACTACCAGCAGCGCATTATAGTGTGCCCCTGACAGCACTGCCTTAGCTTACAGCGTGAGAGCCGAAGCCTGCGGGAACACAGGGTGATCGGTGCATGCCACGGCGCGCTACCAGCTGCCTTGGCGCTTTCAGTGACAGCTGAGACACAACTCAGATATGCGTGACAATGCATTTCAGTGCGGTAATGCGGAGTACCACACTGAAATGCGTTAGTCTAACGCATGATGCGTGATACTTGGCAGGACTGTTTCCTGGACTACCAGCAGCGCATTATAGTGTGCCCCTGACAGCACTGCCTTAGCTTACAGCGTGAGAGCCGAAGCCTGCGGGAACACAGGGTGATCGGTGCATGCCACGGCGCGCTACCAGCTGCCTTGGCGCTTTCAGTGACAGCTGAGACACAACTCAGATATGCGTGACAATGCATTTCAGTGCGGTAATGCGGAGTACCACACTGAAATGCGTTAGTCTAACGCATGATGCGTGATACTTGGCAGGACTGTTTCCTGGACTACCAGCAGCGCATTATAGTGTGCCCCTGACAGCACTGCCTTAGCTTACAGCGTGAGAGCCGAAGCCTGCGGGAACACAGGGTGATCGGTGCATGCCACGGCGCGCTACCAGCTGCCTTGGCGCTTTCAGTGACAGCTGAGACACAACTCAGATATGCGTGACAATGCATTTCAGTGCGGTAATGCGGAGTACCACACTGAAATGCGTTAGTCTAACGCATGATGCGTGATACTTGGCAGGACTGTTTCCTGGACTACCAGCAGCGCATTATAGTGTGCCCCTGACAGCACTGCCTTAGCTTACAGCGTGAGAGCCGAAGCCTGCGGGAACACAGGGTGATCGGTGCATGCCACGGCGCGCTACCAGCTGCCTTGGCGCTTTCAGTGACAGCTGAGACACAACTCAGATATGCGTGACAATGCATTTCAGTGCGGTAATGCGGAGTACCACACTGAAATGCGTTAGTCTAACGCATGATGCGTGATACTTGGCAGGACTGTTTCCTGGACTACCAGCAGCGCATTATAGTGTGCCCCTGACAGCACTGCCTTAGCTTACAGCGTGAGAGCCGAAGCCTGCGGGAACACAGGGTGATCGGTGCATGCCACGGCGCGCTACCAGCTGCCTTGGCGCTTTCAGTGACAGCTGAGACACAACTCAGATATGCGTGACAATGCATTTCAGTGCGGTAATGCGGAGTACCACACTGAAATGCGTTAGTCTAACGCATGATGCGTGATACTTGGCAGGACTGTTTCCTGGACTACCAGCAGCGCATTATAGTGTGCCCCTGACAGCACTGCCTTAGCTTACAGCGTGAGAGCCGAAGCCTGCGGGAACACAGGGTGATCGGTGCATGCCACGGCGCGCTACCAGCTGCCTTGGCGCTTTCAGTGACAGCTGAGACACAACTCAGATATGCGTGACAATGCATTTCAGTGCGGTAATGCGGAGTACCACACTGAAATGCGTTAGTCTAACGCATGATGCGTGATACTTGGCAGGACTGTTTCCTGGACTACCAGCAGCGCATTATAGTGTGCCCCTGACAGCACTGCCTTAGCTTACAGCGTGAGAGCCGAAGCCTGCGGGAACACAGGGTGATCGGTGCATGCCACGGCGCGCTACCAGCTGCCTTGGCGCTTTCAGTGACAGCTGAGACACAACTCAGATATGCGTGACAATGCATTTCAGTGCGGTAATGCGGAGTACCACACTGAAATGCGTTAGTCTAACGCATGATGCGTGATACTTGGCAGGACTGTTTCCTGGACTACCAGCAGCGCATTATAGTGTGCCCCTGACAGCACTGCCTTAGCTTACAGCGTGAGAGCCGAAGCCTGCGGGAACACAGGGTGATCGGTGCATGCCACGGCGCGCTACCAGCTGCCTTGGCGCTTTCAGTGACAGCTGAGACACAACTCAGATATGCGTGACAATGCATTTCAGTGCGGTAATGCGGAGTACCACACTGAAATGCGTTAGTCTAACGCATGATGCGTGATACTTGGCAGGACTGTTTCCTGGACTACCAGCAGCGCATTATAGTGTGCCCCTGACAGCACTGCCTTAGCTTACAGCGTGAGAGCCGAAGCCTGCGGGAACACAGGGTGATCGGTGCATGCCACGGCGCGCTACCAGCTGCCTTGGCGCTTTCAGTGACAGCTGAGACACAACTCAGATATGCGTGACAATGCATTTCAGTGCGGTAATGCGGAGTACCACACTGAAATGCGTTAGTCTAACGCATGATGCGTGATACTTGGCAGGACTGTTTCCTGGACTACCAGCAGCGCATTATAGTGTGCCCCTGACAGCACTGCCTTAGCTTACAGCGTGAGAGCCGAAGCCTGCGGGAACACAGGGTGATCGGTGCATGCCACGGCGCGCTACCAGCTGCCTTGGCGCTTTCAGTGACAGCTGAGACACAACTCAGATATGCGTGACAATGCATTTCAGTGCGGTAATGCGGAGTACCACACTGAAATGCGTTAGTCTAACGCATGATGCGTGATACTTGGCAGGACTGTTTCCTGGACTACCAGCAGCGCATTATAGTGTGCCCCTGACAGCACTGCCTTAGCTTACAGCGTGAGAGCCGAAGCCTGCGGGAACACAGGGTGATCGGTGCATGCCACGGCGCGCTACCAGCTGCCTTGGCGCTTTCAGTGACAGCTGAGACACAACTCAGATATGCGTGACAATGCATTTCAGTGCGGTAATGCGGAGTACCACACTGAAATGCGTTAGTCTAACGCATGATGCGTGATACTTGGCAGGACTGTTTCCTGGACTACCAGCAGCGCATTATAGTGTGCCCCTGACAGCACTGCCTTAGCTTACAGCGTGAGAGCCGAAGCCTGCGGGAACACAGGGTGATCGGTGCATGCCACGGCGCGCTACCAGCTGCCTTGGCGCTTTCAGTGACAGCTGAGACACAACTCAGATATGCGTGACAATGCATTTCAGTGCGGTAATGCGGAGTACCACACTGAAATGCGTTAGTCTAACGCATGATGCGTGATACTTGGCAGGACTGTTTCCTGGACTACCAGCAGCGCATTATAGTGTGCCCCTGACAGCACTGCCTTAGCTTACAGCGTGAGAGCCGAAGCCTGCGGGAACACAGGGTGATCGGTGCATGCCACGGCGCGCTACCAGCTGCCTTGGCGCTTTCAGTGACAGCTGAGACACAACTCAGATATGCGTGACAATGCATTTCAGTGCGGTAATGCGGAGTACCACACTGAAATGCGTTAGTCTAACGCATGATGCGTGATACTTGGCAGGACTGTTTCCTGGACTACCAGCAGCGCATTATAGTGTGCCCCTGACAGCACTGCCTTAGCTTACAGCGTGAGAGCCGAAGCCTGCGGGAACACAGGGTGATCGGTGCATGCCACGGCGCGCTACCAGCTGCCTTGGCGCTTTCAGTGACAGCTGAGACACAACTCAGATATGCGTGACAATGCATTTCAGTGCGGTAATGCGGAGTACCACACTGAAATGCGTTAGTCTAACGCATGATGCGTGATACTTGGCAGGACTGTTTCCTGGACTACCAGCAGCGCATTATAGTGTGCCCCTGACAGCACTGCCTTAGCTTACAGCGTGAGAGCCGAAGCCTGCGGGAACACAGGGTGATCGGTGCATGCCACGGCGCGCTACCAGCTGCCTTGGCGCTTTCAGTGACAGCTGAGACACAACTCAGATATGCGTGACAATGCATTTCAGTGCGGTAATGCGGAGTACCACACTGAAATGCGTTAGTCTAACGCATGATGCGTGATACTTGGCAGGACTGTTTCCTGGACTACCAGCAGCGCATTATAGTGTGCCCCTGACAGCACTGCCTTAGCTTACAGCGTGAGAGCCGAAGCCTGCGGGAACACAGGGTGATCGGTGCATGCCACGGCGCGCTACCAGCTGCCTTGGCGCTTTCAGTGACAGCTGAGACACAACTCAGATATGCGTGACAATGCATTTCAGTGCGGTAATGCGGAGTACCACACTGAAATGCGTTAGTCTAACGCATGATGCGTGATACTTGGCAGGACTGTTTCCTGGACTACCAGCAGCGCATTATAGTGTGCCCCTGACAGCACTGCCTTAGCTTACAGCGTGAGAGCCGAAGCCTGCGGGAACACAGGGTGATCGGTGCATGCCACGGCGCGCTACCAGCTGCCTTGGCGCTTTCAGTGACAGCTGAGACACAACTCAGATATGCGTGACAATGCATTTCAGTGCGGTAATGCGGAGTACCACACTGAAATGCGTTAGTCTAACGCATGATGCGTGATACTTGGCAGGACTGTTTCCTGGACTACCAGCAGCGCATTATAGTGTGCCCCTGACAGCACTGCCTTAGCTTACAGCGTGAGAGCCGAAGCCTGCGGGAACACAGGGTGATCGGTGCATGCCACGGCGCGCTACCAGCTGCCTTGGCGCTTTCAGTGACAGCTGAGACACAACTCAGATATGCGTGACAATGCATTTCAGTGCGGTAATGCGGAGTACCACACTGAAATGCGTTAGTCTAACGCATGATGCGTGATACTTGGCAGGACTGTTTCCTGGACTACCAGCAGCGCATTATAGTGTGCCCCTGACAGCACTGCCTTAGCTTACAGCGTGAGAGCCGAAGCCTGCGGGAACACAGGGTGATCGGTGCATGCCACGGCGCGCTACCAGCTGCCTTGGCGCTTTCAGTGACAGCTGAGACACAACTCAGATATGCGTGACAATGCATTTCAGTGCGGTAATGCGGAGTACCACACTGAAATGCGTTAGTCTAACGCATGATGCGTGATACTTGGCAGGACTGTTTCCTGGACTACCAGCAGCGCATTATAGTGTGCCCCTGACAGCACTGCCTTAGCTTACAGCGTGAGAGCCGAAGCCTGCGGGAACACAGGGTGATCGGTGCATGCCACGGCGCGCTACCAGCTGCCTTGGCGCTTTCAGTGACAGCTGAGACACAACTCAGATATGCGTGACAATGCATTTCAGTGCGGTAATGCGGAGTACCACACTGAAATGCGTTAGTCTAACGCATGATGCGTGATACTTGGCAGGACTGTTTCCTGGACTACCAGCAGCGCATTATAGTGTGCCCCTGACAGCACTGCCTTAGCTTACAGCGTGAGAGCCGAAGCCTGCGGGAACACAGGGTGATCGGTGCATGCCACGGCGCGCTACCAGCTGCCTTGGCGCTTTCAGTGACAGCTGAGACACAACTCAGATATGCGTGACAATGCATTTCAGTGCGGTAATGCGGAGTACCACACTGAAATGCGTTAGTCTAACGCATGATGCGTGATACTTGGCAGGACTGTTTCCTGGACTACCAGCAGCGCATTATAGTGTGCCCCTGACAGCACTGCCTTAGCTTACAGCGTGAGAGCCGAAGCCTGCGGGAACACAGGGTGATCGGTGCATGCCACGGCGCGCTACCAGCTGCCTTGGCGCTTTCAGTGACAGCTGAGACACAACTCAGATATGCGTGACAATGCATTTCAGTGCGGTAATGCGGAGTACCACACTGAAATGCGTTAGTCTAACGCATGATGCGTGATACTTGGCAGGACTGTTTCCTGGACTACCAGCAGCGCATTATAGTGTGCCCCTGACAGCACTGCCTTAGCTTACAGCGTGAGAGCCGAAGCCTGCGGGAACACAGGGTGATCGGTGCATGCCACGGCGCGCTACCAGCTGCCTTGGCGCTTTCAGTGACAGCTGAGACACAACTCAGATATGCGTGACAATGCATTTCAGTGCGGTAATGCGGAGTACCACACTGAAATGCGTTAGTCTAACGCATGATGCGTGATACTTGGCAGGACTGTTTCCTGGACTACCAGCAGCGCATTATAGTGTGCCCCTGACAGCACTGCCTTAGCTTACAGCGTGAGAGCCGAAGCCTGCGGGAACACAGGGTGATCGGTGCATGCCACGGCGCGCTACCAGCTGCCTTGGCGCTTTCAGTGACAGCTGAGACACAACTCAGATATGCGTGACAATGCATTTCAGTGCGGTAATGCGGAGTACCACACTGAAATGCGTTAGTCTAACGCATGATGCGTGATACTTGGCAGGACTGTTTCCTGGACTACCAGCAGCGCATTATAGTGTGCCCCTGACAGCACTGCCTTAGCTTACAGCGTGAGAGCCGAAGCCTGCGGGAACACAGGGTGATCGGTGCATGCCACGGCGCGCTACCAGCTGCCTTGGCGCTTTCAGTGACAGCTGAGACACAACTCAGATATGCGTGACAATGCATTTCAGTGCGGTAATGCGGAGTACCACACTGAAATGCGTTAGTCTAACGCATGATGCGTGATACTTGGCAGGACTGTTTCCTGGACTACCAGCAGCGCATTATAGTGTGCCCCTGACAGCACTGCCTTAGCTTACAGCGTGAGAGCCGAAGCCTGCGGGAACACAGGGTGATCGGTGCATGCCACGGCGCGCTACCAGCTGCCTTGGCGCTTTCAGTGACAGCTGAGACACAACTCAGATATGCGTGACAATGCATTTCAGTGCGGTAATGCGGAGTACCACACTGAAATGCGTTAGTCTAACGCATGATGCGTGATACTTGGCAGGACTGTTTCCTGGACTACCAGCAGCGCATTATAGTGTGCCCCTGACAGCACTGCCTTAGCTTACAGCGTGAGAGCCGAAGCCTGCGGGAACACAGGGTGATCGGTGCATGCCACGGCGCGCTACCAGCTGCCTTGGCGCTTTCAGTGACAGCTGAGACACAACTCAGATATGCGTGACAATGCATTTCAGTGCGGTAATGCGGAGTACCACACTGAAATGCGTTAGTCTAACGCATGATGCGTGATACTTGGCAGGACTGTTTCCTGGACTACCAGCAGCGCATTATAGTGTGCCCCTGACAGCACTGCCTTAGCTTACAGCGTGAGAGCCGAAGCCTGCGGGAACACAGGGTGATCGGTGCATGCCACGGCGCGCTACCAGCTGCCTTGGCGCTTTCAGTGACAGCTGAGACACAACTCAGATATGCGTGACAATGCATTTCAGTGCGGTAATGCGGAGTACCACACTGAAATGCGTTAGTCTAACGCATGATGCGTGATACTTGGCAGGACTGTTTCCTGGACTACCAGCAGCGCATTATAGTGTGCCCCTGACAGCACTGCCTTAGCTTACAGCGTGAGAGCCGAAGCCTGCGGGAACACAGGGTGATCGGTGCATGCCACGGCGCGCTACCAGCTGCCTTGGCGCTTTCAGTGACAGCTGAGACACAACTCAGATATGCGTGACAATGCATTTCAGTGCGGTAATGCGGAGTACCACACTGAAATGCGTTAGTCTAACGCATGATGCGTGATACTTGGCAGGACTGTTTCCTGGACTACCAGCAGCGCATTATAGTGTGCCCCTGACAGCACTGCCTTAGCTTACAGCGTGAGAGCCGAAGCCTGCGGGAACACAGGGTGATCGGTGCATGCCACGGCGCGCTACCAGCTGCCTTGGCGCTTTCAGTGACAGCTGAGACACAACTCAGATATGCGTGACAATGCATTTCAGTGCGGTAATGCGGAGTACCACACTGAAATGCGTTAGTCTAACGCATGATGCGTGATACTTGGCAGGACTGTTTCCTGGACTACCAGCAGCGCATTATAGTGTGCCCCTGACAGCACTGCCTTAGCTTACAGCGTGAGAGCCGAAGCCTGCGGGAACACAGGGTGATCGGTGCATGCCACGGCGCGCTACCAGCTGCCTTGGCGCTTTCAGTGACAGCTGAGACACAACTCAGATATGCGTGACAATGCATTTCAGTGCGGTAATGCGGAGTACCACACTGAAATGCGTTAGTCTAACGCATGATGCGTGATACTTGGCAGGACTGTTTCCTGGACTACCAGCAGCGCATTATAGTGTGCCCCTGACAGCACTGCCTTAGCTTACAGCGTGAGAGCCGAAGCCTGCGGGAACACAGGGTGATCGGTGCATGCCACGGCGCGCTACCAGCTGCCTTGGCGCTTTCAGTGACAGCTGAGACACAACTCAGATATGCGTGACAATGCATTTCAGTGCGGTAATGCGGAGTACCACACTGAAATGCGTTAGTCTAACGCATGATGCGTGATACTTGGCAGGACTGTTTCCTGGACTACCAGCAGCGCATTATAGTGTGCCCCTGACAGCACTGCCTTAGCTTACAGCGTGAGAGCCGAAGCCTGCGGGAACACAGGGTGATCGGTGCATGCCACGGCGCGCTACCAGCTGCCTTGGCGCTTTCAGTGACAGCTGAGACACAACTCAGATATGCGTGACAATGCATTTCAGTGCGGTAATGCGGAGTACCACACTGAAATGCGTTAGTCTAACGCATGATGCGTGATACTTGGCAGGACTGTTTCCTGGACTACCAGCAGCGCATTATAGTGTGCCCCTGACAGCACTGCCTTAGCTTACAGCGTGAGAGCCGAAGCCTGCGGGAACACAGGGTGATCGGTGCATGCCACGGCGCGCTACCAGCTGCCTTGGCGCTTTCAGTGACAGCTGAGACACAACTCAGATATGCGTGACAATGCATTTCAGTGCGGTAATGCGGAGTACCACACTGAAATGCGTTAGTCTAACGCATGATGCGTGATACTTGGCAGGACTGTTTCCTGGACTACCAGCAGCGCATTATAGTGTGCCCCTGACAGCACTGCCTTAGCTTACAGCGTGAGAGCCGAAGCCTGCGGGAACACAGGGTGATCGGTGCATGCCACGGCGCGCTACCAGCTGCCTTGGCGCTTTCAGTGACAGCTGAGACACAACTCAGATATGCGTGACAATGCATTTCAGTGCGGTAATGCGGAGTACCACACTGAAATGCGTTAGTCTAACGCATGATGCGTGATACTTGGCAGGACTGTTTCCTGGACTACCAGCAGCGCATTATAGTGTGCCCCTGACAGCACTGCCTTAGCTTACAGCGTGAGAGCCGAAGCCTGCGGGAACACAGGGTGATCGGTGCATGCCACGGCGCGCTACCAGCTGCCTTGGCGCTTTCAGTGACAGCTGAGACACAACTCAGATATGCGTGACAATGCATTTCAGTGCGGTAATGCGGAGTACCACACTGAAATGCGTTAGTCTAACGCATGATGCGTGATACTTGGCAGGACTGTTTCCTGGACTACCAGCAGCGCATTATAGTGTGCCCCTGACAGCACTGCCTTAGCTTACAGCGTGAGAGCCGAAGCCTGCGGGAACACAGGGTGATCGGTGCATGCCACGGCGCGCTACCAGCTGCCTTGGCGCTTTCAGTGACAGCTGAGACACAACTCAGATATGCGTGACAATGCATTTCAGTGCGGTAATGCGGAGTACCACACTGAAATGCGTTAGTCTAACGCATGATGCGTGATACTTGGCAGGACTGTTTCCTGGACTACCAGCAGCGCATTATAGTGTGCCCCTGACAGCACTGCCTTAGCTTACAGCGTGAGAGCCGAAGCCTGCGGGAACACAGGGTGATCGGTGCATGCCACGGCGCGCTACCAGCTGCCTTGGCGCTTTCAGTGACAGCTGAGACACAACTCAGATATGCGTGACAATGCATTTCAGTGCGGTAATGCGGAGTACCACACTGAAATGCGTTAGTCTAACGCATGATGCGTGATACTTGGCAGGACTGTTTCCTGGACTACCAGCAGCGCATTATAGTGTGCCCCTGACAGCACTGCCTTAGCTTACAGCGTGAGAGCCGAAGCCTGCGGGAACACAGGGTGATCGGTGCATGCCACGGCGCGCTACCAGCTGCCTTGGCGCTTTCAGTGACAGCTGAGACACAACTCAGATATGCGTGACAATGCATTTCAGTGCGGTAATGCGGAGTACCACACTGAAATGCGTTAGTCTAACGCATGATGCGTGATACTTGGCAGGACTGTTTCCTGGACTACCAGCAGCGCATTATAGTGTGCCCCTGACAGCACTGCCTTAGCTTACAGCGTGAGAGCCGAAGCCTGCGGGAACACAGGGTGATCGGTGCATGCCACGGCGCGCTACCAGCTGCCTTGGCGCTTTCAGTGACAGCTGAGACACAACTCAGATATGCGTGACAATGCATTTCAGTGCGGTAATGCGGAGTACCACACTGAAATGCGTTAGTCTAACGCATGATGCGTGATACTTGGCAGGACTGTTTCCTGGACTACCAGCAGCGCATTATAGTGTGCCCCTGACAGCACTGCCTTAGCTTACAGCGTGAGAGCCGAAGCCTGCGGGAACACAGGGTGATCGGTGCATGCCACGGCGCGCTACCAGCTGCCTTGGCGCTTTCAGTGACAGCTGAGACACAACTCAGATATGCGTGACAATGCATTTCAGTGCGGTAATGCGGAGTACCACACTGAAATGCGTTAGTCTAACGCATGATGCGTGATACTTGGCAGGACTGTTTCCTGGACTACCAGCAGCGCATTATAGTGTGCCCCTGACAGCACTGCCTTAGCTTACAGCGTGAGAGCCGAAGCCTGCGGGAACACAGGGTGATCGGTGCATGCCACGGCGCGCTACCAGCTGCCTTGGCGCTTTCAGTGACAGCTGAGACACAACTCAGATATGCGTGACAATGCATTTCAGTGCGGTAATGCGGAGTACCACACTGAAATGCGTTAGTCTAACGCATGATGCGTGATACTTGGCAGGACTGTTTCCTGGACTACCAGCAGCGCATTATAGTGTGCCCCTGACAGCACTGCCTTAGCTTACAGCGTGAGAGCCGAAGCCTGCGGGAACACAGGGTGATCGGTGCATGCCACGGCGCGCTACCAGCTGCCTTGGCGCTTTCAGTGACAGCTGAGACACAACTCAGATATGCGTGACAATGCATTTCAGTGCGGTAATGCGGAGTACCACACTGAAATGCGTTAGTCTAACGCATGATGCGTGATACTTGGCAGGACTGTTTCCTGGACTACCAGCAGCGCATTATAGTGTGCCCCTGACAGCACTGCCTTAGCTTACAGCGTGAGAGCCGAAGCCTGCGGGAACACAGGGTGATCGGTGCATGCCACGGCGCGCTACCAGCTGCCTTGGCGCTTTCAGTGACAGCTGAGACACAACTCAGATATGCGTGACAATGCATTTCAGTGCGGTAATGCGGAGTACCACACTGAAATGCGTTAGTCTAACGCATGATGCGTGATACTTGGCAGGACTGTTTCCTGGACTACCAGCAGCGCATTATAGTGTGCCCCTGACAGCACTGCCTTAGCTTACAGCGTGAGAGCCGAAGCCTGCGGGAACACAGGGTGATCGGTGCATGCCACGGCGCGCTACCAGCTGCCTTGGCGCTTTCAGTGACAGCTGAGACACAACTCAGATATGCGTGACAATGCATTTCAGTGCGGTAATGCGGAGTACCACACTGAAATGCGTTAGTCTAACGCATGATGCGTGATACTTGGCAGGACTGTTTCCTGGACTACCAGCAGCGCATTATAGTGTGCCCCTGACAGCACTGCCTTAGCTTACAGCGTGAGAGCCGAAGCCTGCGGGAACACAGGGTGATCGGTGCATGCCACGGCGCGCTACCAGCTGCCTTGGCGCTTTCAGTGACAGCTGAGACACAACTCAGATATGCGTGACAATGCATTTCAGTGCGGTAATGCGGAGTACCACACTGAAATGCGTTAGTCTAACGCATGATGCGTGATACTTGGCAGGACTGTTTCCTGGACTACCAGCAGCGCATTATAGTGTGCCCCTGACAGCACTGCCTTAGCTTACAGCGTGAGAGCCGAAGCCTGCGGGAACACAGGGTGATCGGTGCATGCCACGGCGCGCTACCAGCTGCCTTGGCGCTTTCAGTGACAGCTGAGACACAACTCAGATATGCGTGACAATGCATTTCAGTGCGGTAATGCGGAGTACCACACTGAAATGCGTTAGTCTAACGCATGATGCGTGATACTTGGCAGGACTGTTTCCTGGACTACCAGCAGCGCATTATAGTGTGCCCCTGACAGCACTGCCTTAGCTTACAGCGTGAGAGCCGAAGCCTGCGGGAACACAGGGTGATCGGTGCATGCCACGGCGCGCTACCAGCTGCCTTGGCGCTTTCAGTGACAGCTGAGACACAACTCAGATATGCGTGACAATGCATTTCAGTGCGGTAATGCGGAGTACCACACTGAAATGCGTTAGTCTAACGCATGATGCGTGATACTTGGCAGGACTGTTTCCTGGACTACCAGCAGCGCATTATAGTGTGCCCCTGACAGCACTGCCTTAGCTTACAGCGTGAGAGCCGAAGCCTGCGGGAACACAGGGTGATCGGTGCATGCCACGGCGCGCTACCAGCTGCCTTGGCGCTTTCAGTGACAGCTGAGACACAACTCAGATATGCGTGACAATGCATTTCAGTGCGGTAATGCGGAGTACCACACTGAAATGCGTTAGTCTAACGCATGATGCGTGATACTTGGCAGGACTGTTTCCTGGACTACCAGCAGCGCATTATAGTGTGCCCCTGACAGCACTGCCTTAGCTTACAGCGTGAGAGCCGAAGCCTGCGGGAACACAGGGTGATCGGTGCATGCCACGGCGCGCTACCAGCTGCCTTGGCGCTTTCAGTGACAGCTGAGACACAACTCAGATATGCGTGACAATGCATTTCAGTGCGGTAATGCGGAGTACCACACTGAAATGCGTTAGTCTAACGCATGATGCGTGATACTTGGCAGGACTGTTTCCTGGACTACCAGCAGCGCATTATAGTGTGCCCCTGACAGCACTGCCTTAGCTTACAGCGTGAGAGCCGAAGCCTGCGGGAACACAGGGTGATCGGTGCATGCCACGGCGCGCTACCAGCTGCCTTGGCGCTTTCAGTGACAGCTGAGACACAACTCAGATATGCGTGACAATGCATTTCAGTGCGGTAATGCGGAGTACCACACTGAAATGCGTTAGTCTAACGCATGATGCGTGATACTTGGCAGGACTGTTTCCTGGACTACCAGCAGCGCATTATAGTGTGCCCCTGACAGCACTGCCTTAGCTTACAGCGTGAGAGCCGAAGCCTGCGGGAACACAGGGTGATCGGTGCATGCCACGGCGCGCTACCAGCTGCCTTGGCGCTTTCAGTGACAGCTGAGACACAACTCAGATATGCGTGACAATGCATTTCAGTGCGGTAATGCGGAGTACCACACTGAAATGCGTTAGTCTAACGCATGATGCGTGATACTTGGCAGGACTGTTTCCTGGACTACCAGCAGCGCATTATAGTGTGCCCCTGACAGCACTGCCTTAGCTTACAGCGTGAGAGCCGAAGCCTGCGGGAACACAGGGTGATCGGTGCATGCCACGGCGCGCTACCAGCTGCCTTGGCGCTTTCAGTGACAGCTGAGACACAACTCAGATATGCGTGACAATGCATTTCAGTGCGGTAATGCGGAGTACCACACTGAAATGCGTTAGTCTAACGCATGATGCGTGATACTTGGCAGGACTGTTTCCTGGACTACCAGCAGCGCATTATAGTGTGCCCCTGACAGCACTGCCTTAGCTTACAGCGTGAGAGCCGAAGCCTGCGGGAACACAGGGTGATCGGTGCATGCCACGGCGCGCTACCAGCTGCCTTGGCGCTTTCAGTGACAGCTGAGACACAACTCAGATATGCGTGACAATGCATTTCAGTGCGGTAATGCGGAGTACCACACTGAAATGCGTTAGTCTAACGCATGATGCGTGATACTTGGCAGGACTGTTTCCTGGACTACCAGCAGCGCATTATAGTGTGCCCCTGACAGCACTGCCTTAGCTTACAGCGTGAGAGCCGAAGCCTGCGGGAACACAGGGTGATCGGTGCATGCCACGGCGCGCTACCAGCTGCCTTGGCGCTTTCAGTGACAGCTGAGACACAACTCAGATATGCGTGACAATGCATTTCAGTGCGGTAATGCGGAGTACCACACTGAAATGCGTTAGTCTAACGCATGATGCGTGATACTTGGCAGGACTGTTTCCTGGACTACCAGCAGCGCATTATAGTGTGCCCCTGACAGCACTGCCTTAGCTTACAGCGTGAGAGCCGAAGCCTGCGGGAACACAGGGTGATCGGTGCATGCCACGGCGCGCTACCAGCTGCCTTGGCGCTTTCAGTGACAGCTGAGACACAACTCAGATATGCGTGACAATGCATTTCAGTGCGGTAATGCGGAGTACCACACTGAAATGCGTTAGTCTAACGCATGATGCGTGATACTTGGCAGGACTGTTTCCTGGACTACCAGCAGCGCATTATAGTGTGCCCCTGACAGCACTGCCTTAGCTTACAGCGTGAGAGCCGAAGCCTGCGGGAACACAGGGTGATCGGTGCATGCCACGGCGCGCTACCAGCTGCCTTGGCGCTTTCAGTGACAGCTGAGACACAACTCAGATATGCGTGACAATGCATTTCA
The DNA here is from genome assembly GCA_963921515.1 of Calotriton arnoldi. Lineage (NCBI taxonomy): Eukaryota > Metazoa > Chordata > Amphibia > Caudata > Salamandridae > Calotriton > Calotriton arnoldi. The sequence goes on along the minus strand of CAWUFW010007995.1, from coordinate 712,311 downwards.
GTGCGGTAATGCGGAGTACCACACTGAAATGCGTTAGTCTAACGCATGATGCGTGATACTTGGCAGGACTGTTTCCTGGACTACCAGCAGCGCATTATAGTGTGCCCCTGACAGCACTGCCTTAGCTTACAGCGTGAGAGCCGAAGCCTGCGGGAACACAGGGTGATCGGTGCATGCCACGGCGCGCTACCAGCTGCCTTGGCGCTTTCAGTGACAGCTGAGACACAACTCAGATATGCGTGACAATGCATTTCAGTGCGGTAATGCGGAGTACCACACTGAAATGCGTTAGTCTAACGCATGATGCGTGATACTTGGCAGGACTGTTTCCTGGACTACCAGCAGCGCATTATAGTGTGCCCCTGACAGCACTGCCTTAGCTTACAGCGTGAGAGCCGAAGCCTGCGGGAACACAGGGTGATCGGTGCATGCCACGGCGCGCTACCAGCTGCCTTGGCGCTTTCAGTGACAGCTGAGACACAACTCAGATATGCGTGACAATGCATTTCAGTGCGGTAATGCGGAGTACCACACTGAAATGCGTTAGTCTAACGCATGATGCGTGATACTTGGCAGGACTGTTTCCTGGACTACCAGCAGCGCATTATAGTGTGCCCCTGACAGCACTGCCTTAGCTTACAGCGTGAGAGCCGAAGCCTGCGGGAACACAGGGTGATCGGTGCATGCCACGGCGCGCTACCAGCTGCCTTGGCGCTTTCAGTGACAGCTGAGACACAACTCAGATATGCGTGACAATGCATTTCAGTGCGGTAATGCGGAGTACCACACTGAAATGCGTTAGTCTAACGCATGATGCGTGATACTTGGCAGGACTGTTTCCTGGACTACCAGCAGCGCATTATAGTGTGCCCCTGACAGCACTGCCTTAGCTTACAGCGTGAGAGCCGAAGCCTGCGGGAACACAGGGTGATCGGTGCATGCCACGGCGCGCTACCAGCTGCCTTGGCGCTTTCAGTGACAGCTGAGACACAACTCAGATATGCGTGACAATGCATTTCAGTGCGGTAATGCGGAGTACCACACTGAAATGCGTTAGTCTAACGCATGATGCGTGATACTTGGCAGGACTGTTTCCTGGACTACCAGCAGCGCATTATAGTGTGCCCCTGACAGCACTGCCTTAGCTTACAGCGTGAGAGCCGAAGCCTGCGGGAACACAGGGTGATCGGTGCATGCCACGGCGCGCTACCAGCTGCCTTGGCGCTTTCAGTGACAGCTGAGACACAACTCAGATATGCGTGACAATGCATTTCAGTGCGGTAATGCGGAGTACCACACTGAAATGCGTTAGTCTAACGCATGATGCGTGATACTTGGCAGGACTGTTTCCTGGACTACCAGCAGCGCATTATAGTGTGCCCCTGACAGCACTGCCTTAGCTTACAGCGTGAGAGCCGAAGCCTGCGGGAACACAGGGTGATCGGTGCATGCCACGGCGCGCTACCAGCTGCCTTGGCGCTTTCAGTGACAGCTGAGACACAACTCAGATATGCGTGACAATGCATTTCAGTGCGGTAATGCGGAGTACCACACTGAAATGCGTTAGTCTAACGCATGATGCGTGATACTTGGCAGGACTGTTTCCTGGACTACCAGCAGCGCATTATAGTGTGCCCCTGACAGCACTGCCTTAGCTTACAGCGTGAGAGCCGAAGCCTGCGGGAACACAGGGTGATCGGTGCATGCCACGGCGCGCTACCAGCTGCCTTGGCGCTTTCAGTGACAGCTGAGACACAACTCAGATATGCGTGACAATGCATTTCAGTGCGGTAATGCGGAGTACCACACTGAAATGCGTTAGTCTAACGCATGATGCGTGATACTTGGCAGGACTGTTTCCTGGACTACCAGCAGCGCATTATAGTGTGCCCCTGACAGCACTGCCTTAGCTTACAGCGTGAGAGCCGAAGCCTGCGGGAACACAGGGTGATCGGTGCATGCCACGGCGCGCTACCAGCTGCCTTGGCGCTTTCAGTGACAGCTGAGACACAACTCAGATATGCGTGACAATGCATTTCAGTGCGGTAATGCGGAGTACCACACTGAAATGCGTTAGTCTAACGCATGATGCGTGATACTTGGCAGGACTGTTTCCTGGACTACCAGCAGCGCATTATAGTGTGCCCCTGACAGCACTGCCTTAGCTTACAGCGTGAGAGCCGAAGCCTGCGGGAACACAGGGTGATCGGTGCATGCCACGGCGCGCTACCAGCTGCCTTGGCGCTTTCAGTGACAGCTGAGACACAACTCAGATATGCGTGACAATGCATTTCAGTGCGGTAATGCGGAGTACCACACTGAAATGCGTTAGTCTAACGCATGATGCGTGATACTTGGCAGGACTGTTTCCTGGACTACCAGCAGCGCATTATAGTGTGCCCCTGACAGCACTGCCTTAGCTTACAGCGTGAGAGCCGAAGCCTGCGGGAACACAGGGTGATCGGTGCATGCCACGGCGCGCTACCAGCTGCCTTGGCGCTTTCAGTGACAGCTGAGACACAACTCAGATATGCGTGACAATGCATTTCAGTGCGGTAATGCGGAGTACCACACTGAAATGCGTTAGTCTAACGCATGATGCGTGATACTTGGCAGGACTGTTTCCTGGACTACCAGCAGCGCATTATAGTGTGCCCCTGACAGCACTGCCTTAGCTTACAGCGTGAGAGCCGAAGCCTGCGGGAACACAGGGTGATCGGTGCATGCCACGGCGCGCTACCAGCTGCCTTGGCGCTTTCAGTGACAGCTGAGACACAACTCAGATATGCGTGACAATGCATTTCAGTGCGGTAATGCGGAGTACCACACTGAAATGCGTTAGTCTAACGCATGATGCGTGATACTTGGCAGGACTGTTTCCTGGACTACCAGCAGCGCATTATAGTGTGCCCCTGACAGCACTGCCTTAGCTTACAGCGTGAGAGCCGAAGCCTGCGGGAACACAGGGTGATCGGTGCATGCCACGGCGCGCTACCAGCTGCCTTGGCGCTTTCAGTGACAGCTGAGACACAACTCAGATATGCGTGACAATGCATTTCAGTGCGGTAATGCGGAGTACCACACTGAAATGCGTTAGTCTAACGCATGATGCGTGATACTTGGCAGGACTGTTTCCTGGACTACCAGCAGCGCATTATAGTGTGCCCCTGACAGCACTGCCTTAGCTTACAGCGTGAGAGCCGAAGCCTGCGGGAACACAGGGTGATCGGTGCATGCCACGGCGCGCTACCAGCTGCCTTGGCGCTTTCAGTGACAGCTGAGACACAACTCAGATATGTGTGACAATGCATTTCAGTGCGGTAATGCGGAGTACCACACTGAAATGCGTTAGTCTAACGCATGATGCGTGATACTTGGCAGGACTGTTTCCTGGACTACCAGCAGCGCATTATAGTGTGCCCCTGACAGCACTGCCTTAGCTTACAGCGTGAGAGCCGAAGCCTGCGGGAACACAGGGTGATCGGTGCATGCCACGGCGCGCTACCAGCTGCCTTGGCGCTTTCAGTGACAGCTGAGACACAACTCAGATATGCGTGACAATGCATTTCAGTGCGGTAATGCGGAGTACCACACTGAAATGCGTTAGTCTAACGCATGATGCGTGATACTTGGCAGGACTGTTTCCTGGACTACCAGCAGCGCATTATAGTGTGCCCCTGACAGCACTGCCTTAGCTTACAGCGTGAGAGCCGAAGCCTGCGGGAACACAGGGTGATCGGTGCATGCCACGGCGCGCTACCAGCTGCCTTGGCGCTTTCAGTGACAGCTGAGACACAACTCAGATATGCGTGACAATGCATTTCAGTGCGGTAATGCGGAGTACCACACTGAAATGCGTTAGTCTAACGCATGATGCGTGATACTTGGCAGGACTGTTTCCTGGACTACCAGCAGCGCATTATAGTGTGCCCCTGACAGCACTGCCTTAGCTTACAGCGTGAGAGCCGAAGCCTGCGGGAACACAGGGTGATCGGTGCATGCCACGGCGCGCTACCAGCTGCCTTGGCGCTTTCAGTGACAGCTGAGACACAACTCAGATATGCGTGACAATGCATTTCAGTGCGGTAATGCGGAGTACCACACTGAAATGCGTTAGTCTAACGCATGATGCGTGATACTTGGCAGGACTGTTTCCTGGACTACCAGCAGCGCATTATAGTGTGCCCCTGACAGCACTGCCTTAGCTTACAGCGTGAGAGCCGAAGCCTGCGGGAACACAGGGTGATCGGTGCATGCCACGGCGCGCTACCAGCTGCCTTGGCGCTTTCAGTGACAGCTGAGACACAACTCAGATATGCGTGACAATGCATTTCAGTGCGGTAATGCGGAGTACCACACTGAAATGCGTTAGTCTAACGCATGATGCGTGATACTTGGCAGGACTGTTTCCTGGACTACCAGCAGCGCATTATAGTGTGCCCCTGACAGCACTGCCTTAGCTTACAGCGTGAGAGCCGAAGCCTGCGGGAACACAGGGTGATCGGTGCATGCCACGGCGCGCTACCAGCTGCCTTGGCGCTTTCAGTGACAGCTGAGACACAACTCAGATATGCGTGACAATGCATTTCAGTGCGGTAATGCGGAGTACCACACTGAAATGCGTTAGTCTAACGCATGATGCGTGATACTTGGCAGGACTGTTTCCTGGACTACCAGCAGCGCATTATAGTGTGCCCCTGACAGCACTGCCTTAGCTTACAGCGTGAGAGCCGAAGCCTGCGGGAACACAGGGTGATCGGTGCATGCCACGGCGCGCTACCAGCTGCCTTGGCGCTTTCAGTGACAGCTGAGACACAACTCAGATATGCGTGACAATGCATTTCAGTGCGGTAATGCGGAGTACCACACTGAAATGCGTTAGTCTAACGCATGATGCGTGATACTTGGCAGGACTGTTTCCTGGACTACCAGCAGCGCATTATAGTGTGCCCCTGACAGCACTGCCTTAGCTTACAGCGTGAGAGCCGAAGCCTGCGGGAACACAGGGTGATCGGTGCATGCCACGGCGCGCTACCAGCTGCCTTGGCGCTTTCAGTGACAGCTGAGACACAACTCAGATATGCGTGACAATGCATTTCAGTGCGGTAATGCGGAGTACCACACTGAAATGCGTTAGTCTAACGCATGATGCGTGATACTTGGCAGGACTGTTTCCTGGACTACCAGCAGCGCATTATAGTGTGCCCCTGACAGCACTGCCTTAGCTTACAGCGTGAGAGCCGAAGCCTGCGGGAACACAGGGTGATCGGTGCATGCCACGGCGCGCTACCAGCTGCCTTGGCGCTTTCAGTGACAGCTGAGACACAACTCAGATATGCGTGACAATGCATTTCAGTGCGGTAATGCGGAGTACCACACTGAAATGCGTTAGTCTAACGCATGATGCGTGATACTTGGCAGGACTGTTTCCTGGACTACCAGCAGCGCATTATAGTGTGCCCCTGACAGCACTGCCTTAGCTTACAGCGTGAGAGCCGAAGCCTGCGGGAACACAGGGTGATCGGTGCATGCCACGGCGCGCTACCAGCTGCCTTGGCGCTTTCAGTGACAGCTGAGACACAACTCAGATATGCATGACAATGCATTTCAGTGCGGTAATGCGGAGTACCACACTGAAATGCGTTAGTCTAACGCATGATGCGTGATACTTGGCAGGACTGTTTCCTGGACTACCAGCAGCGCATTATAGTGTGCCCCTGACAGCACTGCCTTAGCTTACAGCGTGAGAGCCGAAGCCTGCGGGAACACAGGGTGATCGGTGCATGCCACGGCGCGCTACCAGCTGCCTTGGCGCTTTCAGTGACAGCTGAGACACAACTCAGATATGCGTGACAATGCATTTCAGTGCGGTAATGCGGAGTACCACACTGAAATGCGTTAGTCTAACGCATGATGCGTGATACTTGGCAGGACTGTTTCCTGGACTACCAGCAGCGCATTATAGTGTGCCCCTGACAGCACTGCCTTAGCTTACAGCTTGAGAGCCGAAGCCTGCGGGAACACAGGGTGATCGGTGCATGCCACGGCGCGCTACCAGCTGCCTTGGCGCTTTCAGTGACAGCTGAGACACAACTCAGATATGCGTGACAATGCATTTCAGTGTGGTAATGCGGAGTACCACACTGAAATGCGTTAGTCTAACGCATGATGCGTGATACTTGGCAGGACTGTTTCCTGGACTACCAGCAGCGCATTATAGTGTGCCCCTGACAGCACTGCCTTAGCTTACAGCGTGAGAGCCGAAGCCTGCGGGAACACAGGGTGATTGGTGCATGCCACGGCGCGCTACCAGCTGCCGTGGCGCTTTCAGTGACAGCTGAGACACAACTCAGATATGCGTGACAATGCATTTCAGTGCGGTAATGCGGAGTACCACACTGAAATGCGTTAGTCTAACGCATGATGCGTGATACTTGGCAGGACTGTTTCCTGGACTACCAGCAGCGCATTATAGTGTGCCCCTGACAGCACTGCCTTAGCTTACAGCGTGAGAGCCGAAGCCTGCGGGAACACAGGGTGATCGGTGCATGCCACGGCGCGCTACCAGCTGCCTTGGCGCTTTCAGTGACAGCTGAGACACAACTCAGATATGCGTGACAATGCATTTCAGTGCGGTAATGCGGAGTACCACACTGAAATGCGTTAGTCTAACGCATGATGCGTGATACTTGGCAGGACTGTTTCCTGGACTACCAGCAGCGCATTATAGTGTGCCCCTGACAGCACTGCCTTAGCTTACAGCGTGAGAGCCGAAGCCTGCGGGAACACAGGGTGATCGGTGCATGCCACGGCGCGCTACCAGCTGCCTTGGCGCTTTCAGTGACAGCTGAGACACAACTCAGATATGCGTGACAATGCATTTCAGTGCGGTAATGCGGAGTACCACACTGAAATGCGTTAGTCTAACGCATGATGCGTGATACTTGGCAGGACTGTTTCCTGGACTACCAGCAGCGCATTATAGTGTGCCCCTGACAGCACTGCCTTAGCTTACAGCGTGAGAGCCGAAGCCTGCGGGAACACAGGGTGATCGGTGCATGCCACGGCGCGCTACCAGCTGCCGTGGCGCTTTCAGTGACAGCTGAGACACAACTCAGATATGCGTGACAATGCATTTCAGTGCGGTAATGTGGAGTACCACACTGAAATGCGTTAGTCTAACGCATGATGCGTGATACTTGGCAGGACTGTTTCCTGGACTACCAGCAGCGCATTATAGTGTGCCCCTGACAGCACTGCCTTAGCTTACAGCGTGAGAGCCGAAGCCTGCGGGAACACAGGGTGATCGGTGCATGCCACGGCGCGCTACCAGCTGCCTTGGCGCTTTCAGTGACAGCTGAGACACAACTCAGATATGTTTGACAATGCATTTCAGTGCGGTAATGCGGAGTACCACACTGAAATGCGTTAGTCTAACGCATGATGCGTGATACTTGGCAGGACTGTTTCCTGGACTACCAGCAGCGCATTATAGTGTGCCCCTGACAGCACTGCCTTAGCTTACAGCGTGAGAGCCGAAGCCTGCGGGAACACAGGGTGATCGGTGCATGCCACGGCGCGCTACCAGCTGCCTTGGCGCTTTCAGTGACAGCTGAGACACAACTCAGATATGCGTGACAATGCATTTCAGTGCGGTAATGCGGAGTACCACACTGAAATGCGTTAGTCTAACGCATGATGCGTGATACTTGGCAGGACTGTTTCCTGGACTACCAGCAGCGCATTATAGTGTGCCCCTGACAGCACTGCCTTAGCTTACAGAGTGAGAGCCGAAGCCTGCGGGAACACAGGGTGATCCGTGCATGCCACGGCGCGCTACCAGCTGCCTTGGCGCTTTCAGTGACAGCTGAGACACAACTCAGATATGCGTGACAATGCATTTCCAGTGCGGTAATGCGGAGTACCACACTGAAATGCGTTAGTCTAACGCATGATGCGTGATACTTGGCAGGACTCTTTCCTGGACTACCAGCAGCGCATTATAGTGTGCCCCTGACAGCACTGCCTTAGCTTACATCGTGAGAGCCGAAGCCTGCGGGAACACAGGGTGATCGGTGCATGCCACGGCGCGCTACCAGCTGCCTTGGCGCTTTCAGTGACAGCTGAGACACAACTCAGATATGCGTGACAATGCATTTCAGTGCGGTAATGCGGAGTACCACACTGAAATGCGTTAGTCTAATGCATGATGCATGATACTTGGCAGGACTGTTTCCTGGACTACCAGCAGCGCATTATAGTGTGCCCCTGACAGCACTGCCTTAGCTTACAGTGTGAGAGCCGAAGCCTGCGGGAACACAGGGTGATCGGTGCATGCCACGGCGCGCTACCAGCTGCCTTGGCGCTTTCAGTGACAGCTGAGACACAACTCAGATATGCGTGACAATGCATTTCAGTGCGGTAATGCGGAGTACCACACTGAAATGCGTTAGTCTAACGCATGATGCGTGATACTTGGCAGGACTGTTTCCTGGACTACCAGCAGCGCATTATAGTGTGCCCCTGACAGCACTGCCTTAGCTTACAGCGTGAGAGCCGAAGCCTGCGGGAACACAGGGTGATCGGTGCATGCCACGGCGCGCTACCAGCTGCCTTGGCGCTTTCAGTGACAGCTGAGACACAACTCAGATATGCGTGACAATGCATTTCAGTGCGGTAATGCGGAGTACCACACTGAAATGCGTTAGTCTAACGCATGATGCGTGATACTTGGCAGGACTGTTTCCTGGACTACCAGCAGCGCATTATAGTGTGCCCCTGACAGCACTGCCTTAGCTTACAGCGTGAGAGCCAAAGCCTGCGGGAACACAGGGTGATCGGTGTATGCCACGGCGCGCTACCAGCTGCCTTGGCGCTTTCAGTGACAGCTGAGACACAACTCAGATATGCGTGACAATGCATTTCAGTGCGGTAATGCGGAGTACCACACTGAAATGCGTTAGTCTAACGCATGATGCGTGATACTTGGCAGGATTCTTTCCTGGACTACCAGCAGCGCATTATAGTGTGCCCCTGACAGCACTGCCTTAGCTTACAGCGTGAGAGCCGAAGCCTGCGGGAACACAGGGTGATCGGTGCATGCCACGGCGCGCTACCAGCTGCCTTGGCGCTTTCAGTGACAGCTGAGACACAACTCAGATATGCGTGACAATGCATTTCAGTGCGGTAATGCGGAGTACCACACTGAAATGCGTTAGTCTAACGCATGATGCGTGATACTTGGCAGGACTGTTTCCTGGACTACCAGCAGCGCATTATAGTGTGCCCCTGACAGCACTGCCTTAGCTTACAGCGTGAGAGCCGAAGCCTGCGGGAACACAGGGTGATCGGTGCATGCCACGGCGCGCTACCAGCTGCCTTGGCGCTTTCAGTGACAGCTGAGACACAACTCAGATATGCGTGACAATGCATTTCAGTGCGGTAATGCGGAGTACCACACTGAAATGCGTTAGTCTAACGCATGATGCGTGATACTTGGCAGGACTGTTTCCTGGACTACCAGCAGCGCATTATAGTGTGCCCCTGACAGCACTGCCTTAGCTTACAGCGTGAGAGACGAAGCCTGCGGGAACACAGGGTGATCGGTGCATGCCACAGCGCGCTACCAGCTGCCTTGGCGCTTTCAGTGACAGCTGAGACACAACTCAGATATGCGTGACAATGCATTTCAGTGCGGTAATGCGGAGTACCACACTGAAATGCGTTAGTCTAACGCATGATGCGTGATACTTGGCAGGACTCTTTCCTGGACTACCAGCAGCGCATTATAGTGTGCCCCTGACAGCACTGCCTTAGCTTACAGCGTGAGAGCCGAAGCCTGCGGGAACACAGGGTGATCGGTGCATGCCACGGCGCGCTACCAGCTGCCTTGGCGCTTTCAGTGACAGCTGAGACACAACTCAGATATGCGTGACAATGCATTTCAGTGCGGTAATGCGGAGTACCACACTGAAATGCGTTAGTCTAACGCATGATGCGTGATACTTGGCAGGACTGTTTCCTGGACTACCAGCAGCGCATTATAGTGTGCCCCTGACAGCACTGCCTTAGCTTACAGCGTGAGAGCCGAAGCCTGCGGGAACACAGGGTGATCGGTGCATGCCACGTGTGAGAAGTTGGCCTGGCATATGCTGTCCACTAATTATAGTGGGCACCTTGCACCAGTCCAAATCGACTCTTATGGTAGGTAGGTTAAAGACAACCTTATTGAAAGCTATCCTAGTGGTAGCTGTGGAGAGCAGCCTTCAGGCTAAGTCTTGAAGGAATGTAAAGCAGCTTGTTTTACCAGTCTATAATCTCTTGAGTGACCAAATGAAAGAGCACCACACCAGGTATATATTCAAAATATATGTATTTATTACTAAACACACCCCTCTAGTCTCTTTATGAGGCTAGAGTTCGAAGTACATAGGTTATAAGATCTTAAATCACAGTAATAGCACAAATACACGTTTGGGCCCTAGGGGCGTACCAAACCATATACCAATAAAGTGGTATGCGAACCACGACTGAACTAGACACTAGGCCTAGAGCCTCTAGAAGTGCTTGGACCACAAGGAACCACCCAAGGTAGTGACACAGGGGACCCACGGGAGACGCGTGCAGTGTAAATACACAACCGCGATACGCCGTTAACTTCTATGGAGAAAGTCGGGATCGGGAAAATAGAGGAAAGGGACACTTAGAAGAGGACTAGGACAAAACCCTTTGAGATCTAGGACTTTGAAGAGTCTCTACCCACGGGAGCACCGGAGTACTCGTGTTACCTCACCCAGGGAAGCCGGGTGCATAGGTGCCTTTCGGGGTCGGGTTTCGTCGTCGGTTCTTATGGCGATCTGCTGCAAAGTGCTGCTGGCGACCAGGAGAAAAGTGTCCGGGTGGATCCAAGAGTGGATCGGAGTTCTGAAGAACCTGAAAGCAGAGGGGACAGAGTCTGGGTCACTAGCCAGTGACCAGGGAGGCGATGGACAGATGCCCACCGATGTCGAGTGCTTCAGATTCGATGACGGTCGTCTTGACTCTTCAGCCACGAGGTCCGGGAGGCGTTGTCGGCGACCAGGAGCAGGATTCGGGCTGTTGCTCGATGTCTGTCGAGTGCAGAGGTGTCGGCGACCAGATTGGACCCAACAAGCCTTGGCAACGGCAAGTCTCGAGTAAGATGTAGATCGTCGATGATGCAGACCAGCAAGGTCTGGGGAACTCACCCAGCGAGGGTAAGTGAGGGCAGGCCTGGAGCAACCAGACTGCCAAGTAAAGAAAAGATTGGCCTTCGTTAAGGGCTACTAGCCAACGGGCTAGCGACCGCGAAGGAGCCTCGTGACGCCGCACGTGGAGCTGGCTTACAGGACACTCGTGGAGTGGGGGCCAGTGATCTTCGGTGCAGGTGGTGCTGGAGGCTAGGGCTACTCGGAGCCCAAAGCACGACTTCTTGGGAGACCCAGAAGATGGTGCACTTGCAAATGTGCTCGGTGTCCAGGGGTCACGGTCTCACGTCACCCACGATAGCCACGGGCCTCAGCTTTGCTGGGGACTCAGGGTAGCCTCGGGGAAGTCTGAGAATCTACCTCTGGTGATGCGATGACTTCGGCGTCCGACGGGAGCTTCAGTGATGCGAACCGGACAGATGCTTCTTTGGTGCCTGCCAAGCAGGGGAGTCACTCCTTGACCCCAAGGGAGATTCTTCAGTCCTCTAATCGTGAGTAGAGCATCGAAGGTCCAGGATTCTGTTTCAGAGTTTCGTCCAGGTATAATCTAAAGTCCTAGGGACTGGGTTCCTACCTTTATTCTAAAAATAGGGGATGGACTACTCTGTGGCCCCACCTATGGGTGGGTCAGGGCAGAGGGGTGGCTACACCCCTTTCCCTTTGTCCAGTTCGCGCCAAAGCAGGGGCTGCAAGCCCCTGATCCGGTTTGAACTGGGGTATGCACAGGGACACCAAATGTGCCCCCAGTGCAGGACTTCAAAGCACCCGAAAGTGCTCCCGCCCAGCCCCAATACACATTGTCCTGTCTGGGGAGGTGGTCACACCTCCCTGGGACAGGAAACCTATTGTCCAGGCCTCCCCTGCCGGAGTTTCGTCCAGCAGCAGGAGGCCAGACTCGTGTCTGTGGCAGCAGCATCCATTTTGTGATGCCAGGCTCTGGAAAGAAGTTACCGGACTCGTCAGAGTTAACATGCCTTTCCCTCTAGAAGGGTGGAATGCTACCCCCGCCGCCAGGATTGGCGGGGGGGTAGTATTCCAAGATGTTTGACACCAAACACGACATGTTTAGGTGCAGCCATTCCATAGTTAGCATTTTACCGCGAGGATATAATGCGTTTAAGAGTATATGGTCAGGTTGCACTACAAACAGCATCAGAGATGGTCTCCGAACGCTGCAGAGGGGCCCTGCTCATGCAGGGGCACCCTCTCACATAGGAACCATGCACTCTGCCTTTAGGATTGATAAGGCCTGCCTTAGGAGTGACTTATAGGTTTATATGTGTGTATGCATTTAGTGATATAGGTAACCTATACCACTGCAAGGGGTGCATGCACCACCTTACCCAGGCTGCAGTAGCAGACCTGTGGTGCCAGTTTGGATGGCCTACCAGGGGTGGCATAATACATGCTGCAGCCCCTGGCAGGCCTCTGAGGTGCCTATGCCCTTGGTACATAGTATACCATATACTAGGGACTTACAAGGGCACTCCAGATCCCAATCAGTGATGTGCCTAAGGCACATGGAGACCCTTTTAAAGAGGAAACAGCTAGGCTGGGGTTCTGAATAGCAGGGCCCCAGCCAGACTAATGTCGAAAACCAGTGAAGTATCAGCAAAAAGTGGGGGTACCCCTGTGAAGCAGATCCTACTCTCCTACACAACCCCCCCCAAACGTAGGGACATTAAACTAACCTTGCCCAGTTAAGTCTTCATGTTCTAAGTGGAAATACCTAGAGAGTCCATCTGCATTCGCATGGTTACTCCCAGGCCTATGTTCCACTGTAAAGTCCATCCCCTGTAGGGAAATGGACCACCTAAGCAGTTTGGGGTTTTCACCCTTCATTTGTTTTAGCCATAAGAGGGGCTTATGGTCTGTCTGAACCAGGAAGTGTGTACCAAACAAGTATGGCCTCAACTTCTTCAGAGCCCAGACCACAGCAAAGGCCTCCCTCTCTATGGCTGACCAACGTTTCTCTCTAGGGGTCAGCCTTCTGCTAATAAAAGCTACTGGCTGATCCTGACCTTCTTCATTCAATTGTGACAGTACAGCCCCTACCCCCAATTCAGATGCATCAGTTTGAACAATGAACTTCTTGGAGTAATCAGGACTCTGCAGAATTGGAGCAGTGCACATGGCCTGCTTGAGGTCATCAAATGCCTTTTGACAGCTAACTGTCCACTGAACCTTTTTGGGCATTTTCTTAGAAGTTAAGTCATTCAAGGGTGTCACTATTGATCCATACCCCTTGACAAATCTCCTATAATACCCAGTCAGGCCTAAGAAGGCTCTCACCTGAGTCTGGGTAGTGGGAGCAGTCCAGTCCATGATGGTCTGGATCTTGCTCTGCAAAGGTTGAACCTGGCCTCCACCCACAAGGTGGCCCAGGTACACAACCTGACTCTGCCCTATCTGGCACTTAGTGGCCTTGATAGTCAGGCCTGCCTTTTGCAGGGCCTGTAAAACATTCCTGAGGTGGACCAGGTGATCCTCCCAGGTGGAGCTAAAGACAGCAATATCATCTAGATAAGCTGCACTATAGGCTTCCAGTCCTGTGAGAACTGTGTTCACCAACCTCTGGAAAGTGGCAGGTGCATTTTTCAGACCAAAGGGCATCACCACAAATTGATAATGCCCACTAGGGGTTGAAAATGCTGTTTTGGGCTTTGCAGCATCAGCTAGTCTGATCTGCCAGTAGCCAGCTGTTAGGTCAAATGTGCTGAGATATTTGGCAGAGGCCAAAGTATCTATGAGCTCATCTGCCCTGGGTATTGGATGGGCATCAGTCCTAGTGACTGCATTGAGGCCTCTGTAGTCTACACAAAACCTCATCTCTCTTTTCCCACCACTGGTGTGAGGTTTAGGTACTAGGACTACTGGACTAGCCCAAGGGCTATCTGAGGGCTCAATCACTCCCAATTCCAACATCTTCTGGACTTCAGTCCTGATACAGTCCCTGACATGGTCAGGTTGCCTATAAATCTTGTTTTTAATAGGCAGACTGTCCCCAGTGTCCACTTCATGAGTGCACCAGGTGGTCTGACTGGGTGTCAGTGAAAACATATGCCTAAACTGATTGAGGACTTGCCTGCAATCAGTTTGTTGCTGGGTAGTGAGGCTGCCTGCCAAGGCTACACCATCAACTGACCCATCGTCAGGGTTCTGTGAGAGCAGGTCAGGGAGTGGGTCACTCTCTTCCTCCTGCCCTTCATCAGTAGCCATGAGCAAGCCCATGTCTGCCCTGTCCACATATGGCTTAAGTCTGTTGACATGGAGAACCCTTTGGGGACTCCTGGGTGTTCCTAGGTCCACTAAGTAAGTGACCTCACCCTTCTGTTCAACAATAGTGTGGGGTCCACTCCATTTGTCTTGGAGAGCTGCTGGGGCCACTGGCTCCAACACCCACACCTTCTGTCCTGGCTGGTAAACAGTCAGAACAGCCTTTTGGTCATGCCAGGCCTTCTGCAGTTCCTGGCTAGCCTCAAGGTTTTTGGTTGCCTTTTTCATGTACTCAGCCATCCTGGAGCGGAGACCAAGTACATAGTCCACTATATCTTGCTTTGGGGGCTTGAGAGGTAACTCCCATCCTTCCTTCACCAAGCACAGTGGACCCCTCACAGGGTGGCCAAACAGAAGTTCAAAAGGGCTGTAACCAACCCCCTTCTGAGGCACCTCCCTATATGCGAATAAAAGGCAGGGCAAGAGTATGTCCCATCTACGCCTAAGCTTTTCTGGGAGCCCTTTAATCATGCCCTTCAAGGTTTTGTTGAATCTCTCAACTAAACCATTGCATTGTGGGTGATAGGGTGTGGTGAACTTATAAGTAACTCCACACTCCTTCCACATTGCTTTTAAGTAACCAGACATGAAGTTTGCACCCCTGTCTGATACTACCTCCTTAGGAAAGCCCACTCTTGAGAAGATTCCCAGGAGGGCCCTTGCCACCACAGGTGCTGTAGTGGTCCTGAGGGGAATAGCTTCTGGGTACCTGGTGGCATGATCCACTACCACCAGGATAAACCTGTGCCCAGAGGCTGTTTGGGGATCCATGGGACCAACAATGTCAATCCCTACCCTCTCAAAGGGCACCCCCACCACAGGTAGTGGTATCAGTGGGGCCTTTGTAGTGCCACCTGCTTTGCCACTGGCTTGGCAGGTTACACAGGAGCGACAAAACTCCTTACTGTCTTCAGACATGTGGGGCCAGTGAAAGTGAGGGACAATTCTGTCCCAAGTCTTGTTCTGGCCCAGGTGTCCTGCTAAGGGAATATCATGGGCTAGGGTCAATAGGAAGCCCCTGAACTTCAAAGGTATTACCAACCTCCTGGTAGCACCAGGCTTGGGGTCTCTACTCTCTGAGTACAGGAGTCCATCATCCCAATACACTGTATGGGGACCACTAGCTTTCCCAGCAGCCTCAGCAGCAGCTTGCTGTCTGAGGGGTTCAAGGGAGGGGCAGCTCTGCTGCTCCTGGCTCAGATCTGCCCTAGAAGGTCCCCCTGTCCCCAAGAACTCAACCTGTTCAGGTTCAAGTTCCTCTGGGACAGTTCCTTCTTCAGGGCTGAGATCATCCCCCTCAAGGGACTGATCTTCCTCCTGAGCCAAGGGGAAGGCTCTGCCTTAACCCTACTACTCCTCCTCTTGGAAGGCACTTGGTCCATTCTTCCAGAATCCAAGGCCTGTTCAGTTTTAGACAGTTTAGCTTGTGACCTGGTCACAGCAAACACATCTGCAGGGATCCCCAGCATTTCTGCATGGGTCCTGAGCTCCACTTCTGCCCAAGCAGAAGTCTCTAAGTCATTGCCAAGCAAGCATTCGACTGGTAGGTTTGCACTTACCACAACCTTCTTAAGGCCAGTTACCCCTCCCCAGGAGAAGTTAACAACTGCCAGAGTATGGTCTGTTCTGACATTGCTAGCATTGGTCACTTGGTACATTTCACCAAGTATAACTTGCCCAGGTAGCACAAGGTCTTGTGTCACCATTGTGACACTTGCCCCTGTGTCCCTAAATGCCAAAGCCTCTCGTCCATTGATTAAAGGCTGTTGTCTGTACTTGCCCAGATTACTGGGACTCACAGTGGAGGTCACATCCATGCCTCCATCACAGACTAACACAGCCTGAGTCAGTTCCCTGACTAAGTCAGAGCCCAACTCAGTTCCCAGGGTGAACCCTACTAAACCCTTTGCTGGAGCACCTCCACCAACTGTACTAGGGGAAACAGGTGCCTTAGGGGCATTGGTGGGTGCTGGACTGGAGTCTTTGGACTTGGTGCAATCACTGGTCCAGTGGGTATTTTGCTTACAGACCTTGCACCATGGTTTTCTTTGGCCTTTACCCTTGGTAGACTGGGAATCCCCACCAGAAGAAGATTTTTGGGGGCCTGATGAAGACTTTTGATCTTTACCCTTCTCCCCACCCTTGTCAGAGTTCTTAGCATCTTGCTTCTTGGTTTCCCCACCTTGGTTCTGTACCTTCTGCTTCACCCTGGTTCTGACCCATTTGTCTGCCTTCTTTCCCAATTCTTGGGGAGAGGTCAGATCAGAGTCAACCAGGTACTGATGCAACAGCTGGTTTTGACAGTTATTAAGAATCTGCTCCCTCATTATCAGATTATACAATCCTGAGAAGTCACACACCTTACTGCCCATCAACCAGCCTTCCAGAGCCTTGGCAGAACAATCCACATAGTCTACCCAGTCTTGAGTCTGTGCTTTTTGGGTGTCTCTGAACTTCAACCTGTACTGTTCAGTGGTTAGGCCAAACCCATCAATAAGAGCACTCTTCAAGACCTTGTAATTGTCAGCATCCTCCTCTCTAACAGTGAGGAGCTTGTCTCTACCTTTGTCAGCAAAGGAGAGCCACAAGATTGCTGCCCACTGCTCCTGAGGGACCTTCTGTACTTTACAGGCCCTCTCTAAAGCAGTTATCCATTTGTGGATATCATCCCCACTCTGGTAGGGAGGGACAATCTTGCTCAGGTTCCTATGGTCATAGGACCTTTCCCTATCTCTAGGGACATGGCTGCCACCATGGGACTCTAGTCCCAACTTTCTTCTCTCTTTAAGGAGATCTAGGGATTCTCTATCTAAAGCCAATTGCTTCTTCCTGATCTCCAGTTGAGTTTCCTCATACTGGACCAGTCTCTTTCTTCTCTCATGAGAGGATTCCCTCCTGTGAGAAGAAACAGAGCTCCCTATTGAGGTGCCAGAGTGGTTAGACTCCTGAGAAGGAGACCTAGACTTTCTGAGCACACTCATAATCCTTCCAGGGGGGACAAAGGTGTGGTTCTCCTGATCCTCATCCTCCTCTTCCCCAGAAGGGATTGGGTTTTCCAGGACAGGGTCATTGTCACCCTCCTGGTCAGTTTCAGAGGGGGGCTGGGGGTAGTAGTACCCCTGGTCCCTTCCTCATCTGCTGGCCCACCCTCTGCTCCTACCCCTTCAGTCTCTGAAGACTTACTAAGATCATAAGCCACCAACAACTCCTGGAGGTGTTGGGTGGTGGGACTTTGGCCTGTCCTTAATTTCCTCACGTTACACAAAGCTCTCAGTTCCAAGAATGGGAGTGTGTCATACTTGGAGGGGAAGCTCAATGGCTTCCTGCAGGGCATCTTTGGATCCTGCTTTTAAAGACATTACTAGTGTGGTGTGGTGTATGCACTACCTACTCTAGTGTGGCCTACTAAACTCTCTTGAGTTGTAGAAAGGGTTGTGCTATCCCTTAACACACAACTCTAAGTTCAGTAGAACTTACTGATATTCTAAGCTTAAATTATATGTACCTTAGGTACCTTTAGTGGTTTTCAGTTGATCAATTCAATTGAGATTATCTGGTAAAACAATAGCAAGCTGGAATCCCACACGCTGCACACCAATGTGAGAAGTTGGCCTGGCATATGCTGTCCACTAATTATAGTGGGCACCTTGCACCAGTCCAAATCGACTCTTATGGTAGGTAGGTTAAAGACAACCTTATTGAAAGCTATCCTAGTGGTAGCTGTGGAGAGCAGCCTTCAGGCTAAGTCTTGAAGGAATGTAAAGCAGCTTGTTTTACCAGTCTATAATCTCTTGAGTGACCAAATGAAAGAGCACCACACCAGGTATATATTCAAAATATATGTATTTATTACTAAACACACCCCTCTAGTCTCTTTATGAGGCTAGAGTTCGAAATACATAGGTTATAAGATCTTAAATCACAGTAATAGCACAAATACACGTTTGGGCCCTAGGGGCATACCAAACCATATACCAATAAAGTGGTATGCGAACCACGACTGAACTAGACACTAGGCCTAGAGCCTCTAGAAGTGCTTGGACCACAAGGAACCACCCAAGGTAGTGACACAGGGGACCCACGGGAGACGCGTGCAGTGTAAATACACAACCGCGATACGCCGTTAACTTCTATGGAGAAAGTCGGGATCGGGAAAATAGAGGAAAGGGACACTTAAAAGAGGACTAGGACAAAACCCTTTGAGATCTAGGACTTTGAAGAGTCTCTACCCACGGGAGCACCGGAGTACTCGTGTTACCTCACCCAGGGAAGCCGGGTGCATAGGTGCCTTTCGGGGTCGGGTTTCGTCGTCGGTTCTTATGGCGATCTGCTGCAAAGTGCTGCTGGCGACCAGGAGAAAAGTGTCCGGGTGGATCCAAGAGTGGATCGGAGTTCTGAAGAACCTGAAAGCAGAGGGGACAGAGTCTGGGTCACTAGCCAGTGACCAGGGAGGCGATGGACAGATGCCCACCGATGTCGAGTGCTTCAGATTCGATGACAGTCATCTTGACTCTTCAGCCACGAGGTCCGGGAGGCGTTGTCGGCGACCAGGAGCAGGTTTCGGGCTGTTGCTCGATGTCTGTCGAGTGCAGAGGTGTCGGCGACCAGATTGGACCCAACAAGCCTTGGCAACGGCAAGTCTCGAGTAAGATGTAGATCGTCGATGATGCAGACCAGCAAGGTCTGGGGAACTCACCCAGCGAGGGTAAGTGAGGGCAGGCCTGGAGCAACCAGACTGCCAAGTAAAGAAAATATTGGCCTTCGTTAAGGGCTACTAGCCAACGGGCTAGCGACCGCGAAGGAGCCTCGTGACGCCGCACGTGGAGCTGGCTTACAGGACACTCGTGGCGTGGGGGCCAGTGATCTTCGGTGCAGGTGGTGCTGGAGGCTAGGGCTACTCGGAGCCCAAAGCACGACTTCTTGGGAGACCCAGAAGATGGTGCACTTGCAAATGTGCTCGGTGTCCAGGGGTCACGGTCTCACGTCACCCACGATAGCCACGGGCCTCAGCTTTGCTGGGGACTCAGGGTAACCTCGGGGAAGTCTGAGAATCCACCTCTGGTGATGCGATGACTTCGGCGTCCGACGGGAGCTTCAGTGATGCGAACCGGACAGATGCTTCTTTGGTGCCTGCCAAGCAGGGGAGTCACTCCTTGACCCCAAGGGAGATTCTTCAGTCCTCTAATCGTGAGTAGAGCGTCGAAGGTCCAGGATTCTGTTTCAGAGTTTCGTCCAGGTATAATCTAAAGTCCTAGGGACTGGGTTCCTACCTTTATTCTAAAAATAGGGGATGGACTACTCTGTGGCCCCACCTATGGGTGGGTCAGGGCAGAGGGGTGGCTACACCCCTTTCCCTTTGTCCAGTTCGCGCCAAAGCAGGGGCTGCAAGCCCCTGATCCGGTTTGAACTGGGGTATGCACAGAGACACCAAATGTGCCCCCAGTGCAGGACTTCAAAGCACCCGAAAGTGCTCCCGCCCAGCCCCAATACACATTGTCCTGTCTGGGGAGGTGGTCACACCTCCCTGGGACAGGAAACCTATTGTCCAGGCCTCCCCTGCCGGAGTTTCGTCCAGCAGCAGGAGGCCAGACTCGTGTCTGTGGCAGCAGCATCCATTTTGTGATGCCAGGCTCTGGAAAGAAGTTACCGGACTCGTCAGAGTTAACATGCCTTTCCCTCTAGAAGGGTGGAATGCTACCCCCGCCGCCAGGATTGGCGGGGGGTAGTATTCCAAGATGTTTGACACCAAACACGACATGTTTAGGTGCAGCCATTCCATAGTTAGCATTTTACCGCGAGGATATAATGCGTTTAAGAGTATATGGTCAGGCTGCACTACAAACAGCATCAGAGATGGTCTCCGAACGCTGCAGAGGGGCCCTGCTCATGCAGGGGCACCCTCTCACATAGGAACCATGCACTCTGCCTTTAGGATTGATAAGGCCTGCCTTAGGAGTGACTTATAGGTTTATATGTGTGTATGGATTTAGTGATATAGGTAACCTATACCACTGCAAGGGGTGCATGCACCACCTTACCCAGGCTGCAGTAGCAGACCTGTGGTGCCAGTTTGGATGGCCTACCAGGGGTGGCATAATACATGCTGCAGCCCCTGGCAGGCCTCTGAGGTGCCTATGCCCTTGGTACATAGTATACCATATACTAGGGACTTACAAGGGCACTCCAGATCCCAATCAGTGATGTGCCTAAGGCACATGGAGACCCTTTTAAAGAGGAAACAGCTAGGCTGGGGTTCTGAATAGCAGGGCCCCAGCCAGACTAATGTCGAAAACCAGTGAAGTATCAGCAAAAAGTGGGGGTACCCCTGTGAAGCAGATCCTACTCTCCTACACCACGGCGCGCTACCAGCTGCCTTGGCGCTTTCAGTGACAGCTGAGACACAACTCAGATATGCGTGACAATGCATTTCAGTGCGGTAATGCGGAGTACCACACTGAAATGCGTTAGTCTAACGCATGATGCGTGATACTTGGCAGGACTGTTTCCTGGACTACCTACAGCGCATTATAGTGTGCCCCTGACAGCACTGCCTTAGCTTACAGCGTGAGAGCCGAAGCCTGCGGGAACACGGGGTGATCGGTGCATGCCACGGCGCGCTACCAGCTGCCTTGGCGCTTTCAGTGACAGCTGAGACACAACTCAGATATGCGTGACAATGCATTTCAGTGCGGTAATGCGGAGTACCACACTGAAATGCGTTAGTCTAACGCATGATGCGTGATACTTGGCAGGACTGTTTCCTGGACTACCAGCAGCGCATTATAGTGTGCCCCTAACAGCACTGCCTTAGCTTACAGCGTGAGAGCCGAAGCCTGCGGGAACACAGGGTGATCGGTGCATGCCACGGCGCGCTACCAGCTGCCTTGGCGCTTTCAGTGACAGCTGAGACACAACTCAGATATGCGTGACAATGCATTTCAGTGCGTTAATGCGGAGTACCACACTGAAATGCGTTACTCTAACGCATGATGCGTGATACTTGGCAGGACTGTTTCCTGGACTACCAGCAGCGCATTATAGTGTGCCCCTGACAGCACTGCCTTAGCTTACAGCGTGAGAGCCGAAGCCTGCGGGAACACAGGGTGATCGGTACATGCCACGGCACGCTACCAGCTGTCTTGGCGCTTTCAGTGACAGCTGAGACACAACTCAGATATGCGTGACAATGCATTTCAGTGCGGTAATGCGGAGTACCACACTGAAATGCTTTAGTCTAACGCATGATGCGTGATACTTG
Organism: Calotriton arnoldi; assembly: GCA_963921515.1. Classification (NCBI taxonomy): domain Eukaryota; kingdom Metazoa; phylum Chordata; class Amphibia; order Caudata; family Salamandridae; genus Calotriton; species Calotriton arnoldi. The sequence continues at coordinate 690,552 of CAWUFW010007995.1, read as the reverse complement.
GCAGGACTGTTTCCTGGACTACCAGCAGCGCATTATAGTGTGCCCCTGACAGCACTGCCTTAGCTGACAGCGTGAGAGCCGAAGCCTGCGGGAACACAGGGTGATCGGTGCATGCCACGGCGCGCTACCAGCTGCCTTGGCGCTTTCAGTGACAGCTGAGACACAACTCAGATATGCGTGACAATGCATTTCAGTGCGGTAATGCGGAGTACCACACTGAAATGCGTTAGTCTAACGCATGATGCGTGATACTTGGCAGGACTGTTTCCTGGACTACCAGCAGCGCATTATAGTGTGCCCCTGACAGCACTGCCTTAGCTTACAGCGTGAGAGCCGAAGCCTGTGGGAACACAGGGTGATCGGTGCATGCCACGGCGCGCTACCAGCTGCCTTGGCGCTTTCAGTGACAGCTGAGACACAACTCAGATATGCGTGACAATGCATTTCAGTGCGGTAATGCGGAGTACCACACTGAAATGCGTTAGTCTAACGCATGATGCGTGATACTTGGCAGGACTGTTTCCTGGACTACCAGCAGCGCATTATAGTGTGCCCCTGACAGCACTGCCTTAGCTTACAGCGTGAGAGCCGAAGCCTGCGGGAACACAGGGTGATCGGTGCATGCCACGGCGCGCTACCAGCTGCCTTGGCGCTTTCAGTGACAGCTGAGACACAACTCAGATATGCGTGACAATGCATTTCAGTGCGGTAATGCGGAGTACCACACTGAAATGCGTTAGTCTAACGCATGATGCGTGATACTTGGCAGGACTGTTTCCTGGACTACCAGCAGCGCATTATAGTGTGCCCCTGACAGCACTGCCTTAGCTTACAGCGTGAGAGCCGAAGCCTGCGGGAACACAGGGTGATTGGTGCATGCCACGGCGCGCTACCAGCTGCCTTGGCGCTTTCAGTGACAGCTGAGACACAACTCAGATATGCGTGACAATGCATTTCAGTGCGGTAATGCGGAGTACCACACTGAAATGCGTTAGTCTAACGCATGATGCGTGATACTTGGCAGGAATGTTTCCTGGACTACCAGCAGCGCATTATAGTGTGCCCCTGACAGCACTGCCTTAGCTTACAGCGTGAGAGCCGAAGCCTGCGGGAACACAGGGTGATCGGTGCATGCCACGGCGCGCTACCAGCTGCCTTGGCGCTTTCAGTGACAGCTGAGACACAACTCAGATATGCGTGACAATGCATTTCAGTGCGTTAATGCGGAGTACCACACTGAAATGCGTTACTCTAACGCATGATGCGTGATACTTGGCAGGACTGTTTCCTGGACTACCAGCAGCGCATTATAGTGTGCCCCTGACAGCACTGCCTTAGCTTACAGCGTGAGAGCCGAAGCCTGCGGGAACACAGGGTGATCGGTACATGCCACGGCACGCTACCAGCTGCCTTGGCGCTTTCAGTGACAGCTGAGACACAACTCAGATATGCGTGACAATGCATTTCAGTGCGGTAATGCGGAGTACCACACTGAAATGCTTTAGTCTAACGCATGATGCGTGATACTTGGCAGGACTGTTTCCTGGACTACCAGCAGCGCATTATAGTGTGCCCCTGACAGCACTGCCTTAGCTGACAGCGTGAGAGCCGAAGCCTGCGGGAACACAGGGTGATCGGTGCATGCCACGGCGCGCTACCAGCTGCCTTGGCGCTTTCAGTGACAGCTGAGACACAACTCAGATATGCGTGACAATGCATTTCAGTGCGGTAATGCGGAGTACCACACTGAAATGCGTTAGTCTAACGCATGATGCGTGATACTTGGCAGGACTGTTTCCTGGACTACCAGCAGCGCATTATAGTGTGCCCCTGACAGCACTGCCTTAGCTTACAGCGTGAGAGCCGAAGCCTGCGGGAACACAGGGTGATCGGTACATGCCACGGCACGCTACCAGCTGCCTTGGCGCTTTCAGTGACAGCTGAGACACAACTCAGATATGCGTGACAATGCATTTCAGTGCCTTAATGCGGAGTACCACACTGAAATGCTTTAGTCTAACGCATGATGCGTGATACTTGGCAGGACTGTTTCCTGGACTACCAGCAGCGCATTATAGTGTGCCCCTGACAGCACTGCCTTAGCTGACAGCGTGAGAGCCGAAGCCTGCGGGAACACAGGGTGATCGGTGCATGCCACGGCGCGCTACCAGCTGCCTTGGCGCTTTCAGTGACAGCTGAGACACAACTCAGATATGCGTGACAATGCATTTCAGTGCGGTAATGCGGAGTACCACACTGAAATGCGTTAGTCTAACGCATGATGCGTGATACTTGGCAGGACTGTTTCCTTGGACTACCAGCAGCGCATTATAGTGTGCCCCTGACAGCACTGCCTTAGCTTACAGCGTGAGAGCCGAAGCCTGCGGGAACACAGGGTGATCGGTGCATGCCACGGCGCGATACCAGCTGCCTTGGCGCTTTCAGTGACAGCTGAGACACAACTCAGATATGCGTGACAATGCATTTCAGTGCGGTAATGCGGAGTACCACACTGAAATGCGTTACTCTAACGCATGATGCGTGATACTTGGCAGGACTGTTTCCTGGACTACCAGCAGCGCATTATATTGTGCCCCTGACAGCACTGCCTTAGCTTACAGCGTGAGAGCCGAAGCCTGCGGGAACACAGGGTGATCGGTGCATGCCACGGCGCGCTACCAGCTGACTTGGCACTTTCAGTGACAGCTGAGACACAACTCAGATATGCGTGACAATGCATTTCAGTGCGGTAATGCGGAGTACCACACTGAAATGCGTTAGTCTAACGCATGATGCGTGATACTTGGCAGGACTGTTTCCTGGACTACCAGCAGCGCATTATAGTGTGCCCCTGACAGCACTGCTTTAGCTTACAGCGTGAGAGCCGAAGCCTGCGGGAACACAGGGTGATCGGTGCATGCCACGGCGCGCTACCAGCTGCCTTGGCGCTTTCAGTGACAGCTGAGACACAACTCAGATATGCGTGACAATGCATTTCAGTGCGGTAATGCGGAGTACCACACTGAAATGCGTTAGTCTAACGCATGATGCGTGATACTTGGCAGGACTGTTTCCTGGACTACCAGCAGCGCATTATAGTGTGCCCCTGACAGCACTGCCTTAGCTTACAGCGTGAGAGCCGAAGCCTGCGGGAACACAGGGTGATCGGTGCATGCCACGGCGCGCTACCAGCTGCCTTGGCGCTTTCAGTGACAGCTGAGACACAACTCAGATATGCGTGACAATGCATTTCAGTGCGGTAATGCGGAGTACCACACTGAAATGCGTTAGTCTAACGCATGATGCGTGATACTTGGCAGGACTCTTTCCTGGACTACCAGCAGCGCATTATAGTGTGCCCCTGACAGCACTGCCTTAGCTTACAGCGTGAGAGCCGAAGCCTGCGGGAACACAGGGTGATCGGTACATGCCATGGCACGCTACCAGCTGCCTTGGCGCTTTCAGTGACAGCTGAGACACAACTCAGATATGCGTGACAATGCATTTCAGTGCGGTAATGCGGAGTACCACACTGAAATGCTTTAGTCTAACGCATGATGCGTTATACTTGGCAGGACTGTTTCCTGGACTACCAGCAGCGCATTATAGTGTGCCCCTGACAGCACTGCCTTAGCTGACAGCGTGAGAGCCGAAGCCTGCGGGAACACAGGGTGATCGGTGCATGCCACGGCGCGCTACCAGCTGCCTTGGCGCTTTCAGTGACAGCTGAGACACAACTCAGATATGCGTGACAATGCATTTCAGTGCGGTAATGCGGAGTACCACACTGAAATGCGTTAGTCTAACGCATGATGCGTGATACTTGGCAGGACTGTTTCCTGGACTACCTACAGCGCATTATAGTGTGCCCCTGACAGCACTGCCTTAGCTTACAGCGTGAGAGCCGAAGCCTGCGGGAACACAGGGTGATCGGTGCATGCCACGGCACGCTACCAGCTGCCTTGGCGCTTTCAGTGACAGCTGAGACACAACTCAGATATGCGTGACAATGCATTTCAGTGCGGTAATGCGGAGTACCACACTGAAATGCGTTAGTCTAACGCATGATGCGTGATACTTGGCAGGACTGTTTCCTGGACTACCAGCAGCGCATTATAGTGTGCCCCTGACAGCACTGCCTTAGCTTACAGCGTGAGAGCCGAAGCCTGCGGGAACACAGGGTGATCGGTGCATGCCACTGCGCGCTACCAGCTGCCTTGGCGCTTTCAGTGACAGCTGAGACACAACTCAGATATGCGTGACAATGCATTTCAGTGCGTTAATGCGGAGTACCACACTGAAATGCGTTACTCTAACGCATGATGCGTGATACTTGGCAGGACTGTTTCCTGGACTACCAGCAGCGCATTATAGTGTGCCCCTGACAGCACTGCCTTAGCTTACAGCGTGAGAGCCGAAGCCTGCGGGAACACAGGGTGATCGGTTCATGCCACTGCACGCTACCAGCTGTCTTGGCGCTTTCAGTGACAGCTGAGACACAACTCAGATATGCGTGACAATGCATTTCAGTGCGGTAATGCGGAGTACCACACTGAAATGCTTTAGTCTAACGCATGATGCGTGATACTTGGCAGGACTGTTTCCTGGACTACCAGCAGCGCATTATAGTGTGCCCCTGACAGCACTGCCTTAGCTGACAGCGTGAGAGCCGAAGCCTGCGGGAACACAGGGTGATCGGTGCATGCCACGGCGCGCTACCAGCTGCCTTGGCGCTTTCAGTGACAGCTGAGACACAACTCAGATATGCGTGACAATGCATTTCAGTGCGGTAATGCGGAGTACCACACTGAAATGCGTTAGTCTAACGCATGATGCGTGATACTTGGCAGGACTGTTTCCTGGACTACCAGCAGCGCATTATAGTGTGCCCCTGACAGCACTGCCTTAGCTTACAGCGTGAGAGCCGAAGCCTGCGGGAACACAGGGTGATCGGTGCATGCCACGGCGCGCTACGAGCTGCCTTGGCGCTTTCAGTGACAGCTGAGACACAACTCAGATATGCGTGACAATGCATTTCAGTGCGGTAATGCGGAGTACCACACTGAAATGCGTTAGTCTAACGCATGATGCTTGATACTTGGCAGGACTGTTTCCTGGACTACCAGCAGCGCATTATAGTGTGCCCCTGACAGCACTGCCTTAGCTTACAGCCTGAGAGCTGAAGCCTGCGGGAACACAGGGTGATCGGTGCATGCCACGGCGCGCTACCAGCTGCCTTGGCGCTTTCAGTGACAGCTGAGACACAACTCAGATATGCGTGACAATGCATTTCAGTGCGGTAATGCGGAGTACCACACTGAAATGCGTTAGTCTAACGCATGATGCGTGATACTTGGCAGGACTGTTTCCTGGACTACCAGCAGCGCAGTATAGTGTGCCCCTGACAGCACTGCCTTAGCTTACAGCGTGAGAGCCGAAGCCTGCGGGAACACAGGGTGATCGGTGCATGCCACGGCGCGCTACCAGCTGCCTTGGCACTTTCAGTGACAGCTGAGACACAACTCAGATATGCGTGACAATGGATTTCAGTGCGGTAATGCGGAGTACCACACTGAAATGCGTTAGTCTAACGCATGATGCGTGATACTTGGCAGGACTGTTTCCTGGACTACCAGCAGCGCATTATAGTGTGCCCCTGACAGCACTGCCTTAGCTGACAGCGTGAGAGCCGAAGCCTGCGGGAACACAGGGTGATCGGTGCATGCCACGGCGCGCTACCAGCTGCCTTGGCGCTTTCAGTGACAGCTGAGACACAACTCATATATGCGTGACAATGCATTTCAGTGCGGTAATGCGGAGTACCACACTGAAATGCGTTAGTCTAACGCATGATGCGTGATACTTGGCAGGACTGTTTCCTGGACTACCAGCAGCGCATTATAGTGTGCCCCTGACAGCACTGCCTTAGCTTACAGCGTGAGAGCCGAAGCCTGCGGGAACACAGGGTGATCGGTGCATGCCACGGCGCGCTACCAGCAGCCTTGGCGCTTTCAGTGACAGCTGAGACACAACTCAGATATGCATGACAATGCATTTCAGTGCGGTAATGCGGAGTGTGAGAAGTTGGCCTGGCATATGCTGTCCACTAATTATAGTGGGCACCTTGCACCAGTCCAAATCGACTCTTATGGTAGGTAGGTTAAAGACAACCTTATTGAAAGCTATCCTAGTGGTAGCTATGGAGAGCAGCCTTCAGGCTAAGTCTTGAAGGAATGTAAAGCAGCTTGTTTTACCAGTCTATAATCTCTTGAGTGACCAAATGAAAGAGCACCACACCAGGTATATATTCAAAATATATGTATTTATTACTAAACACACCCCTCTAGTCTCTTTATGAGGCTAGAGTTCGAAGTACATAGGTTATAAGATCTCAAATCACAGTAATAGCACAAATACACGTTTGGGCCCTAGGGGCGTACCAAACCATATACCAATAAAGTGGTATGCGAACCACGACTGAACTAGACACTAGGCCTAGAGCCTCTAGAAGTGCTTGGACCACAAGGAACCACCCAAGGTAGTGACACAGGGGACCCACGGGAGACGCGTGCAGCGTAAATACACAACCGCGATACGCCGTTAACTTCTATGGAGAAAGTCGGGATCGGGAAAATAGAGGAAAGGGACACTTAAAAGAGGACTAGGACAAAACCCTTTGAGATCTAGGACTTTGAAGAGTCTCTACCCACGGGAGCACCGGAGTACTCGTGTTACCTCACCCAGGGAAGCCGGGTGCATAGGTGCCTTTCGGGGTCGGGTTTCGTCGTCGTTTCGTATGGCGATCTGCTGCAAAGTGCTGCTGGCGACCAGGAGAAAAGTGTCCGGGTGGATCCAAGAGTGGATCGGAGTTCTGAAGAACCTGAAAGCAGAGGGGACAGAGTCTGGGTCACTAGCCAGTGACCAGGAAGGCGATGGACAGATGCCCACCGATGTCGAGTGCTTCAGGTGCGGTGATGGTCGTCTTGACTCTTCAGCCACGAGGTCCAGGAGGCGTTGTTGGCGACCAGGAGCAGGATTCGGGCTGGTGCTCGATGTCTGTCGAGTGCTGAGGTGTTGGCGACCAAATTGGACCCAACAAGCCTTGGCAACGGCAAGTCTCGAGTAAGATGTAGATCGTCGATGATGCAGACCAGCAAGGTCTGGGGAACTCACCCAGTGAGGGTAAGTGAGGGCAGGCCTAGAGCAACCAGGATGCCAAGTAAAGAAAAGATTGGCCTTTGTTAAGGGCTACTAGCCAACGGGCTAGCAACCGCGAAGGAGCCTCGTGACGCCGCACGTGGAGCTGGCTTGCAGGACACTCGTGGAGTGGGGGCCAGTGATCTTCGGTGCAGGTGGTGCTGGAGGCTAGGGCTACTCGGAGCCCAAAGCACGACTTCTTGGGAGACCCAGAAGATGGTGCACTTGCAAGTGTGCTCGGTGTCCAGGGGTCACGGTCTCAAGTCACCCACGATAGCCACGGGCCTCAGCTTTGCTGGGGACTCAGGGTAGCCTCGGGGAAGTCTGAGAATCCACCTCTGGGGATGCGATGACTTCGGCGTCCGACGGGAGCTTCAGTAATGCGAACCGGACAGCTGCTTCTTTGGTGCCTGCCAAGCAGGGGAGTCACTCCTTGACCCCAAGGGAGATTCTTCAGTCCTCTAATCGTGAGTAGAGCGTCGAAGGTCCAGGATTCCGTTTCAGAGTTTCGTCCAGGTATAATCTAAAGTCCTAAGGACTGGGTTCCTACCTTTATTCTAAAAATAGTGGTTGGACTACTCTGTGGCCCCACCTATGGGTGGGTCAGGGCAGAGGGGTGGCTACACCCCTTTCCCTTTGTCCAGTTCGCGCCAAAGCAGGGGCTGCAAGCCCCTGATCCGGTTTGAACTGGGGTATGCACAGGGACACCAAATGTGCCCCCAGTGCAGGACTTCAAAGCACACAGATGTTGCTCCCGCCCAGCCCCAATACACATTGTCCTGTCTGGGGAGGTGGTCACACCTCCCTGGGACAGGAAACCTATTGTCCAGGCCTCCCCTGCCGGAGTTTCATCCAGCAGCAGGAGGCCAGACTCGTGTCTGTGGCAGCAGCATCCATTTTGTGATGCCAGGGCTCTGGAGAGAAGTTACCGGGTTAGTCAGGGTTAACATGTCTTTCCCTCTAGAAGGGTGGAATGCTACCCCCGCCGCCAGAATTGGTGGGGGGTAGTATTCCAAGATGTTTGACACCAAACACGACATGTTTAGGTGCAGCCATTCCAAAGTTAGCATTTTACCGCGAGGATATAATGCGCTTAAGAGTATATGGTCAGGCTGCACTACAAACAGCATCAGAGATGGTCTCCAAACGCTGCAGAGGGGCCCTGCTCATGCAGGGCACCCTCTCACATAGGAACCATGCACTCTGCCTTCAGGATTGATAAGGCCTGCCTTAGGAGTGACTTATAGGTTTATATGTGTGTATGTATTTCGTGATATAGGTAACCTATATCACAGTAAGGGGTGCTTGCACCACCTTACCCAGGCTGCAGTAGCAGACCTGTGGTGTCAGTTTGGATGGCCTTCCAGGGGTGGCATAATACATGCTGCATCCCCTGGCAGGCCTCTGAGGTACCTATGCCCTTGGTACATAGTATACCATATACTAGGGACTTATAAGGGCACTCCAGATCCCAATCAGAGATGTGCCTAAGGCACATGGAAACCATTTTAGAGAGGAAGCAGCTAGGCTGGGGTTCTGATTAGCAGGGCCCCAGCCAGACTAATGTCGAAAAACAGTGAAGCATCAGCAAAAAGTGGGGGTACCCATGTGAAGCAGATCCTACTCTCCTACACAACCCCCCAAACGTAGGGACATTAAACTAACCTTGCCCAGTTAAGTCTTCATGTTCTAAGTGGAAATACCTAGAGAGTCCATCTGCATTCGCATGGTTACTCCCAGGCCTATGTTCCACTGTAAAGTCCATCCCCTGTAGGGAAATGGACCACCTAAGCAGTTTGGGGTTTTCACCCTTCATTTGTTTTAGCCATAAGAGGGGCTTATGGTCTGTCTGAACCAGGAAGTGTGTACCAAACAAGTATGGCCTCAACTTCTTCAGAGCCCAGACCACAGCAAAGGCCTCCCTCTCTATGGATGACCAACGTTTCTCTCTAGGGGTCAGCCTTCTGCTAATAAAAGCTACTGGCTGATCCTGACCTTCTTCATTCAATTGTGACAGTACAGCCCCTACCCCCAATTCAGATGCATCTGTTTGAACAATGAACTTCTTGGAGTAATCAGGACTCTGCAGAATTGGAGCAGTGCACATGGCCTGCTTGAGGTCATCAAATGCCTTTTGACAGCTAACTGTCCACTGAACCTTTTGGGCATTTTCTTAGAAGTTAAGTCATTCAAGGGTGTCACTATTGATCCATACCCCTTGACAAATCTCCTATAGTACCCAGTCAGGCCTAAGAAGGCTCTCACCTGAGTCTGGGTAGTGGGAGCAGTCCAGTCCATGATGGTCTGGATCTTGCTCTGCAAAGGTTGAACCTGGCCTCCACCCACAAGGTGGCCCAGGTACACAACCTGACTCTGCCCTATCTGGCACTTAGTGGCCTTGATAGTCAGGCCTGCCTTTTGCAGGGCCTGTAAAACATTCCTGAGGTGGACCAGGTGATCCTCCCAGGTGGAGCTAAAGACAGCAATATCATCTAGATAAGCTGCACTATAGGCCTCCAGTCCTGTGAGAACTGTGTTCACCAACCTCTGGAAAGTGGCAGGTGCATTCTTCAGACCAAAGGGCATTACCACAAATTGATAATGCCCACTAGGGATTGAGAATGCTGTATTGGGCTTTGCAGTATCAGCTAGTCTGATCTGCCAGTAGCAAGCTGTTAGGTCAAATGTGCTGAGATATTTGGCAGAGGCCAAAGTATCTATGAGCTCATCTGCCCTGGGTATTGGATGGGCATCAGTCCTAGTGACTGCATTGAGACCTCTGTAGTCTACACAAAACCTCATCTCTCTTTTTCCACCACTGGTGTGAGGTTTCGGTACTAGGACTACTGGACTAGCCCAAGGGCTATCTGAGGGCTCAATTACTCCCAATTCCAACATTTTCTGGACTTCAGTCCTGATACAGTCCCTGACATGGTCAGGTTGCCTATAAATCTTGTTTTTAATAGTCAGACTGTCCCCAGTGTCCACTTCATGAGTGCACCAGGTGGTCTGACTGGGTGTCAGTGAAAACATATTTCGAAACTGATTGAGGACTTGCCTGCAATCAGTTTGTTGCTGGGTAGTGAGGCTGCCTGCCAAGGCTACACCATCAACTGACCCATCGTCAGGGTTCTGTGAGAGCAGGTCAGGGAGTGGGTCACTCTCTTCCTCCTGCCCTTCATCAGTAGCCATGAGCAAGCCCATGTCTGCCCTGTCCACATATGGCTTTAGTCTGTTGACATGGAGAACCCTTTGGGGACTCCTGGGTGTTCCCAGGTCCACTAAGTAAGTGACCTCACCCTTCTGCTCAACAATAGTGTGGGGTCCACTCCATTTGTCTTGGAGAGCTGCTGGGGCCACTGGCTCCAACACCGACACCTTCTGTCCTGGCTGGTACACAGTCAGAACAGCCTTTTGGTCATGCCAGGCCTTCTGAAGTTCCTGGCTCGCCTCAAGGTTTTTGGTTGCCTTTTTCATGTACTCAGCCATCCTGGAGCGGAGACCAAGTACATAGTCCACTATATCTTGCTTTGGGGGCTTGAGAGGTAACTCCCATCCTTCCTTCACCAAGCACAGTGGACCCCTCACAGGGTGGCCAAACAGAAGTTCAAAAGGGCTGTAACCAACCCCTTCTGAGGCACCTCCCTATATGCGAATAAAAGGCAGGGCAAGAGTATGTCCCATCTACGCCTAAGCTTTTCTGGGAGCCCTTTAATCATGCCCTTCAAGGTTTTGTTGAATCTCTCAACTAAACCATTGCATTGTGGGTGATAGGGTGTGGTGAACTTATAAGTCACTCCACACTCCTTCCACATTGCTTTTAAGTACCCAGACATGAAGTTAGCACCCCTGTCTGATACTACCTCCTTAGGAAAGCCCACTCTTGAGAAGATTCCCAGGAGGGCCCTTGCCACCACAGGTGCTGTAGTGGTCCTGAGGGGAATAGCTTCTGGGTACCTGGTGGCATGATCCACTACCACCAGGATAAACCTGTGCCCAGAGGCTGTTTGGGGATCCATGGGACCAACAATGTCAATCCCTACCCTCTCAAAGGGCACCCCCACCACAGGTAGTGGTATCAGGGGGCCTTTGTAGTGTCACCTGCTTTGCCACTGGCTTGGCAGGTTACACAGGAGCGACAAAACTCCTTACTGTCTTCAGACATGTGGGGCCAGTGAAAGTGAGGGACAATTCTGTCCCAAGTCTTGTTCTGGCCCAGGTGTCCTGCTAAGGGAATATCATGGGCTAGGGTCAATAGGAAGCCCCTGAACTTCAAAGGTATTACCAACCTCCTGGTAGCACCAGGCTTGGGGTCTCTACTATCTGAGTACACGAGTCCATCATCCCAATACACTGTATGGGGACCACTAGCTTTCCCAGCAGCCTCAGCAGCAGCTTGCTGTCTGAGGGGTTCAAGGGAGGGGCAGCTCTGCTGCTCCTGGCTCAGATCTGCCCTAGAAGGTCCCCCTGTCCCCAAGAACTCAACCTGGTCAGGTTCAAGTTCCTCTGGGACAGTTCCTTCTTCAGGGCTGAGATCATCCCCCTCAAGGGACTGATCTTCCTCCTGAGCCAAGGGGAAGGCACTGCCTTAACCCTACTACTCCTCCTCTTGGAAGGCACTTGGTCCATTCTTCCAGAATCCAAGGCCTGTTCAGTGCTAGACAGTTTGGCTTGTGACCTGGTCACAGCAAACACATCTGCAGGGATCCCCAGCATTTCTGCATGGGTCCTGAGCTCCACTTCTGCCCAAGCAGAAGTCTCTAAGTCATTGCCAAGCAAGCATTCGACTGGTAGGTTTGCACTTACCACAACCTTCTTAAGGCCAGTTACCCCTCCCCAGGAGAAGTTAACAACTGCCAGAGTATGGTCTGTTCTGACATTGCTAGCATTGGTCACTTGGTACATTTCACCAAGCATAACTTGTCCAGGTAGCACAAGGTCTTGTGTCACCATTGTGACACTTGCCCCTGTGTCCCTAAATGCCAAAGCCTCTCGTCCATTGATTAAAGGCTGTTGTCTGTACTTGCCCAGATTACTGGGACTCATAGAGGAGGGCACATCCATGCCTCCATCACAGACTAACACAGCCTGAGTCAGTTCTCTAACTAGGTCAGAGCCCAACTCAGTTCCCAGGGTGAACCCTACTAAACCCTTTGCTGGAGCACTTCCACCAACTGTACTAGGGGGAACAGGTGCCTTAGGGGCATTGATGGGTGCTGGACTGGAGTCTTTGGACTTGGTGCAATCACTGGTCCAGTGGGTCTTTTGCTTACAGACCTTGCACCATGGTTTTCTTTGGCCTTTACCCTTGGTAGACTGGGAATCCCCACCAGAAGAAGAGTTTTGGGGGCCTGATGAAGACTTTTGATCTTTACCCTTCTCCCCACCCTTGTCAGAGTTCTTAGCATCTTGCTTCTTGGTTTCCCCACCTTGGTTCTGTACCTTCTGCTTCACCCTGGTTCTGACCCATTTGTCTGCCTTCTTTCCCAATTCTTGGGGAGAGGTCAGATCAGAGTCAACCAGGTACTGATGCAACAGCTGATTTTGACAGTTATTAAGAATCTGCTCCCTCATTATCAGATTATACAATCCTGAGAAGTCACACACCTTACTGCCCATCAACCAGCCTTCCAGAGCCTTGGCAGAACAATCCACATAGTCTACCCAGTCTTGAGTCTGTGCTTTTTGGGTGTCTCTGAACTTCAACCTGTACTGTTCAGTGGTTAGGCCAAACCCATCAATAAGAGCACTCTTCAAGACCTTGTAATTGTCAGCATCCTCCTCTCTAACAGTGAGGAGCTTGTCTCTACCTTTGTCAGCAAAGGAGAGCCACAAGATTGCTGCCCACTGCTCCTGAGGGACCTTCTGTACTTTACAGGCCCTCTCTAAAGCAGTTATCCATTTGTGGATATCATCCCCACTCTGGTAGGGAGGGACAATCTTGCTCAGGTTCCTATGGTCATAGGACCTTTCCCTATCTCTAGGGACATGGCTGCCACCATGGGACTCTAGTCCCAACTTTCTTCTCTCTCTAAGGAGATCTAGGGATTCTCTATCTAAAGCCAATTGCTTCTTCCTGATCTCTAGTTGAGTTTCCTCATACTGGACCAGTCTCTTTCTTCTCTCATGAGAGGATTCTCTCCTGTGAGAAGAAACAGAGCTCCCTATGGAGGTGCCAGAGTGGTTAGACTCCTGAGAAGGAGACCTAGACTTTCTGAGCACACTCATAATCCTTCCTGGGGGGACAAAGGTGTGGTTCTCTAGATCCTCATCTTCATCTTCCCCAGAAGGGATTGGGTTTTCCAGGTCAGGGTCATTGTCACCCTCCTGGTCAGTTTCAGAGGGGGGCTGGGGGTAGTGGTACCCCTGGCCCCTTCCTCATCTGCTGGCCCACCCTCTGCTCCTACCCCTTCAGTCTCTGAGGACTTACTAAGATCATAAGCCACCAACAACTCCTTGAGGTGTTGGGTGGTGGGACTTTGGCCTGTCCTTAATTTCCTCACGTTACATAAAGCTCTCAATTCCAAGAATTGGAGTGTATCATACTTGGAGGGTGGAAGCTCAATGGCTTCCTGCAAGGAATCTTTGGATCCTGCTTTTAAAGACATTACTAGTGTGGTGTGGTGTATGCACTACCTACTCTAGTGTGGCCTACTAAACTCTCTTGAGTTGTAGAAAGGGTTGTGCTATCCCTTAACACACAACTCTAAGTTCAGTAGAACTTACTGTTATTCTAAGCTTAAATTATATGTACCTTAGGTACCTTTAGTGGTTTTCAGTTGATCAATTCAATTGAGATTATCTGGTAAAACAATAGCAAGCTGGAATCCCACACGCTGCACACCAATGTGAGAAGTTGGCCTGGCATATGCTGTCCACTAATTATAGTGGGCACCTTGCACCAGTCCAAATCGACTCTTATGGTAGGTAGGTTAAAGACAACCTTATTGAAAGCTATCCTAGTGGTAGTTATGGAGAGCAGCCTTCAGGCTAAGTCTTGAAGGAATGTAAAGCAGCTTGTTTTACCAGTCTATAATCTCTTGAGTGACCAAATGAAAGAGCACCACACCAGGTATATATTCAAAATATATGTATTTATTACTAAACACACCCCTCTAGTCTCTTTATGAGGCTAGAGTTCGAAATACATAGGTTATAAGATCTCAAATCACAGTAATAGCACAAATACACGTTTGGGCCCTAGGGGCGTACCAAACCATATACCAATAAAGTGGTATGCGAACCACGACTGAACTAGACACTAGGCCTAGAGCCTCTAGAAGTGCTTGGACCACAAGGAACCACCCAAGGTAGTGACACAGGGGACCCACGGGAGACGCGTGCAGCGTAAATACTCAACCGCGATACGCCGTTAACTTCTATGGAGAAAGTCGGGATCGGGAAAATAGAGGAAAGGGACACTTAAAAGAGGACTAGGACAAAACCCTTTGAGATCTAGGACTTTGAAGAGTCTCTACCCACGGGAGCACCGGAGTACTCGTGTTACCTCACCCAGGGAAGCCGGGTGCATAGGTGCCTTTCGGGGTCGGGTTTCGTCGTCGTTTCGTATGGCGATCTGCTGCAAAGTGCTGCTGGCGACCAGGAGAAAAGTGTCCGGGTGGATCCAAGAGTGGATCGGAGTTCTGAAGAACCTGAAAGCAGAGGGGACAGAGTCTGGGTCACTAGCCAGTGACCAGGAAGGCGATGGACAGATGCCCACCGATGTCGAGTGCTTCAGGTGTGGTGACAGTCGTCTTGACTCTTCAGCCATGAGGTCCGGGAGGCGTTGTCGGCGACCAGGAGCAGGATGCAGGCTGTTGCTCGATTTCTGTCGAGTGCTGAGGTGTCGGCGACTGGATTGGACCCAACAAGCCTTGGCAATGGCAAGTCTCGAGTAAGATGTAGATCGTCGATGATGCAGACCAGCAAGGTCTGGGGAACTCACCCAGCGAGGGTAAGTGAGGGCAGGCCTGGAGCAACCAGGATGCCAAGTAAAGAAAAGATTGGCCTTCGTTAAGGGCTACTAGCCAACGGGCTAGCGACCGCGAAGGAGCCTCGTGACGCCGCACGTGGAGCTGGCTTGCAGGACACTCGTGGAGTGGGGGCCAGTGATCTTCGGTGCAGGTGGTGCTGGTGGCTAGGGCTACTCGGAGCCCAAAGCACGACTTCTTGGGAGACCCAGAAGATGGTGCACTTGTAAGTGTGCTCGGTGTCCAGGGGTCACGGTCTCAAGTCACCCACGATAGCCACGGGCCTCAGCTTTGCTGGGGACTCAGGGTAGCCTCGGGGAAGTCTGAGAATCCACGTCTGGGGATGCGATGACTTCGGCGTCCGACGGGAGCTTCAGTAATGCGAACCGGACAGATGCTTCTTTGGTGCCTGCCAAGCAGGGGAGTCACTCCTTGACCCCAAGGGAGATTCTTCAGTCCTCTAATCGTGAGTAGAGCGTCGAAGGTCCAGGATTCCGTTTCAGAGTTTCGTCCAGGTATAATCTAAAGTCCTAAGGACTGGGTTCCTACCTTTATTCTAAAAATAGGGGTTGGACTACTCTGTGGCCCCACCTATGGGTGGGTCAGGGCAGAGGGGTGGCTACACCCTTTCCCTTTGTCCAGTTCGCGCCAAAGCAGGGGCTGCAAGCCCCTGATCCGGTTTGAACTGGGGTATGCACAGGGACACCAAATGTGCCCCCAGTGCAGGACTTCAAAGCACACAGATGGTGCTCCCGCCCAGCCCCAATACACATTGTCCTGTCTGGGGAGGTGGTCACACCTCCCTGGGACAGGAAACCTATTGTCCAGGCCTCCCCTGCCGGAGTTTTGTCCAGCAGCAGGAGGCCAGACTCGTGTCTGTGGCAGCAGCATCCATTTTGTGATGCCAGGGCTCTGGAGAGAAGTTACCGGGTTAGTCAGGGTTAACATGTCTTTCCCTCTAGAAGGGTGGAATGCTACCCCCGCCGCCAGAATTGGCGGGGGTAGTATTCCAAGATGTTTGACACCAAACACGACATGTTTAGGTGCAGCCATTCCAAAGTTAGCATTTTACCGCGAGGATATAATGCGCTTAAGAGTATATGGTCAGGCTGCACTACAAACAGCATCAGAGATGGTCTCCGAACGCTGCAGAGGGGCCCTGCTCATGCAGGGGCACCCTCTCACATAGGAACCATGCACTCTGCCTTCAGGATTGATAAGGCCTGCCTTAGGAGTGACTTATAGGTTTATATGTGTGTATGTATTTCGTGATATAGGTAACCTATATCACAGTAAGGGGTGCTTGCACCACCTTACCCAGGCTGCAGTAGCAGACCTGTGGTGTCAGTTTGGATGACCTTCCAGGGGTGGCATAATACATGCTGCATCCCTGGCAGGCCTCTGAGGTACCTATGCCCTTGGTACATAGTATACCATATACTAGGGACTTATAAGGGCACTCCAGATCCCAATCAGAGATGTGCCTAAGGCACATGGAAACCATTTTAGAGAGGAAGCAGCTAGGCTGGGGTTCTGATTAGCAGGGCCCCAGCCAGACTAATGTCGAAAAACAGTGAAGCATCACAAAAAGTGGGGGTACCCATGTGAAGCAGATCCTACTCTCCTACACGGAGTACCACACTGAAATGCGTTAGTCTAACGCATGATGCGTGATACTTGGCAGGACTGTTTCCTAGACTACCAGCAGCGCATTATAGTGTCTCCCTGACAGCACTGCCTTAGCTTACAGCGTGAGAGCCGAAGCCTGCGGGAACACAGGGTGATCGGTGCATGCCACGGCGCGCTACCAGCTGCCTTGGCGCTTTCAGTGACAGCTGAGACACAACTCAGATATGCGTGACAATGCATTTCAGTGTGGTAATCCGGAGTACCACACTGAAATGCGTTAGTCTAACGCATGATGCGTGATACTTGGCAGGACTGTTTCCTGGACTACCAGCAGCGCATTATAGTGTGCCCCTGACAGCACTGCCTTAGCTTACAGCGTGAGAGCCAAAGCCTGCGGGAACACAGGGTGATCGGTGCATGCCACGGCGCGCTACTAGCTGCCTTGGCGCTTTCAGTGACAGCTGAGACACAACTCAGATATGCGTGACAATGCATTTCAGTGCGGTAATGCGGAGTACCACACTGAAATGCGTTAGTCTAACGCATGATGCGTGATACTTGGCAGGACTGTTTCCTGGACTACCAGCAGCGCATTATAGTGTGCCCCTGACAGCACTGCCTTAGCTTACAGCATGAGAGTCGAAGCCTGCGGGAACACAGGGTGATCGGTGCATGCCACGGCGCGCTACCAGCTGCCTTGGCGCTTTCAGTGACAGCTGAGACACAACTCAGATATGCGTGACAATGCATTTCAGTGCGGTAATGCGGAGTACCACACTGAAATGCGTTAGTCTAACGCATGATGCGTGATACTTGGCAGGACTGTTTCCTGGACTACCAGCAGCGCATTATAGTGTGCCCCTGACAGCACTGCCTTAGCTTACAGCATGAGAGCCGAAGCCTGCGGGAACACAGGGTGATCGGTGCATGCCACGGCGCGCTACCAGCTGCCTTGGCGCTTTCAGTGACAGCTGAGACACAACTCAGATATGCGTGACAATGCATTTCAGTGCGGTAATGCGGAGTACCACACTGAAATGCGTTAGTCTAACGCATGATGCGTGATACTTGGCAGGACTGTTTCCTGGACTACCAGCAGCGCATTATAGTGTGCCCCTGACAGCACTGCCTTAGCTTACAGCGTGAGAGCCGAAGCCTGCGGGAACACAGGGTGATCGGTGCATGCCACGGCGCGCTACCAGCTGCCTTGGCGCTTTCAGTGACAGCTGAGACACAACTCAGATATGCGTGACAATGCATTTCAGTGCGGTAATGCGGAGTACCACACTGAAATGCGTTAGTCTAACGCATGATGCGTGATAATTGGCAGGACTGTTTCCTGGACTACCAGCAGCGCATTATAGTGTGCCCCTGACAGCACTGCCTTATCTTACAGCGTGAGAGACGAAGCCTGCGGGAACACAGGGTGATCGGTGCATGCCACGGCGCGCTACCAGCTGCCTTGGCGCTTTCAGTGACAGCTGAGACACAACTCAGATATGCGTGACAATGCATTTCAGTGCGGTAATGCGGAGTACCACACTGAAATGCGTTAGTCTAACGCATGATGCGTGATACTTGGCAGGACTGTTTCCTGGACTACCAGCAGCGCATTATAGTGTGCCCCTGACAGCACTGCCTTAGCTTACAGCGTGAGAGCCGAAGCCTGCGGGAACACAGGGTGATCGGTGCATGCCACGGCGCGCTACCAGCTGCATTGGCGCTTTCAGTGACAGCTGAGACACAACTCAGATATGCGTGACAATGCATTTCAGTGCGGTAATGCGGAGTACCACACTGAAATGCGTTAGTCTAACGCATGATGCGTGATACTTGGCAGGACTGTTTCCTGGACTACCAGCAGCGCATTATAGTGTGCCCCTGACAGCACTGCCTTAGCTTACAGCGTGAGAGCCGAAGCCTGCGGGAACACAGGGTGATCGGTGCATGCCACGGCGCGCTACCAGCTGCCTTGGCGCTTTCAGTGACAACTGAGACACAACTCAGATATGCTTGACAATGCATTTCAGTGCGGTAATGCGGAGTACCAAACTGAAATGCGTTAGTCTAACGCATGAAGCGTGAAACTTGGCAGGACTGTTTCCTGGACTACCAGCAGCGCATTATAGTGTGCCCCTGACAGCACTGCCTTAGCTTACAGCGTGAGAGCCGAAGCCTGCGGGAACACAGGGTGATCGGTGCATGCCACGGCGCTCTACCAGCTGCCTTGGCGCTTTCAGTGACAGCTGAGACACAACTCAGATATGCGTGACAATGCATTTCAGTGCGGTAATCCGGAGTACCACACTGAAATGCGTTAGTCTAACGCATGATGCGTGATACTTGGCAGGACTGTTTCCTGGACTACCAGCAGCGCATTATAGTGTGCCCCTGACAGCACTGCCTTAGCTTACAGCGTGAGAGCCAAAGCCTGCGGGAACACAGGGTGATCGGTGCATGCCACGGCGCGCTACTAGCTGCCTTGGCGCTTTCAGTGACAGCTGAGACACAACTCAGATATGCGTGACAATGCATTTCAGTGCGGTAATGCGGAGTACCACACTGAAATGCGTTAGTCTAACGCATGATGCGTGATACTTGGCAGGACTGTTTCCTGGACTACCAGCAGCGCATTATAGTGTGCCCCTGACAGCACTGCCTTAGCTTACAGCGTGAGAGTCGAAGCCTGCGGGAACACAGGGTGATCGGTGCATGCCACGGCGCGCTACCAGCTGCCTTGGCGCTTTCAGTGACAGCTGAGACACAACTCAGATATG
This sequence comes from Calotriton arnoldi, assembly GCA_963921515.1. NCBI lineage: Eukaryota > Metazoa > Chordata > Amphibia > Caudata > Salamandridae > Calotriton > Calotriton arnoldi. The sequence goes on along the minus strand of CAWUFW010007995.1, from coordinate 670,979 downwards.
CGTGACAATGCATTTCAGTGCGGTAATGCGGAGTACCACACTGAAATGCGTTAGTCTAACGCATGATGCGTGATACTTGGCAGGACTGTTTCCTGGACTACCAGCAGCGTATTATAGTGTGCCCCTGACAGCACTGCCTTAGCTTACAGCGTGAGAGCCGAAGCCTGCGGGAACACAGGGTGATCGGTGCATGCCACGGCGCGCTACCAGCTGCATTGGCGCTTTCAGTGACAGCTGAGACACAACTCAGATATGCGTGACAATGCATTTCAGTGCGGTAATGCGGAGTACCACACTGAAATGCGTTAGTCTAACGCATGATGCGTGATACTTGGCAGGACTGTTTCCTGGACTACCAGCAGCGCATTATAGTGTGCCCCTGACAGCACTGCCTTAGCTTACAGCGTGAGAGCCGAAGCCTGCGGGAACACAGGGTGATCGGTGCATGCCACGGCGCGCTACCAGCTGCCTTGGCGCTTTCAGTGACAACTGAGACACAACTCAGATATGCTTGACAATGCATTTCAGTGCGGTAATGCGGAGTACCAAACTGAAATGCGTTAGTCTAACGCATGAAGCGTGAAACTTGGCAGGACTGTTTCCTGGACTACCAGCAGCGCATTATAGTGTGCCCCTGACAGCACTGCCTTAGCTTACAGCGTGAGAGCCGAAGCCTGCGGGAACACAGGGTGATCGGTGCATGCCACGGCGCTCTACCAGCTGCCTTGGCGCTTTCAGTGACAGCTGAGACACAACTCAGATATGCGTGACAATGCATTTCAGTGCGGTAATGCGGAGTACCACACTGAAATGCGTTAGTCTAACGCATGATGTGTGATACTTGGCAGGACTGTTTCCTGGACTACCAGCAGCGCATTATAGTGTGCCCCTGACTGCACTGCCTTAGCTTACAGCGTGAGAGCCGAAGCCTGCGGGAACACAGGGTGATCGGTGCATGCCACGGCGCGCTACCAGCTGCCTTGGCGCTTTCAGTGACAGCTGAGACACAACTCAGATATGCGTGACAATGCATTTCAGTGCAGTAATGCGGAGTACCACACTGAAATGCGTTAGTCTAACGCATGATGCGTGATACTTGGCAGGACTGTTTCCTGGACTACCAGCAGCGCATTATAGTGTGCCCCTGACAGCACTGCCTTAGCTTACAGCGTGAGAGCCGAAGCCTGCGGCAACACAGGGTGATCGGGTGCATGCCACGGCGCTCTACCAGCTGCCTTGGCGCTTTCAGTGACAGCTGAGACACAACTCAGATATGCGTGACAATGCATTTCAGTGCGGTAATGCGGAGTACCACACTGAAATGCGTTAGTCTAACGCATGATGCGTGATACTTGGCAGGACTGTTTCCTGGACTACCAGCAGCGCATTATAGTGTGCCCCTGACAGCACTGCCTTAGCTTACAGCGTGAGAGCCGAAGCCTGCGGGAACACAGGGTGATCGGTGCATGCCACGGCGCGCTACCAGCTGCCTTGGCGCTTTCAGTGACAGCTGAGACACAACTCAGATATGCGTGACAATGCATTTCAGTGCGGTAATGCGGAGTACCACACTGAAATGCGTTAGTCTAACGCATGATGCGTGATACTTGGCAGGACTGTTCCCTGGACTACCAGCAGCGCATTATAGTGTGCCCCTGACAGCACTGCCTTAGCTTACAGCGTGAGAGCCGAAGCCTGCGGGAACACAGGGTGATTGATGCATGCCACGACGCGCTACCAGCTGCCTTGGCGCTTTCAGTGACAGCTGAGACACAACTCAGATATACGTGACAATGCATTTGAGTGCGGTAATGCGGAGTACCACACTGAAATGCGTTAGTCTAACGCATGATGCGTGATACTTGGCAGGACTGTTTCCTGGACTACCAGCAGCGCATTATAGTGTGCCCCTGACAGCACTGCCTTAGCTTACAGCGTGAGAGCCGAAGCCTGCGGGAACACAGGGTGATCGGTGCATGCCACGGCGCGCTACCAGCTGCCTTGGCGCTTTCAGTGACAGCTGAGACACAACACAGATATGCGTGACAATGCATTTCAGTGCGGTAATGCGGAGTACCACACTGAAATGCGTTAGTCTAACGCATGATGCGTGATACTTGGCAGGACTGTTTCCTGGACTACCAGCAGCGCATTATAGTGTGCCCCTGACAGCACTGCCTTAGCTTACAGCGTGAGAGCCGAAGGCTGCGGGAACACAGGGTGATCAGTGCATGCCACGGCGCGCTACCAGCTGCCTTGGCGCTTTCAGTGACAGCTGAGACACAACTCAGATATGCGTGACAATGCATTTCAGTGCGGTAATGCGGAGTACCACACTGAAATGCGTTAGTCTAACGCATGATGCGTGATACTTGGCAGGACTGTTTCCTGGACTACCAGCAGCGCATTATAGTGTGCTCCTGACAGCACTGCCTTAGCTGACAGCGTGAGAGCCGATGCCTGCGGGAACACAGGGTGATCGGTGCATGCCACGGCACGCTACCAGCTGCCTTGGCGCTTTCAGTGACAGCTGAGACACAACTCCTATATGCGTGACAATGCATTTCAGTGCGGTAATGCGGAGTACCACACTGAAATGCGTTAGTCTAACGCATGATGCGTGATACTTGGCAGGACTGTTTCCTGGACTACCAGCAGCGCATTATAGTGTGCCCCTGACAGCACTGCCTTAGCTTACAGCGTGAGAGCCGAAGCCTGCGGGAACACAGGGTGATCAGTGCATGCCACGGCGCGCTACCAGCAGCCTTGGCGCTTTCAGTGACAGCTGAGACACAACTCAGATATGCGTGACAATGCATTTCAGTGCGGTAATGCGGAGTACCACACTGAAATGCGTTAGTCTAACGCATGATGCGTGATACTTGGCAGGACTGTTTCCTGGACTACCAGCAGCGCATTATAGTGTGCCCCTGACAGCACTGCCTTAGCTTACAGCGTGAGAGCCGAAGCCTGCGGGAACACAGGGTGATCGGTGCATGCCACGGCGCGCTACCAGCTGCCTTGGCGCTTTCAGTGACAGCTGAGACACAACTCAGATATGCGTGACAATGCATTTCAGTGCGGTAATGCGGAGTACCACATTGAAATGCGTTAGTCTAACGCATGATGCGTGATAATTGGCAGGACTGTTTCCTGGACTACCAGCAGCGCATTATAGTGTGCCCCTGACAGCACTGCCTTATCTTACAGCGTGAGAGACGAAGCCTGCGGGAACACAGGGTGATCGGTGCATGCCACGGCGCGCTACCAGCTGCCTTGGCGCTTTCAGTGACAGCTGAGACACAACTCAGATATGCGTGACAATGCATTTCAGTGCGGTAATGCGGAGTACCACACTGAAATGCGTTAGTCTAACGCATGATGCGTGATACTTGGCAGGACTGTTTCCTGGACTACCAGCAGCGCATTATAGTGTGCCCCTGACAGCACTGCCTTAGCTTACAGCGTGAGAGCCGAAGCCTGCGGGAACACAGGGTGATCGGTGCATGCCACGGCGCGCTACCAGCTGCATTGGCGCTTTCAGTGACAGCTGAGACACAACTCAGATATGCGTGACAATGCATTTCAGTGCGGTAATGCGGAGTACCACACTGAAATGCGTTAGTCTAACGCATGATGCGTGATACTTGGCAGGACTGTTTCCTGGACTACCAGCAGCGCATTATAGTGTGCCCCTGACAGCACTGCCTTAGCTTACAGCGTGAGAGCCGAAGCCTGCGGGAACACAGGGTGATCGGTGCATGCCACGGCGCGCTACCAGCTGCCTTGGCGCTTTCAGTGACAACTGAGACACAACTCAGATATGCTTGACAATGCATTTCAGTGCGGTAATGCGGAGTACCAAACTGAAATGCGTTAGTCTAACGCATGAAGCGTGAAACTTGGCAGGACTGTTTCCTGGACTACCAGCAGCGCATTATAGTGTGCCCCTGACAGCACTGCCTTAGCTTACAGCGTGAGAGCCGAAGCCTGCGGGAACACAGGGTGATCGGTGCATGCCACGGCGCTCTACCAGCTGCCTTGGCGCTTTCAGTGACAGCTGAGACACAACTCAGATATGCGTGACAATGCATTTCAGTGCGGTAATGCGGAGTACCACACTGAAATGCGTTAGTCTAACGCATGATGTGTGATACTTGGCAGGACTGTTTCCTGGACTACCAGCAGCGCATTATAGTGTGCCCCTGACTGCACTGCCTTAGCTTACAGCGTGAGAGCCGAAGCCTGCGGGAACACAGGGTGATCGGTGCATGCCACGGCGCGCTACCAGCTGCCTTGGCGCTTTCAGTGACAGCTGAGACACAACTCAGATATGCGTGACAATGCATTTCAGTGCAGTAATGCGGAGTACCACACTGAAATGCGTTAGTCTAACGCATGATGCGTGATACTTGGCAGGACTGTTTCCTGGACTACCAGCAGCGCATTATAGTGTGCCCCTGACAGCACTGCCTTAGCTTACAGCGTGAGAGCCGAAGCCTGCGGGAACACAGGGTGATCGGTGCATGCCACGGCGCGCTACCAGCTGCCTTGGCGCTTTCAGTGACAGCTGAGACACAACTCAGATATGCGTGACAATGCATTTCAGTGCGGTAATGCGGAGTACCACACTGAAATGCGTTAGTCTAACGCATGATGCGTGATAATTGGCAGGACTGTTTCCTGGACTACCAGCAGCGCATTATAGTGTGCCCCTGACAGCACTGCCTTATCTTACAGCGTGAGAGACGAAGCCTGCGGGAACACAGGGTGATCGGTGCATGCCACGGCGCGCTACCAGCTGCCTTGGCGCTTTCAGTGACAGCTGAGACACAACTCAGATATGCGTGACAATGCATTTCAGTGCGGTAATGCGGAGTACCACACTGAAATGCGTTAGTCTAACGCATGATGCGTGATACTTGGCAGGACTGTTTCCTGGACTACCAGCAGCGCATTATAGTGTGCCCCTGACAGCACTGCCTTAGCTTACAGCGTGAGAGCCGAAGCCTGCGGGAACACAGGGTGATCGGTGCATGCCACGGCGCGCTACCAGCTGCATTGGCGCTTTCAGTGACAGCTGAGACACAACTCAGACATGCGTGACAATGCATTTCAGTGCGGTAATGCGGAGTACCACACTGAAATGCGTTAGTCTAACGCATGATGCGTGATACTTGGCAGGACTGTTTCCTGGACTACCAGCAGCGCATTATAGTGTGCCCCTGACAGCACTGCCTTAGCTTACAGCGTGAGAGCCGAAGCCTGCGGGAACACAGGGTGATCGGTGCATGCCACGGCGCGCTACCAGCTGCCTTGGCGCTTTCAGTGACAACTGAGACACAACTCAGATATGCTTGACAATGCATTTCAGTGCGGTAATGCGGAGTACCAAACTGAAATGCGTTAGTCTAACGCATGAAGCGTGAAACTTGGCAGGACTGTTTCCTGGACTACCAGCAGCGCATTATAGTGTGCCCCTGACAGCACTGCCTTAGCTTACAGCGTGAGAGCCGAAGCCTGCGGGAACACAGGGTGATCGGTGCATGCCACGGTGCTCTACCAGCTGCCTTGGCGCTTTCAGTGACAGCTGAGACACAACTCAGATATGCGTGACAATGCATTTCAGTGCGGTAATGCGGAGTACCACACTGAAATGCGTTAGTCTAACGCATGATGTGTGATACTTGGCAGGACTGTTTCCTGGACTACCAGCAGCGCATTATAGTGTGCCCCTGACTGCACTGCCTTAGCTTACAGCGTGAGAGCCGAAGCCTGCGGGAACACAGGGTGATCGGTGCATGCCACGGCGCGCTACCAGCTGCCTTGGCGCTTTCAGTGACAGCTGAGACACAACTCAGATATGCGTGACAATGCATTTCAGTGCAGTAATGCGGAGTACCACACTGAAATGCGTTAGTCTAACGCATGATGCGTGATACTTGGCAGGACTGTTTCCTGGACTACCAGCAGCGCATTATAGTGTGCCCATGACAGCACTGCCTTAGCTTACAGCGTGAGAGCCGAAGCCTGCGGGAACACAGGGTGATCGGTGCATGCCACGGCGCGCTACCAGCTGCCTTGGCGCTTTCAGTGACAGCTGAGACACAACTCAGATATGCGTGACAATGCATTTCAGTGCGGTAATGCGGAGTACCACACTGAAATGCGTTAGTCTAACGCATGATGCGTGATACTTGGCAGGACTGTTCCCTGGACTACCAGCAGCGCATTATAGTGTGCCCCTGACAGCACTGCCTTAGCTTACAGCGTGAGAGCCGAAGCCTGCGGGAACACAGGGTGATTGATGCATGCCACGGCGCGCTACCAGCTGCCTTGGCGCTTTCAGTGACAGCTGAGACACAACTCAGATATACGTGACAATGCATTTGAGTGCGGTAATGCGGAGTACCACACTGAAATGCGTTAGTCTAACGCATGATGCGTGATACTTGGCAGGACTGTTTCCTGGACTACCAGCAGCGCATTATAGTGTGCCCCTGACAGCACTGCCTTAGCTTACAGCGTGAGAGCCGAAGCCTGCGGGAACACAGGGTGATCGGTGCATGCCACGGCGCGCTACCAGCTGCCTTGGCGCTTTCAGTGACAGCTGAGACACAACACAGATATGCGTGACAATGCATTTCAGTGCGGTAATGCGGAGTACCACACTGAAATGCGTTAGTCTAACGCATGATGCGTGATACTTGGCAGGACTGTTTCCTGGACTACCAGCAGCGCATTATAGTGTGCCCCTGACAGCACTGCCTTAGCTTACAGCGTGAGAGCCGAAGGCTGCGGGAACACAGGGTGATCGGTGCATGCCACGGCGCGCTACCAGCTGCCTTGGCGCTTTCAGTGACAGCTGAGACACAACTCAGATATGCGTGACAATGCATTTCAGTGCGGTAATGCGGAGTACCACACTGAAATGCGTTAGTCTAACGCATGATGCGTGATACTTGGCAGGACTGTTTCCTGGACTACCAGCAGCGCATTATAGTGTGCTCCTGACAGCACTGCCTTAGCTGACAGCGTGAGAGCCGATGCCTGCGGGAACACAGGGTGATCGGTGCATGCCACGGCACGCTACCAGCTGCCTTGGCGCTTTCAGTGACAGCTGAGACACAACTCATATATGCGTGACAATGCATTTCAGTGCGGTAATGCGGAGTACCACACTGAAATGCGTTAGTCTAACGCATGATGCGTGATACTTGGCAGGACTGTTTCCTGGACTACCAGCAGCGCATTATAGTGTGCCCCTGACAGCACTGCCTTAGCTTACAGCGTGAGAGCCGAAGCCTGCGGGAACACAGGGTGATCAGTGCATGCCACGGCGCGCTACCAGCAGCCTTGGCGCTTTCAGTGACAGCTGAGACACAACTCAGATATGCGTGACAATGCATTTCAGTGCGGTAATGCGGAGTACCACACTGAAATGCGTTAGTCTAACGCATGATGCGTGATACTTGGCAGGACTGTTTCCTGGACTACCAGCAGCGCATTATAGTGTGCCCCTGACAGCACTGCCTTAGCTTACAGCGTGAGAGCCGAAGCCTGCGGGAACACAGGGTGATCGGTGCATGCCACGGCGCGCTACCAGCTGCCTTGGCGCTTTCAGTGACAGCTGAGACACAACTCAGATATGCGTGACAATGCATTTCAGTGCGGTAATGCGGAGTACCACACTGAAATGCGTTAGTCTAACGCATGATGCGTGATACTTGGCAGGACTTTTTCCTGGACTACCAGCAGCGCATTATAGTGTGCCCCTGACAGCACTGCCTTAGCTTACAGCGTGAGAGCCGAAGCCTGCGGGAACACAGGGTGATCGGTGCATGCCACGGCGCGCTACCAGCTGCCTTGGCGCTTTCAGTGACAGCTGAGACACAACTCATATATGCGTGACAATGCATTTCAGTGCGGTAATGCGGAGTACCACACTGAAATGCGTTAGTCTAACGCATGATGCGTGATACTTGGCAGGACTGTTTCCTGGACTACCAGCAGCGCATTATAGTGTGCCCCTGACAGCACTGCCTTAGCTTACAGCGTGAGAGCCGAAGCCTGCGGGGACACAGGGTGATCGGTGCATGCCACGGCGCGCTACCAGCTGCCTTGGCGCTTTCAGTGACAGCTGAGACACAACTCAGATATGCGTGACAATGCCTTTCAGTGCGGTAATGCGGAGTACCACACTGAAATGCGTTAGTCTAACGCATGATGCGTGATACTTGGCAGGACTGTTTCCTGGACTACCAGCAGCGCATTATAGTGTGCCCCTGACAGCACTGCCTTAGCTTACAGCGTGAGAGTCGAAGCCTGCGGGAACACAGGGTGATCGTGCATGCCACGGCGCGCTACCAGCTGCCTTGGCGCTTTCAGTGACAGCTGAGACACAACTCAGATATGCGTGACAATGCATTTCAGTGCGGTAATGCGGAGTACCACACTGAAATGCGTTAGTCTAACGCATGATGCGTGATACTTGGCAGGACTGTTTCCTGGACTACCAGCAGCGCATTATAGTGTGCCCCTGACAGCACTGCCTTAGCTTACAGCGTGAGAGCCGAAGCCTGCGGGAACACAGGGTGATCGGTGCATGCCACGGCGCGCTACCAGCTGCCTTGACGCTTTCAGTGACAGCTGAGACACAACTTAGATATGCGTGACAATGCATTTCAGTGCGGTAATGCGGAGTACCACACTGAAATGCGTTAGTCTAACGCATGATGCGTGATACTTGGCAGGACTGTTTCCTGGACTACCAGCAGCGCATTATAGTGTGCCCCTGACAGCACTGCCTTAGCTGACAGCGTGAGAGCCGAAGCCTGCGGGAACACAGGGTGATCGGTGCATGCCACGGCGCGCTACCAGCTGCCTTGGCGCTTTCAGTGACAGCTGAGACACAACTCATATATGCGTGACAATGCATTTCAGTGCGGTAATGCGGAGTACCACACTGAAATTCGTTAGTCTAACGCATGATGCGTGATACTTGGCAGGACTGTTTCCTGGACTACCAGCAGCGCATTATAGTGTGCCCCTGACAGCACTGCCTTAGCTTACAGCGTGAGAGCCGAAGCCTGCGGGAACACAGGGTGATCGGTGCAAGCCACGGCGCGCTACCAGCAGCCTTGGCGCTTTCAGTGACAGCTGAGACACAACTCAGATATGCGTGACAATGCATTTCAGTGCGGTAATGCGGAGTACCACACTGAAATGCGTTAGTCTAACGCATGATGCGTGATACTTGGCAGGACTGTTTCCTGGACTACCAGCAGCGCATTATAGTGTGCCCCTGACAGCACTGCCTTAGCTTAGAGCGTGAGAGCCGAAGCCTGCGGGAACACATTGTGATCGGTGCATGCCACGGCGCGCTACCAGCTGCCTTGGCGCTTTCAGTGACAGCTGAGACACAACTCAGATATGCGTGACAATGCATTTCAGTGCGGTAATGCGGAGTACCACACTGAATTGCGTTAGTCTAACGCATGATGCGTGATACTTGGCAGGACTGTTTCCTGGACTACCAGCAGCGCATTATAGTGTGCCCCTGACAGCACTGCCTTAGCTTACAGCGTGAGAGCCGAAGCCTGCGGGAACACAGGGTGATCGGTGCATGCCACGGCGCGCTACCAGCTGCCTTGGCGCTTTCAGTGACAGCTGAGACACAACTCAGATATGCGTGACAATGCATTTCAGTGCGGTAATGCGGAGTACCACACTGAAATGCGTTAGTCTAACGCATGATGCGTGATACTTGGCAGGACTGTTTCCTGGACTACCAGCAGCGCATTATAGTGTGCCCCTGACAGCACTGCCTTAGCTTACAGCGTGAGAGCCGAAGCCTGCGGGAACACAGGGTGATCGGTGCATGCCACGGCGCGCTACCAGCTGCCTTGGCGCTTTCAGTGACAGCTGAGACACAACTCAGATATGCGTGACAATGCATTTCAGTGCGGTAATGCGGAGTACCACACTGAAATGCGTTAGTCTAACGCATGATGCGTGATACTTGGCAGGACTGTTTCCTGGACTACCAGCAGCGCATTATAGTGTGCCCCTGACAGCACTGCCTTATCTTACAGCGTGAGAGCCGAAGCCTGCGGGAACACACGGTGATCGGTGCATGCCACGGCGCGCTACCAGCTGCCTTGGCGCTTTCAGTGACAGCTGAGACACAACTCAGATATGCGTGACAATGCATTTCAGTGCGGTAATGCGGAGTACCACACTGAAATGCGTTAGTCTAACGCATGATGCGTGATACTTGGCAGGACTGTTTCCTGGACTACCAGCAGCGCATTATAGTGTGCCCCTGACAGCACTGCCTTAGCTTACAGCGTGAGAGCCGAAGCCTGCGGGAACACAGGGTGATCGGTGCATGCCACGGCGCGCTACCAGCTGCCTTGGCGCTTTCAGTGACAGCTGAGACACAACTCAGATATGCGTGACAATGCATTTCAGTGCGGTAATGCGGAGTACCACACTGAAATGCGTTAGTCTAACGCATGATGCGTGATACTTGGCAGGACTGTTTCCTGGACTACCAGCAGCGCATTATAGTGTGCCCCTGACAGCACTGCCTTAGCTTACAGCGTGAGAGCCGAAGCCTGCGGGAACACAGGGTGATCGGTGCATGCCACCGCGCGCTACCAGCTGCCTTGGCGCTTTCAGTGACAGCTGAGACACAACTCAGATATGCTTGACAATGCATTTCAGTGCGGTAATGCTGAGTACCACACTGAAATGCGTTAGTCTAACGCATGAAGCGTGAAACTTGGCAGGACTGTTTCCTGGACTACCAGCAGCGCATTATAGTGTGCCCCTGACAGCACTGCCTTAGCTTACAGCGTGAGAGCCGAAGCCTGCGGGAACACAGGGTGATCGGTGCATGCCACGGCGCTCTACCAGCTTCCTTGGCGCTTTCAGTGACAGCTGAGACACAACTCAGATATGCGTGACAATGCATTTCAGTGCGGTAATGCGGAGTACCACACTGAAATGCGTTAGTCTAACGCATGATGCGTGATACTTGGCAGGACTGTTTCCTGGACTACCAGCAGCGCATTATAGTGTGCCCCTGACAGCACTGCCTTAGCTTACAGCGTGAGAGCCGAAGGCTGCGGGAACACAGGGTGATCGGTGCATGCCACGGCGCGCTACCAGCTGCCTTGGCGCTTTCAGTGACAGCTGAGACACAACTCAGATATGCGTGACAATGCATTTCAGTGCGGTAATGCGGAGTACCACACTGAAATGCGTTAGTCTAACGCATGATGCGTGATACTTGGCAGGACTGTTTCCTGGACTACCAGCAGCGCATTATAGTGTGCTCCTGACAGCACTGCCTTAGCTGACAGCGTGAGAGCCGATGCCTGCGGGAACACAGGGTGATCGGTGCATGCCACGGCACGCTACCAGCTGCCTTGGCGCTTTCAGTGACAGCTGAGACACAACTCATATATGCGTGACAATGCATTTCAGTGCGGTAATGCGGAGTACCACACTGAAATGCGTTAGTCTAACGCATGATGCGTGATACTTGGCAGGACTGTTTCCTGGACTACCAGCAGCGCATTATAGTGTGCCCCTGACAGCACTGCCTTAGCTTACAGCGTGAGAGCCGAAGCCTGCGGGAACACAGGGTGATCAGTGCATGCCACGGCGCGCTACCAGCAGCCTTGGCGCTTTCAGTGACAGCTGAGACACAACTCAGATATGCGTGACAATGCATTTCAGTGCGGTAATGCGGAGTACCACACTGAAATGCGTTAGTCTAACGCATGATGCGTGATACTTGGCAGGACTGTTTCCTGGACTACCAGCAGCGCATTATAGTGTGCCCCTGACAGCACTGCCTTAGCTTACAGCGTGAGAGCCGAAGCCTGCGGGAACACAGGGTGATCGGTGCATGCCACGGCGCGCTACCAGCTGCCTTGGCGCTTTCAGTGACAGCTGAGACACAACTCAGATATGCGTGACAATGCATTTCAGTGCGGTAATGCGGAGTACCACACTGAAATGCGTTAGTCTAACGCATGATGCGTGATACTTGGCAGGACTTTTTCCTGGACTACCAGCAGCGCATTATAGTGTGCCCCTGACAGCACTGCCTTAGCTTACAGCGTGAGAGCCGAAGCCTCGCGGGAACACAGGGTGATCGGTGCATGCCACGGCGCGCTACCAGCTGCCTTGGCGCTTTCAGTGACAGCTGAGACACAACTCATATATGCGTGACAATGCATTTCAGTGCGGTAATGCGGAGTACCACACTGAAATGCGTTAGTCTAACGCATGATGCGTGATACTTGGCAGGACTGTTTCCTGACTACCAGCAGCGCATTATAGTGTGCCCCTGACAGCACTGCCTTAGCTTACAGCGTGAGAGCCGAAGCCTGCGGGGACACAGGGTGATCGGTGCATGCCACGGCGCGCTACCAGCTGCCTTGGCGCTTTCAGTGACAGCTGAGACACAACTCAGATATGCGTGACAATGCATTTCAGTGCGGTAATGCGGAGTACCACACTGAAATGCGTTAGTCTAACGCATGATGCGTGATACTTGGCAGGACTGTTTCCTGGACTACCAGCAGCGCATTATAGTGTGCCCCTGACAGCACTGCCTTAGCTTACAGCGTGAGAGTCGAAGCCTGCGGGAACACAGGGTGATCGTGCATGCCACGGCGCGCTACCAGCTGCCTTGGCGCTTTCAGTGACAGCTGAGACACAACTCAGATATGCGTGACAATGCATTTCAGTGCGGTAATGCGGAGTACCACACTGAAATGCGTTAGTCTAACGCATGATGCGTGATACTTGGCAGGACTGTTTCCTGGACTACCAGCAGCGCATTATAGTGTGCCCCTGACAGCACTGCCTTAGCTTACAGCGTGAGAGCCGAAGCCTGCGGGAACACAGGGTGATCGGTGCATGCCACGGCGCGCTACCAGCTGCCTTGACGCTTTCAGTGACAGCTGAGACACAACTTAGATATGCGTGACAATGCATTTCAGTGCGGTAATGCGGAGTACCACACTGAAATGCGTTAGTCTAACGCATGATGCGTGATACTTGGCAGGACTGTTTCCTGGACTACCAGCAGCGCATTATAGTGTGCCCCTGACAGCACTGCCTTAGCTGACAGCGTGAGAGCCGAAGCCTGCGGGAACACAGGGTGATCGGTGCATGCCACGGCGCGCTACCAGCTGCCTTGGCGCTTTCAGTGACAGCTGAGACACAACTCATATATGCGTGACAATGCATTTCAGTGCGGTAATGCGGAGTACCACACTGAAATTCGTTAGTCTAACGCATGATGCGTGATACTTGGCAGGACTGTTTCCTGGACTACCAGCAGCGCATTATAGTGTGCCCCTGACAGCACTGCCTTAGCTTACAGCGTGAGAGCCGAAGCCTGCGGGAACACAGGGTGATCGGTGCAAGCCACGGCGCGCTACCAGCAGCCTTGGCGCTTTCAGTGACAGCTGAGACACAACTCAGATATGCGTGACAATGCATTTCAGTGCGGTAATGCGGAGTACCACACTGAAATGCGTTAGTCTAACGCATGATGCGTGATACTTGGCAGGACTGTTTCCTGGACTACCAGCAGCGCATTATAGTGTGCCCCTGACAGCACTGCCTTAGCTTAGAGCGTGAGAGCCGAAGCCTGCGGAAACACATTGTGATCGGTGCATGCCACGGCGCGCTACCAGCTGCCTTGGCGCTTTCAGTGACAGCTGAGACACAACTCAGATATGCGTGACAATGCATTTCAGTGCGGTAATGCGGAGTACCACACTGAATTGCGTTAGTCTAACGCATGATGCGTGATACTTGGCAGGACTGTTTCCTGGACTACCAGCAGCGCATTATAGTGTGCCCCTGACAGCACTGCCTTAGCTTACAGCGTGAGAGCCGAAGCCTGCGGGAACACAGGGTGATCGGTGCATGCCACGGCGCGCTACCAGCTGCCTTGGCGCTTTCAGTGACAGCTGAGACACAACTCAGATATGCGTGACAATGCATTTCAGTGCGGTAATGCGGAGTACCACACTGAAATGCGTTAGTCTAACGCATGATGCGTGATACTTGGCAGGACTGTTTCCTGGACTACCAGCAGCGCATTATAGTGTGCCCCTGACAGCACTGCCTTAGCTTACAGCATGAGAGCCGAAGCCTGCGGGAACACAGGGTGATCGGTGCATGCCACGGCGCGCTACCAGCTGCCTTGGCGCTTTCAGTGACAGCTGAGACACAACTCAGATATGCGTGACAATGCATTTCAGTGCGGTAATGCGGAGTACCACACTGAAATGCGTTAGTCTAACGCATGATGCGTGATACTTGGCAGGACTGTTTCCTGGACTACCAGCAGCGCATTATAGTGTGCCCCTGACAGCACTGCCTTATCTTACAGCGTGAGAGCCGAAGCCTGCGGGAACACACGGTGATCGGTGCATGCCACGGCGCGCTACCAGCTGCCTTGGCGCTTTCAGTGACAGCTGAGACACAACTCAGATATGCGTGACAATGCATTTCAGTGCGGTAATGCGGAGTACCACACTGAAATGCGTTAGTCTAACGCATGATGCGTGATACTTGGCAGGACTGTTTCCTGGACTACCAGCAGCGCATTATAGTGTGCCCCTGACAGCACTGCCTTAGCTTACAGCGTGAGAGCCGAAGCCTGCGGGAACACAGGGTGATCGGTGCATGCCACGGCGCGCTACCAGCTGCCTTGGCGCTTTCAGTGACAGCTGAGACACAACTCAGATATGCGTGACAATGCATTTCAGTGCGGTAATGCGGAGTACCACACTGAAATGCGTTAGTCTAACGCATGATGCGTGATACTTGGCAGGACTGTTTCCTGGACTACCAGCAGCGCATTATAGTGTGCCCCTGACAGCACTGCCTTAGCTTACAGCGTGAGAGCCGAAGCCTGCGGGAAGACAGGGTGATCGGTGCATGCCACCGCGCGCTACCAGCTGCCTTGGCGCTTTCAGTGACAGCTGAGACACAACTCAGATATGCTTGACAATGCATTTCAGTGCGGTAATGCTGAGTACCACACTGAAATGCGTTAGTCTAACGCATGAAGCGTGAAACTTGGCAGGACTGTTTCCTGGACTACCAGCAGCGCATTATAGTGTGCCCCTGACAGCACTGCCTTAGCTTACAGCGTGAGAGCCGAAGCCTGCGGGAACACAGGGTGATCGGTGCATGCCACGGCGCTCTACCAGCTTCCTTGGCGCTTTCAGTGACAGCTGAGACACAACTCAGATATGCGTGACAATGCATTTCAGTGCGGTAATGCGGAGTACCACACTGAAATGCGTTAGTCTAACGCATGATGCGTGATACTTGGCAGGACTGTTTCCTGGACTACCAGCAGCGCATTATAGTGTGCCCCTGACAGCACTGCCTTAGCTTACAGCGTGAGAGCCGAAGCCTGCGGGAACACAGGGTGATTGGTGCATGCCACGGCGCTCTACCAGCTGCCTTGGCGCTTTCAGTGACAGCTGAGACACAACTCAGATATGCGTGACAATGCATTTCAGTGCGGTAATGCGGAGTACCACACTGAAATGCGTTAGTCTAACGCATGATGCGTGATACTTGGCAGGACTGTTTCCTGGACTACCAGCAGCGCATTATAGTGTGCCCCTGACAGCACTGCCTTAGCTGACAGCGTGAGAGCCGAAGCCTGCGGGAACACAGGGTGATCGGTGCATGCCACGGCGCGCTACCAGCTGCCTTGGCGCTTTCAGTGACAGCTGAGACACAACTCATATATGCGTGACAATGCATTTCAGTGCGGTAATGCGGAGTACCACACTGAAATGCGTTAGTCTAACGCATGATGCGTGATACTTGGCAGGACTGTTTCCTGGACTACCAGCAGCGCATTATAGTGTGCCCCTGACAGCACTGCCTTAGCTTACAGCGTGAGAGCCGAAGCCTGCGGGAACACAGGGTGATCGGTGCATGCCACTGCGCCCTACCAGCAGCCTTGGCGCTTTCAGTGACAGCTGAGACACAACTCAGATATGCGTGACAATGCATTTCAGTGCGGTAATGCGGAGTACCACACTGAAATGCGTTAGTCTAACGCATGATGCGTGATACTTGGCAGGACTGTTTCCTGGACTACCAGCAGCGCATTATAGTGTGCCCCTGACAGCACTGCCTTAGCTTACAGCGTGAGAGCCGAAGCCTGCGGGAACACAGGGTGATCGGTGCATGCCACGGCGCGCTACCAGCTGCCTTGGCGCTTTCAGTGACAGCTGAGACACAACTCAGGTATGCGTGACAATGCATTTCAGTGCGGTAATGCGGAGTACCACACTGAAATGCTTTAGTCTAACGCATGATGCGTGATACTTGGCAGGACTGTTTCTTGGACTACCAGCAGCGCATTATAGTGTGCCCCTGACAGCACTGCCTTAGCTCACAGCGTGAGAGCCGAAGCCTGCGGGAACACAGGGTGATCGGTGCATGCCACGGCGCTCTACCAGCTGCCTTGGCGCTTTCAGTGACAGCTGAGACAACTCAGATATGCGTGACAATGCATTTCAGTGCGGTAATGCGGAGTACCACACTGAAATGCGTTAGTCTAACGCATGATGCGTGATACTTGGCAGGACTGCATCCCCTGATGACACACATCATCATCTTCAGTCCTGCGGACCCCATGAGCTCGAACCAGCCTCTAAAGATGTCTTCTAACAGGCCAGGTGGAGGATTGAGGACTTCCTGTACATCAATAACGATGAACCGGAAATGCATCTCTTGGGACAGCCGACGTCAGGCGCCCTTCCCTTGCTCTGCTCCTGTAACTTGGGCTCTGGCACGGTGAGAATGCTTAGCTTCTACCCAGCAAAAAGAACAAATGATGGCCGGAATGCTGAACAATGCAAACATTCACCCCCAGTCACAAAGATCTGGGTTTAATCCATTGCTCTTTTGCTCACCTCGCCACCCCAGTTTGGACCCAGCCTACCCCGATGGATCTAGGCCCAGATCTCTGTACAGGGGTGAATGTATGACATTGTTCTGATTCTGTTCATCAAGTGTTCTTTTTGCATTTGTCACCCCGAGTGGGACGGGTATGCCCAGACTTGGGTCCCGTGCTCTCCATGCCACTGGAGTCAAGCTATCCTGGCTGAAGAGGGGTGAAACCCCGAAACCGGTCCTAGGATGCTTGTTTCCAGTCCAGGGACGACCTGGCCTGGCAGTTCGGGCTCGACTGTTCCCATGGGGAACAGGGTCAAGACTGATTTGCATATGGCTGGGTCTGAACTGGATTGGAATGGCATGGGGAGCAAAAAAACGATAGATTTAGGCCCTGATCTCTGTATTGGGGTGAATATTTGACATTGTACTGTCCATCATTTTATCTTTTTGCACCCTTCTACCCAGAGCACCCTTACCAGCCAGCTGCATCCGCCATCTTCGCTTGCTTCTGTGAGAAGTTGGCCTGGCATATGCTGTCCACTAATTATAGTGGGCACCTTGCACCAGTCCAAATCGACTCTTATGGTAGGTAGGTTACAGACAACCTTATTGAAAGCTATCCTAGTGGTAGCTGTGGAGAGCAGCCTTCAGGCTAAGTCTTGAAGGAATGTAAAGCAGCTTGTTTTACCAGTCTATAATCTCTTGAGTGACCAAATGAAAGAGCACCACACCAGGTATATATTCAAAATATATGTATTTATTACTAAACACACCCCTCTAGTCTCTTTATGAGGCTAGAGTTCAAGTACATAGGTTATAAGATCTTAAATCACAGTAATAGCACAAATACACGTTTGGGCCCTAGGGGCGTACTCAAACCATATACCAATAAAGTGGTATGCGAACCACGACTGAACTAGACACTAGGCCTAGAGCCTCTAGAAGTGCTTGGACCACAAGGAACCACCCAAGGTAGTGACACAGGGGACCCACGGGAGACGCGTGCAGTGTAAATACACAACCGCGATACGCCGTTAACTTCTATGGAGAAAGTCGGGATCGGGAAAATAGAGGAAAGGGACACTTTAAAGAGGACTAGGACAAAACCCTTTGAGATCTAGGACTTTGAAGAGTCTCTACCCACGGGAGCACCGGAGTACTCGTGTTACCTCACCCAGGGAAGCCGGGTGCATAGGTGCCTTTCGGGGTCGGGTTTCGTCGTCGTTTCTTATGGCGATCTGCTGCAAAGTGCTGCTGGCGACCAGGAGAAAAGTGTCCGGGTGGATCCAAGAGTGGATCGGAGTTCTGAAGAACCTGAAAGCAGAGGGGACAGAGTCTGGGTCACTAGCCAGTGACCAGGGAGGCGATGGACAAATGCCCACCGATGTCGAGTGCTTCAGGTGCGTTGACGGTCGTCTCGTTTCTGCAGCCACGAGGTCCAGGAGGCGTTGTCGGCGACCAGGAGCAGGATTCGGGCTGGTACACGATGTCTGTCGAGTGCTGCGGTGTCGGCGACCAGATTGGACCCAACAAGCCTTGGCAACGGCAAGTCTCGATGTAGCTGAAGATCGTCGATGGTGCAGACCAGCAAGGTCTGGGGAACTCACCCAGCAAGGGTAAGTGAGGGCAGGCCTGGAGCAACCAGACTGCCAAGTAAAGAAAAGATTGGCCTTCGGTAAGGGCTACTAGCCAACGGGCTAGCGACCGCGAAGGAGCCTCGTGACGCCGCACGTGGAGCTGGCTTACAGGACACTCGTGGAGTGGGGGCCAGTGATCTTCGGTGCAGGTGGAGCTGGAGGCTAGGGCTACTCGGAGCCCAAAGCACGACTTCTTGGGAGACCCAGAAGATGGTGCACTTGCAAATGTACTCGGTGTCCAGGGGTCACGGTCTCACGTTACCCACGATAGCCACGGGCCTCAGCTTTGCTGGGGACTCAGGGTAGCCTCGGGGAAGTCTGAGAATCCACCTCTGGTGATGCGATGACTTCGGCGTCCGACGGGAGCTTCAGTGATGCGAACCGGACAGATGCTTCTTTGGTGCCTGCCAAGCAGGGGAGTCACTCCTTGACCCCAAGGGAGATTCTTCAGTCCTCTAATCGTGAGTAGAGCGTCGAAGGTCCAGGATTCTGTTTCAGAGTTTCGTCCAGGTATAATCTAAAGTCCTAAGGACTGGGTTCCTACCTTTATTCCAAAAATAGGGGATGGACTACTCTGTGGCCCCACCTATGGGTGGGTCAGGGCAGAGGGGTGGCTACACCCCTTTCCTTTGTCCAGTTCGCGCCAAAGCAGGGGCTGCAAGCCCCTGATCCGGTTTGAACTGGGGTATGCACAGGGACACCAAATGTGCCCCCAGTGCAGGACTTCAAAGCACCCGAAAGTGCTCCCGCCCAGCCCCAATACACATTGTCCTGTCTGGGGAGGTGGTCACACCTCCCTGGGACAGGAAACCTATTGTCCAGGCCTCCCCTGCCAGAGTTTCGTCCAGCAGCAGGAGGCCAGACTCGTGTCTGTGGCAGCAGCATCCATTTTGTGATGCCAGGGCTCTGGAAAGAAGTTACCGGACTCGTCAGAGTTAACATGCCTTTCCCTCTAGAAGGGTGGGATGCTACCCCCGCCGCCAGAATTGGCGGGGGGGGTAGTATTCCAAGATGTTTGACACCAAACACGACATGTTTCGGTGCAGCCATTCCATAGTTAGCATTTTACCGCGAGGATATAATGCGTTTAAGAGTATATGGTCAGGCTGCACTACAAACAGCATCAGAGATGGTCTCCGAACGCTGCAGAGGGGCCCTGCTCATGCAGGGGCACCCTCTCACATAGGAACCATGCACTCTGCCTTTAGGATTGATAAGGCCTGCCTTAGGAGTGACTTATAGGTTTATATGTGTGTATGCATTTAGTGATATAGGTAACCTATACCACAGCAAGGGGTGCATGCACCACCTTACCCAGGCTGCAGTAGCAGACCTGTGGTGTCAGTTTGGATGGCCTACCAGGGGTGGCATAATATATGCTGCAGCCCCTGGCAGGCCTCTGAGGTACCTATGCCCTTGGTACATAGTATACCATATACTAGGGACTTACAAGGGCACTCCAGATCCCAATCAGTGATGTGCCTAAGGCACATGGAGACCCTTTTAAAGAGGAAACAGCTAGGCTGGGGTTCTGAATAGCAGGGCCCCAGCCAGACTAATGTCGAAAACCAGTGAAGTATCAGCAAAAGTGGGGGTACCCCTGTGAAGCAGATCCTACTCTCCTACACAACCCCCCAAACGTAGGGACATTAAACTAACCTTGCCCAGTTAAGTCTTCATGTTCTAAGTGGAAATACCTAGAGAGTCCATCTGCATTCGCATGGTTACTCCCAGGCCTATGTTCCACTGTAAAGTCCATCCCCTGTAGGGAAATGGACCACCTAAGCAGTTTGGGGTTTTCACCCTTCATTTGTTTTAGCCATAAGAGGGGCTTATGGTCTGTCTGAACCAGGAAGTGTGTACCAAACAAGTATGGCCTCAACTTCTTCAGAGCCCAGACCACAGCAAAGGCCTCCCTCTATATGGCTGACCAACGTTTCTCTCTAGGGGTCAGCCTTCTGCTAATAAAAGCTACTGGCTGATCCTGACCTTCTTCATTCAATTGTGACAGTACAGCCCCTACCCCCAATTCAGATGCATCAGTTTGAACAATGAACTTCTTGGAGTAATCAGGACTCTGCAGAATTGGAGCAGTGCACATGGCCTGCTTGAGGTCATCAAATGCCTTTTGACAGCTAACTGTCCACTGAACCTTTTTGGGCATTTTCTTAGAAGTTAAGTCATTCAAGGGTGTCACTATTGATCCATACCCCTTGACAAATCTCCTATAGTACCCAGTCAGGCCTAAGAAGGCTCTCACCTGAGTCTGGGTAGCGGGAGCAGTCCAGTCCATGATGGTCTGGATCTTGCTCTGCAAAGGTTGAACCTGGCCTCCACCCACAAGGTGGCCCAGGTACACAACCTGACTCTGCCCTATCTGGCACTTAGTGGCCTTGATAGTCAGGCCTGCCTTTTGCAGGGCCTGTAAAACATTCCTGAGGTGGACCAGGTGATCCTCCCAGGTGGAGCTAAAGACAGCAATATCATCTAGATAAGCTGCACTATAGGCCTCCAGTCCTGTGAGAACTGTGTTCACCAACCTCTGAAAGTGGCAGGTGCATTTTTCAGACCAAAGGGCATCACCACAAATTGATAATGCCCACTAGGGGTTGAAAATGCTGTTTTGGGCTTTGCAGCATCAGCTAGTCTGATCTGCCAGTAGCCAGCTGTTAGGTCAAATGTGCTGAGATATTTGGCAGAGGCCAAAGTATCTATGAGCTCATCTGCCCTGGGTATTGGATGGGCATCAGTCCTAGTGACTGCATTGAGGCCCCTGTAGTCTACACAAAACCTCATCTCTCTTTTCCCACCACTGGTGTGAGGTTTAGGTACTAGGACTACTGGACTAGCCCAAGGGCTATCTGAGGGCTCAATTACTCCCAATTCCAACATCTTCTGGACTTCAGTCCTGATACAGTCCCTGACATGGTCAGGTTGCCTATAAATCTTGTTTTTAATAGGCAGACTGTCCCCAGTGTCCACTTCATGAGTGCACCAGGTGGTCTGACTGGGTGTCAGAGAAAACATATGTCTAAACTGATTGAGGACTTGCCTGCAATCAGTTTGTTGCTGGGTAGTGAGGCTGCCTGCCAAGGCTACACCATCAACTGACCCATCGTCAGGGTTCTGTGAGAGCAGGTCAGGGAGTGGGTCACTCTCTTCCTCCTGCCCTTCATCAGTAGCCATGAGCAAGCCCATGTCTGCCCTGTCCACATATGGCTTAAGTCTGTTGACATGGAGAACCCTGTGGGGACTCCTGGGTGTTCCCAGGTCTACTAAGTAAGTGACCTCACCCTTCTGCTCAACAATAGTGTGGGGTCCACTCCATTTGTCTTGGAGAGCTGCTGGGGCCACTGGCTCCAACACCCACACCTTCTGTCCTGGCTGGTAAACAGTTAGGACAGCCTTTTGGTCATGCCAGGCCTTTTGAAGTTCCTGGCTAGCCTCAAGGTTTTTGGTTGCCTTTTTCATGTACTCAGCCATCCTGGAGCGGAGACCAAGTACATAGTCCACTATATCTTGCTTTGGGGGCTTGAGAGGTAACTCCCATCCTTCCTTCACCAAGCACAGTGGACCCCTCACAGGGTGGCCAAACAGAAGTTCAAAAGGGCTGTAACCAACCCCTTCTGAGGCACCTCCCTATATGCGAATAAAAGGCAGGGCAAGAGTATGTCCCATCTACGCCTAAGCTTTTCTGGGAGCCCTTTAATCATGCCCTTCAAGGTTTTGTTGAATCTCTCAACTAAACCATTGCATTGTGGGTGATAGGGTGTGGTGAACTTATAAGTAACTCCACACTCCTTCCACATTGCTTTTAAGTACCCAGACATGAAGTTTGCACCCCTGTCTGATACCACCTCCTTAGGAAAGCCCACTCTTGAGAAAATTCCCAGGAGGGCCCTTGCCACCACAGGTGCTGTAGTGGTCCTAAGGGGTATAGCCTCTGGATACCTGGTGGCATGATCCACTACCACCAGTATAAATCTGTGCCCAGATGCTGTTTGGGGATCCATGGGACCAACAATGTCAATCCCTACCCTCTCAAAGGGCACCCCCACCACAGGTAGTGGTATCAGGGGGCCTTTGTAGTGCCACCTGCTTTGCCACTGGCTTGGCAGGTTACACAGGAGCGACAAAACTCCTTGCTGTCTTCAGACATGTGGGGCCAGTGAAAGTGAGGGACAATTCTGTCCCAAGTCTTGTTCTGGCCCAGGTGTCCTGCTAAGGGAATATCATGGGCTAGGGTCAATAGGAAGCCCCTGAACTTCAAAGGTATTACCAACCTCCTGGTAGCACCAGGCTTGGGGTCTCTACTCTCTGAGTACAGGAGTCCATCATCCCAATACACTGTATGGGGACCACTAGCTTTCCCAGCAGCCTCAGCAGCAGCTTGCTGTCTGAGGGGTTCAAGGGAGGGGCAGCTCTGCTGCTCCTGGCTCAGATCTGCCCTAGAAGGTCCCCCTGTCCCCAAGAACTCAACCTGGTCAGGCTCAAGTTCCTCTGGGACAGTTCCTTCTTCAGGGCTGAGATCATCCCCTCAAGGGACTGATCTTCCTCCTGAGCTAAGGGGGAAGGCACTGCCTTAACCCTACTACTCCTCCTCTTGGAAGGCACTTGGTCCATTCTTCCAGAATCCAAGGCCTGTTCAGTTTTAGACAGTTTAGCTTGTGACCTGGTCACAGCAAACACATCTGCAGGGATCCCCAGCATTTCTGCATGGGTCCTGAGCTCCACTTCTGCCCAAGCAGAAGTCTCTAAGTCATTGCCAAGCAAGCATTCGACTGGTAGGTTTGCACTTACCACAACCTTCTTAAGGCCAGTTACCCCTCCCCAGGAGAAGTTAACAACTGCCAGAGTATGGTCTGTTCTGACATTGCTAGCATTGGTCACTTGGTACATTTCACCAAGTATAACTTGCCCAGGTAGCACAAGGTCTTGTGTCACCATTGTGACACTTGCCCCTGTGTCCCTAAATGCCAAAGCCTCTTGTCCATTGATTAAAGGCTGTTGTCTGTACTTGCCCAGATTACTGGGACTCACAGTGGAGGTCACATCCATGCCTCCATCACAGACTAACACAGCCTGAGTCAGTTCCCTGACTAAGTCAGAGCCCAACTCAGTTCCCAGGGTGAACCCTACTAAACCCTTTGCTGGAGCACTTCCACCAACTGTACTAGGGGGAACAGGTGCCTTAGGGGCATTGGTGGATGCTGGACTGGAGTCTTTGGACTTGGTGCAATCACTGGTCCAGTGGGTCTTTTGCTTACAGACCTTGCACCATGGTTTTCTTTGGCCTTTACCCTTGGTAGACTGGGAATCCCCACCAGAAGAAGATTTTTGGGGGCCTGATGAAGACTTTTGATCTTTACCCTTCTCCCCACCCTTGTCAGAGTTCTTAGCATCTTGCTTCTTGGTTTCCCCACCTTGGTTCTGTACCTTCTGCTTCACCCTGGTTCTGACCCATTTGTCTGCCTTCTTTCCCAATTCTTGGGGAGAGGTCAGATCAGAGTCAACCAGGTACTGATGCAACAGCTGGTTTTGACAGTTATTAAGAATCTGCTCCCTCATTATCAGATTATACAATCCTGAGAAGTCACACACCTTACTGCCCATCAACCAGCCTTCCAGAGCCTTGGCAGAACAATCCACATAGTCTACCCAGTCTTGAGTCTGTGCTTTTGGGTGTCTCTGAACTTCAACCTGTACTGTTCAGTGGTTAGGCCAAACCCATCAATAAGAGCACTCTTCAAGACCTTGTAATTG
This sequence comes from Calotriton arnoldi, assembly GCA_963921515.1. Classification (NCBI taxonomy): domain Eukaryota; kingdom Metazoa; phylum Chordata; class Amphibia; order Caudata; family Salamandridae; genus Calotriton; species Calotriton arnoldi. Next base: position 646,611 of record CAWUFW010007995.1, on the reverse strand, counting down.
TCAGCATCCTCCTCTCTAACAGTGAGGAGCTTGTCTCTACCTTTGTCAGCAAAGGAGAGCCACAAGATTGCTGCCCACTGCTCCTGAGGGACCTTCTGTACTTTACAGGCCCTCTCTAAAGCAGTTATCCATTTGTGGATATCATCCCCACTCTGGTAGGGAGGGACAATCTTGCTCAGGTTCCTATGGTCATAGGACCTTTCCCTATCTCTAGGGACATGGTTGCCACCATGGGACTCTAGTCCCAACTTTCTTCTCTCCCTAAGGAGATCTAGGGATTCTCTATCTAAAGCCAATTGCTTCTTCCTGATCTCCAGTTGAGTTTCCTCATACTGGACCAGTCTCTTTCTTCTCTCATGAGAGGATTCCCTCCTGTGAGAAGAAACAGAGCTCCCTATTGAGGTGCCAGAGTGGTTAGACTCCTGAGAAGGAGACCTAGACTTTCTGAGCACACTCATAATCCTTCCTGGGGGACAAAGGTGTGGTTCTCCAGATCCTCATCTTCATCTTCCCCAGAAGGGATTGGGTTTTCCAGGTCAGGGTCATTGTCACCCTCCTGGTCAGTTTCAGAGGGGGGCTGGGGGTAGTAGTACCCCTGGCCCCTTCCTCATCTGCTGGCCCACCCTCTGCTCCTACCCCTTCAGTCTCTGAGGACTTACTAAGATCATAAGCCACCAACATCTCCTGGAGGTGTTGGGTGGTGGGACTTTGGCCTGTCCTTAATTTCCTCACGTTACACAAAGCTCTCAGTTCCAAGAATGGGAGTGTGTCATACTTGGAGGGGGAAGCTCAATGGCTTCCTGCAGGGCATCTCTAGATCCTGCTTTTAAAGACATTACTAGTGTGGTGTGGTGTATGCACTACCTACTCTAGTGTGGCCTACTAAACTCTCTTGAGTTGTAGAAAGGGTTGTGCTATCCCTTAACACACAACTCTAAGTTCAGTAGAACTTACTGATATTCTAAGCTTAAATTATATGTACCTTAGGTACCTTTAGTGGTTTTCAGTTGATCAATTCAATTGAGATTATCTGGTAAAACAATAGCAAGCTGGAATCCCACACGCTGCACACCAATGTGAGAAGTTGGCCTGGCATATGCTGTCCACTAATTATAGTGGGCACCTTGCACCAGTCCAAATCGACTCTTATGGTAGGTAGGTTACAGACAACCTTATTGAAAGCTATCCTAGTGGTAGCTGTGGAGAGCAGCCTTCAGGCTAAGTCTTGAAGGAATGTAAAGCAGCTTGTTTTACCAGTCTATAATCTCTTGAGTGACCAAATGAAAGAGCACCACACCAGGTATATATTCAAAATATATGTATTTATTACTAAACACACCCCTCTAGTCTCTTTATGAGGCTAGAGTTCAAGTACATAGGTTATAAGATCTTAAATCACAGTAATAGCACAAATACACGTTTGGGCCCTAGGGGCGTACCAAACCATATACCAATAAAGTGGTATGCGAACCACGACTGAACTAGACACTAGGCCTAGAGCCTCTAGAAGTGCTTGGACCACAAGGAACCACCCAAGGTAGTGACACAGGGGACCCACGGGAGACGCGTGCAGTGTAAATACACAACCGCGATACGCCGTTAACTTCTATGGAGAAAGTCGGGATCGGGAAAATAGAGGAAAGGGACACTTTAAAGAGGACTAGGACAAAACCCTTTGAGATCTAGGACTTTGAAGAGTCTCTACCCACGGGAGCACCGGAGTACTCGTGTTACCTCACCCAGGGAAGCCGGGTGCATAGGTGCCTTTCGGGGTCGGGTTTCGTCGTCGTTTCTTATGGCGATCTGCTGCAAAGTGCTGCTGGCGACCAGGAGAAAAGTGTCCGGGTGGATCCAAGAGTGGATCGGAGTTCTGAAGAACCTGAAAGCAGAGGGGACAGAGTCTGGGTCACTAGCCAGTGACCAGGGAGGCGATGGACAAATGCCCACCGATGTCGAGTGCTTCAGGTGCGTTGACGGTCGTCTCGTTTCTGCAGCCACGAGGTCCAGGAGGCGTTGTCGGCAACCAGGAGCAGGATTCGGCCTGGTACACGATGTCTGTCGAGTGCTGCGGTGTCGGCGACCAGATTGGACCCAACAAGCCTTGGCAACGGCAAGTCTCGATGTAGCTGAAGATCGTCGATGGTGCAGACCAGCAAGGTCTGGGGAACTCACCCAGCAAGGGTAAGTGAGGGCAGGCCTGGAGCAACCAGACTGCCAAGTAAAGAAAAGATTGGCCTTCGGTAAGGGCTACTAGCCAACGGGCTAGCGACCGCGAAGGAGCCTCGTGACGCCGCACGTGGAGCTGGCTTACAGGACACTCGTGGAGTGGGGGCCAGTGATCTTCGGTGCAGGTGGAGCTGGAGGCTAGGGCTACTCGGAGCCCAAAGCACGACTTCTTGGGAGACCCAGAAGATGGTGCACTTGCAAATGTGCTCGGTGTCCAGGGGTCACGGTCTCACGTTACCCACGATAGCCACGGGCCTCAGCTTTGCTGGGGACTCAGGGTAGCCTCGGGAAGTCTGAGAATCCACCTCTGGTGATGCGATGACTTCGGCGTCCGACGGGAGCTTCAGTGATGCGAACCGGACAGATGCTTCTTTGGTGCCTGCCAAGCAGGGGAGTCACTCCTTGACCCCAAGGGAGATTCTTCAGTCCTCTAATCGTGAGTAGAGCGTCGAAGGTCCAGGATTCTGTTTCAGAGTTTCGTCCAGGTATAATCTAAAGTCCTAAGGACTGGGTTCCTACCTTTATTCCAAAAATAGGGGATGGACTACTCTGTGGCCCCACCTATGGGTGGGTCAGGGCAGAGGGGTGGCTACACCCCTTTCCCTTTGTCCAGTTCGCGCTAAAGCAGGGGCTGCAAGCCCCTGATCCGGTTTGAACTGGGGTATGCACAGGGACACCAAATGTGCCCCCAGTGCAGGACTTCAAAGCACCCGAAAGTGCTCCCGCCCAGCCCCAATACACATTGTCCTGTCTGGGGAGGTGGTCACACCTCCCTGGGACAGGAAACCTATTGTCCAGGCCTCCCCTGCCGGAGTTTCGTCCAGCAGCAGGAGGCCAGACTCGTGTCTGTGGCAGCAGCATCCATTTTGTGATGCCAGGGCTCTGGAAAGAAGTTACCGGACTCGTCAGAGTTAACATGCCTTTCCTCTAGAAGGGTGGGATGCTACCCCCGCCGCCAGAATTGGCGGGGGGGGTAGTATTCCAAGATGTTTGACACCAAACACGACATGTTTCGGTGCAGCCATTCCATAGTTAGCATTTTACCGCGAGGATATAATGCGTTTAAGAGTATATGGTCAGGCTGCACTACAAACAGCATCAGAGATGGTCTCCGAACGCTGCAGAGGGGCCCTGCTCATGCAGGGGCACCCTCTCACATAGGAACCATGCACTCTGCCTTTAGGATTGATAAGGCCTGCCTTAGGAGTGACTTATAGGTTTATATGTGTGTATGCATTTAGTGATATAGGTAACCTATACCACAGCAAGGGGTGCATGCACCACCTTACCCAGGCTGCAGTAGCAGACCTGTGGTGTCAGTTTGGATGGCCTACCAGGGGTGGCATAATATATGCTGCAGCCCCTGGCAGGCCTCTGAGGTACCTATGCCCTTGGTACATAGTATACCATATACTAGGGACTTACAAGGGCACTCCAGATCCCAATCAGTGATGTGCCTAAGGCACATGGAGACCCTTTTAAAGAGGAAACAGCTAGGCTGGGGTTCTGAATAGCAGGGCCCCAGCCAGACTAATGTCGAAAACCAGTGAAGTATCAGCAAAAAGTGGGGGTACCCCTGTGAAGCAGATCCTACTCTCCTACAGCTTCTAAACATGCTTCCTTTCTTCACAACCACAGCATGCCCCTGGTGGTACAGTCCACAGTTCAATTTAGACTCGACTTTTGTCAAATATATTTTTATTGGTTTCAAAGATAAAACAGTACACAGAAAACCAAGCAGTGGAAGGAGACCCCAATGCATCGTATATGCCGAGAGTTACAGAAAGCTAAAATATCATATACAGTTTGTGTACTAGGACTCGGCGAGCCCTAAATATGCTCAGCGTCTACCTCCCAGGTCTCTAACGGACCCCGCACTTTGCATAAATCAACAAGTTCTTGTGGGAGGTCAGAAAAGTCCTTGGCATTCATCCTTCCCTTCCCCCCTCCCCCCCATAACTCGTAAACAATAAACACAAATATACAAACTACGGTGTCACGATCAAAGAAAGTTCAAATGTGGTTGCAGGTGAAGGCAGGACTAGGGGTAGAGGGGGTCCCCACTCCCCCGGGAACCCCCCCTGCAAATCAGGGGAGCCAATGACTGCTCTAGATATGAAAGAGATGGAGAGCTCGCAGCCTAGGCCCACATGCAAACAGAGGCAGCCCCTCCGATAGATAGTCGACCAGGGGAGCCCATACATAGTCGAACACCTTTCTTGAGTTGTCCACAATGTCCGCCATTCTCTCCATCGCCAGTGCGCGCCATAGCCTGGCGTGCCATTGGGTAAGGGAGGGGGCCTCTGTTTTCTTCCATGCAGCCGCTACAGCCATCTTAGCGGCCCAGAGGCACAGCCACATCACGGATCGATCCCCCTGCGTTTGGCGCTTCAGGTTGGGATCCCGGATCCCCAAGAGAGTGTGTTCCAGTGTGTCCGGAATCGGATAGCCCAAAATCAATTTGATTTGGGAGAGTGCCTCCTTCCAGAAGGGCTTGATGCGAGGACAGTCCCACCAGATATGTCTGAAGTCCCCCAGCAGCCCACAACCCCTCCAGCACCTATCAGAAGAGTTAGGGAAGATAGTGTTTGGTTTCTGGGGGTGCAGGTACCATTCATACATAATTTTATAATGAGCCTCTCTTAAAAACATGGAGCGATTAAACTTGGGAATATCCCAATATAGTGAGGTCCATTGCTTCTTCTCCACTGTGGTGGCTAAGATTGAATCCCAGAACCTTTGGAGTCCAGGGGTGTGGTGAGATCCCAATGACCGTATGAGTGAATAAAGGAAAGAGATGGTCCCCTCTTAGAGGCTCCTGACTGCGCAAATTTCTCGATTTGAAGTAAAGCCATTGTGGCGGCTTGCCGTATCTGCGGTTGTAGGACCCAATGCTTAAGTTGCAGATAATGAAATTCTTCAGAAGGCTGAAGGGGATAGGCTGTAACACATTCCGCAAAGGTCATCAATTTCTCCTGTTCAAACAGATGAAAGAGCATAAGACAGCCACCCTCCCGCCAAGCCTCAAACGGTCCCTCCCGCAGCGTCGGAGGAAACTCAGGGTGGAAGGGATGGGTGTGTAGGGGAAGGAAAGGTGGTAAGGGGAGTGGATCTAGTTAGCTCATCCCAAACCCTTAAAGTGGTCCCCGAAGGGGTACTGATATATGCATTGCCTGGTCGATTATGTTTCTGTTTCCACAGGAGGTCTCAGATCGTTCTCCCTACTATTTGTCGGTCCATGTGGAGCCAAAGTTTTTCCGATTCTCGGAGGGACCATTCCGTAATCACCCTAAGTTGAGCTGCCCTATAGTACCCCAAGAAGTCTGGCAGGTCCAATCCCCCCTCCTCTCTCGGCCTAGTTAACACGCGGTTGGAAAGCTGTGCTATCTGCCCCTGCCAGATAAACTTGGTAATCATTGTTTTCAGCTCAGGAAAAAGCGCCCGATCTACTGGGATAGGGCGACCCTGAAAGAGGTATAGCAAGCGTGGGAGAACGTTCATTTTGATGGCATTGACTTGCCCTATCCAGGAGAGATAGGCCGTCCTCTTCATAGACAGATCAGCTTTAAGTTGGCGCAACAAGGGAAGGTAGTTAGCCCCGTAAAGGTGTTCCAGCTTGGGGGTGACTTTGATGCCGAGATATGTGATGTCTTTGTGCGCGCCTTCAATAACCCGCATGGTGTGGAGTCCTTAGGCACAATTAGGTTAAGAAGGAAGGATTTCGAGAGGTTCAACTTAAATCCTGAGGCCTGTTCATAGGAGGCTAGTTCAGATTGAATCGCCGGGAGAGAAGATTGCGGCCTCGTGACTGGAAGTAGCACATCATCAGCAAAGAAGGAAATCTTGTGTTCGTCTGTGCCAAACGGGACCCCCCTATGTCTGGATTGGACCGAATGCGCTCTGCGAGAGGTTCGATGCTGAGCGCGAATAGCAGAGGGGACAAAGGGCACCCCTGCCTGGTTCCCCTAGAAAGGTTGAAAGGCTCCGAAGCAACCCCATTCACCAAGACCCTGGATCTTGGCGCGCAGTAATTCGCCCACACCATTCCAATGAAGGTCTCATTAAACCCAAACCGTCGGAGTGTACGGGTCAAAAAGTCCCAGTCAACCCGATCAAAGGCCTTCTCCATGTCTAGCGAGAGAAGAACCGTGGGAATGGCCTTCCTCTGTGCTTTCTCAATAATGTGGACTACTCTCCGGAGGTTATCATGAGTTTGCCTCCCCTTGATGAATCCCGCCTGGTCTGGTTGCACAAGCAGCGGCATAACGTGCTCCAGACGTGGGGCCAATATTTTAGAATGTAACTTGGGGGCCAAATTCAGGAGCGCTATAGGTCTATAAGAGGCGCAGCTAGTGGGGCTTTCCCCGGCTTGGGGATGAACGAGATCAGAGCCTCTCACATCGAAGGGGTCACCTTTTGCGTGTCAGAGATATCATTGAAGAGCATTACTAGGCGGGGGACTAATTCTGGTGCAAAAGTACGATAGAAGTGGGCATTGAGACCATCAGGGCCGGGCGCCTTTTGGAGCTTAAGAGAGTCTATCGCTTTTTGGACCTCCTCCGCGGAAATGGGTCTACTTAAGTCTTCATTTGTGGAGGCCGGGACCTGAGGTAGGTCCAGAGCCTCTAGGTATTGGACCTGAACTTGTGCGTCTAACTGATCCGCGGTATACAAGGAGCGATAAAATTCCCGCAAAGCCTTGGCCTTCCCTACTTCGCTTTGGTGGGAGACCCCCTTCCCATCAATTATGTGCTTAATGTACTTCTTTTCTTGTCTCCCTCGCAGTTGACATGCCAATAGGGAACCCACCTTGTTTCCTCCCTCGTAAGTGCGGGCCTGTAAGCGTAGGAGGGTCTTTTCAGCCCCATTAGTGTAAATAGCTTGAAGCTTCCCCTTAACCTGCGTAACCTTACGGAGGGATTGGATCGAAGAATTAGACTTGTGGTCATTCTCGTCCTCGAGGAGAAGACTTTCCCCCTTGTGTTGTGCTTTGAGAGTGGCATCTAACTCTATACACTTCCCCCGAATAACTGGCTTGAAGGCGTCCCAATAGTTGGCTAGGGAGGTTTGCTTTGTGTCGTTAAGTACAAAAAAGTATGTGATTGCCTTTCTTAGCTCATCCCTCATAAGCCGATCTCTGCAAAGGTAGTTGGAAAAATACCACCTGACAAGCTTGGAGCGCGTGGCGGGCCAATCAAGGACCAGCTCTACGGGTGCGTGATCAGATAGGCAAATCGGGTGGAACTGGGAATCCGCTATGGTGTGGAGAAGGGACTCACTAATGAATGCGTGATCAATCCTGGAGTATGTCCTATGCGAATGCGAGAAGAAAGAGTAATCCCAGGTTACGGGATGGGCAGTCTTCCAGGCGTCTAGCAATCCCATCCCCTGCAAAACAGCTTTAAGTGATTTGCTAAACACCCGCCACCCTATGGGAGTGTGTAGTGTCAAGGACTGAGTCCCTAATCAAACTAAAGTCTCCAAACAATAAGATGTCGCCCCTTGCAAATCCCTCCAGCAGCGGACAGGAAGGCACTTAGGAAATCATGTTGCCCTGTATTGGGTGCATAGATCGTGACTATAGTGCATGACCTACTCCGTATCTCACCCCTAGCCATTAAGAACCTCCCCTCTTTGTCTGTTTTAGTGTCATGGTGAAGAAATGGGATTGATGTGTGAAAAAGAAGCGCCACCCCATTGTCTTTAGTGTGCGCCGAGGAACGAAAGATCTGTGGGTAGGCCCTATGTTTCAATCATTGTTCCTCTTTGCGTGGGAGGTGTGTCTCTTGTAGGGCAGCTATTTTAATCTGGTGGTCAATTAGGAATTTCCAGACCCGGTGCCGCTTGTTAGGGGAGTTAAGACCTTTTATGTTCCACATTAGGCAATTAACCCCATCAGTTTTCATAAGACCCGTCAGCATGTTTCTCCAATTGCGCTCCCGGGAGCATTACTCTCAGCACCAATGCCCCCTCCTCCCCCACCAACGCAACTTGAAATAAGAGCAGAAAGTACAGTGACACCGAAACGAAGTAAATCTTAACAAATACAAACCATAACTGTGAGGTCTGGGGTTCTCAATCACGGAGGAGAACCCTATTTCGAGAATTATCTGGGGCGGTCCAAATTCCGCCTCCAAGGCCCATAGAACTGCTATTTAGGCACACATAAGGTATTAGCTAACGATGACGTTAAGTGGTAATGACGGCATGAAAACTTCGAACCTTTCCCCCCCTCAGCCTCATCTTAAGAGTCAGAGTGGCAGATGTCCGATTGGCATGTTTCTCAGGCCCCTGCAAAGGCCAGCAACTCGCAAGTCTGATCAGAGTCCTCAGAGTAAACACAGCTTGCGGATGATAGAGATCGAAGACCCCATCATCCTGTAGTGCTCTTGCCTGCTCTCCGCTGCTGTAGCCAGGGCCCCCCTGCTTTTTTGATCCGGCTGCAGCCTCCACCACCCTCGATTCCGCCGCCTGCGCCGGGGCAGGCACCTCGATACCCAGAATAGACGCCGTGTCCTCCAAGTCCGTGCAGTGGTAGTTTTTATTGTCAAGCGAAAAAGCTAGACCAAAGGGGTAAGTCCATCTGTATTTCACCTTGCGGTCTCGTAAGGCTGCCGTGACCGGACGGAACAGCTGGCGTCGGACAAGTGTGGCTTGGGCTACATATTGGTACAGAGAGCACGTTGTGTTCTGGAAGGACACTTTGTCGAGGGCTCGCGCCTTCAGGAGGACCAACTCCTTGGTTTTAAATGAGCTAAATTTTGCCAGCACGTCTCTGGGTTTCCTGGAGTCTCCTGGAGTGCGAGGCCCCACCCTGTGGACCCGCTCCAGACGAACCGCCGGCTCAGAGTCTCCCAGCACAGTCGAGAAAATCCCCACCATAAAGGCCTCTAGATCTGGGCCTTTGCAACCTTCTTCCAGGCCCCTCGCACGAATGTTTTCTCGACGGGAGCGATTCTCGAGATCTTCGCACCGGAGCACCGTGGTTTTCAGCTGAGCACGTAGGGCACTAGATTGGCCCTCTAAGGGCCGCACGCGGTCTTCCAGCTCCTGGTATTTTTCCTCGAGATCTAGAGCGCGGGCCCCAATTGAGTCGACATCTGATTGCAGGGCCACCAGCCGTCCTCCCACTTCGGCCTTAAACGCAGCAAAGGAGGCCCCCAGATCAGCCTTGATATTGTCTCTGAGCTCCTGTTTAAATTCTCGTAGTGAGGCTATCAGGTCTTCCCGCGTGAGGGCCATAGTGCTGTCCGACCGCGCTGTCTCTTCAATGACTGTCCCTTTGGTAGCGTGGGTGAAGAAGCTGGAGACCTTTGCGGGCTGTGCTTCTTTCGGTGGCATAAGGACCTACACCCACCGCTTGATCGGGGCCTCTCCTCAACAGAAAAGACAAAATCGGGGACGACGGGAAACTGCCCCGTCACCCCGACTCCGCGCCCCTGATTAGATGGAGAGACCGGTCTGGCTTGGGTCATGGGTGCTCAGTGGCGTCTGGGTAAGGCACCGCTGGGATCTGTGATCGCCTTACTGAAGAGGTGGACTCTCATTTCGGGCGCATCACCATCTCTTGTCACCGTCAGCCAGGGATCACCGCCTGAGTGGGAAAACCGCTGTCCGGGATGTGCTGCACCGAGGACAGGCCTCACGGGCCCAGGGTCCCCCGCCGCTCTTTGTGTAGCCCCTCGCTGCTCACCGGAATAGTGGAGCCCCTCGCCGTCTGACCACACATCCAGCATCATATCCGGTCACCACCTTGAGGACGTTTTCAGCTGGGCCGCGTTGCAGCCCAGGGCTTCAGGGGGAACCCTCCATTCGGCGTCTCAACTCTTCTTTGACCTGGTGCCAGGGAACAAAACTCGCTCGGGCCACACCTGCAGAGAGACCGCGCGGCGGGTTGCTGTTGGGCTCAGGATCTCCTCATAGGCGCTGAGAGGGCCCCGGGGACAGGGGCCACACAAAGTGCAGGGTACCATCAATTAAGGCCCCTCTACGAGGCCGTGCAAAGGCGACTAGCCGACGCCATCTTAAGGCCAGGCACCGTTCTACCGCAATCACTCCCGGAGGCCCACTTTATTGTAGGGGGAGCCCCCCCGGCTCTTCTCCGCACCTGGCGCCGTCAGCGAGGTAGGCCCTTAAGAGCATCCTCTACCCCGGGGGCCCCCTCTGCCGATGGAGATCGCAGCATGGAGATCGGGCCGGCTGCCACGGGTGCCGCTCTGCAGAGTGCTGGCTCGAAAATGTTATCCGGGGCTATTTGGAGGGAGTCGCTGGTGCCCTCACCTGCCTCAGCATCTGCACGGGCCCCCTTCAGTCTTGGGGCTGCGGCGTTCGTGTCGGCGACATTACGCAGTGCGAGCCGCCATCTTGTGATGCGCCGCAGGCTCCCTCGGCGGGGGCGTCTTTACGCTGCATACATCACCAGGGGCTCCTCACTTGCCTCCGTGGAGCTCCCGCACCTCCAGGCACCCCAAGGAGTCGGGCGACCCGATTCTGGGGGATGTAGGTGCCGCGCAGATCAGGAATGTGGCTGGGCCTGGACCGGAGCCGATCGGAGTTACGTCCGGTTGGCCATGATGGTTGGCCACGCCCTCAGACTAGACTTTTGTACACACTCTGTCCAAAACGAACTTACAAATCAATATCCTGTTTACAACACATTCAAAATGCAGCCATTTTTCTTGTTTTGGACCTTCCCTAGAATGCTCATTGCTCTGCTTTTAATATATCTCTTCATTGACTACCCCATCCCAAAACACATTCTCTTCAAAACTTTATGCATGCACATTGTGCCACACTAACTCTCTGCAAGCCCTCCAGAGCTTGTTGTTTCTCACTCACACTCTCATCTAAACTTTCACAGATTTGCCACCAAAAATTGGGTGGACGCACTTCTTCCCACCTGATGCCCAGGCACTGGAATGTTAACCCTATCTATCCAGCTAATTTTCAAGCATGTACGGTTGTGAGGTTACATAGGCCCCAGGCACAAACACTTCCATTTTACATGCTCACATTTAAAGATGACATCTTTTTAAACTATGACTTTTAACACACATTTCATCCCGCGGCCTCATGAGATAAAGTACTCAGAAATGGTTTTGCATACAGCTACACTTCTTTGTGGACATATGATAAGGCCTTAGAACATTATGTACCAGGACTTATTACACTGCATAAAATGTCATTGTTTGTTGTTGTCCATTTGACGACAGCTCTGGATGGATTGAATCAACAATGACAACAGGACTCAGTCACAATGAACTAGTGCACTCGTTCATAGGGTCAGCACCACCAGCAGTGGGAATGGTATTGTGTTGCTGCTATGTTAGCTCATCCACTTGTACACAGGGTCAGCACCAGCAGCAGCAGCAGCAATGGTTATTTTGGTTCTGGTATTGTGCCTCGTGCACTCGTGCACAGGGTCAGCACCACCAGCAGTGGGAATGGTATTGTGTTGCTTCTATGTTAGCTCATCCACTTGTACACAGGGTCAGCACCAGCAGCAGCAATGTTTATTGTGGTTCTGGTATTGTGGCTCATGTACTCGTGCACAGAGTTGGCACTACTACCAGGTGGAATGGTATTGCGTTGCTGCTATGTTAGCTCATCCACTTGTACACAGGATCACCACCAGCAGCAGCAGCAGCAATGGTTATTTTGGTTCTGGTATTGTGCCTCGTGCACAGGGTCAGCACCACCAGCAGTGGGAATGGTATTGTGTTGCTGCTATGTTAGCTCATCCACTTGTACACAGGGTCAGCACCAGCAGCAGCAGCAGCAATGGTTATTTTGGTTCTGGTATTGTGCCTCGTGCACAGGGTCAGCACCACCAGCAGTGGGAATGGTATTGTGTTGCTGCTATGTTAGCTCATCCACTTGTACACAGGGTCAGCACCAGCAGCAGCAGCAGCAATGGTTATTTTGGTTCTGGTATTGTGCCTCGTGCACAGGGTCAGCACCACCAGCAGTGGGAATGGTATTGTGTTGCTTCTATGTTAGCTCATCCACTTGTACACAGGGTCAGCACCAGCAGCAGCAATGTTTATTGTGGTTCTGGTATTGTGGCTCATGTACTCGTGCACAGAGTTGGCACTACTACCAGGTGGAATGGTATTGCGTTGCTGCTATGTTAGCTCATCCACTTGTACACAGGATCACCACCACTATCATGTGTCTAAATGGCATTGACTCGCCCTATCCAGGAGAGATAGGCCGTCCTTCTCCTAGACAGATAAGCTTTAAGTTGGCGCAACAAGGGAGGGTAGTTAGCCCCGTAAAGGTGTTCCAGCTTGGGGGTGAGTTTGATGCCGAGATATGTGATGTCTTTGTGTGCGCACTGGAAAGGGGACGCCCCTTCAATAACCCGCATGGACTCCTTAGGCACAGTTAGGTTAAGAAGGAAGGATTTCGAGAGGTTTATTTATTTATTTATTTATATAGCACCTGAATCACCCCCGTAGGGGTATCCCTGCGCTTGCGGACGAATAAGTGAGTGCTGATACTGTATGAGACGTCTAGAACAGGAATGTTTTCACTACTACCAGCTGGAATGGTATTGAGTTGCTGCTATGTTAGCTCATCCCCTTGTCCACAGGATCAGCACCACTATCATGTGTCTTAGTTAGGCCCAAGTAGAAACAATGCCATATTTCGCCATGAACACATTTCTTGAGTTGCCTTCCTTTTCATACAATAACCTTTTACACACATTTGCGTGCGTGCATGAGAATGCTGGATTAGTTTCTCTGGAACTTTTTTGCTCACTTGCAAGACCAATATCACAACTCGTTGAACACCATGTACAAGGCCTCGACACACATTGTGCAAATGTTGTTCTATTTTTCATCCACGAGGTGACACAGCTATCTTTAGACCATAACAATGCTGACTTGTGTAGGACTCGCAAGGATGCTTTTCATTATAAATAAACAAGCATTTCCAAGTTTAGTTAGAGGAGCGCTTTGCTGTCATTGGCAAGGTTTCTAAATGCAGAAACTTCGTCCCAGCAGCTTGCTGATATCTCTTCAAGGGTGTCCAGCTTTTGACCAAGAAGAGAACTTACATTCTTTCCCTTCAGAAAACCGGGGTCGGATCATCCAGTACGGGGATTTTTGGTAGAACACAAACACAAACGCTCTAGACACTTAGGTTAGGGACTGCATAGCAGGAGTACATCAGGTTTCTATATTGATTTATATGCCTGCTTATATACATTGTCTTAGCACAGGTGGAACTGTTCACTGTCCTGGTACTCCTAATAACGTTTATCTGCTTCTGTCTCTCGATCATTGCAGCCATATACTCTATACAAGAATCACGTTGGTTCAATAAACATTGCAAACGTCCCACTGTCTATTCCTTGTGTATTTCTGTGAGAATTGGAGAGCACGAGTGACTGAGCAGAAGGGTTCTAGATCTGTTACCAAGACTCCTGGGGGATCAGGGTTGTCCTGTTCAGTGGTTGCCAGAACCATTTGCTACCTGTCATGGTTTAGGGGTGCTTATGGTGGCCCTGTAAACTAGCTGGCCTATAAGGCAACATAGCCTGAGGAGGTGCATAGACTCAGCCTGGCACCATTGCACCGGTTATGCTGTCCAGAAATGTGCAGTTCTTACCGTAGGGTGGAAACTACACAAAACCACCAGCAGCAGGTAGAATGGTTTTACGTTGCTGCTATGTTAGTTCATCCACTTGCACACAGGGACAGCACCACCAGCAGCAGGTGGAATGTTTTTACGTTGCTGCTATGTTAGTACACAGGGTCAGCACTACCAGCAAAGGGAATGGTTATTGTGGTTTGATGTAGAGTGTCATGCACTGGGTGAACAGCAGCAGGACGGTGTGCTGACTGCTCAGGGAAGTTGCAGGTCTCTATTAGGGCAATCAAAAGTGGGGCACTCACGATGCAGGTCCCGGCACAGGGGGATGCACGGAATACTCTGTCAGGTGGTAGCCTCGTCCTGATGGATGTCGTTTTCCTGACACAGCAGAAGGGAGAGCCCACACCCTGCACACTCCCCACTCACTGCATTGAATGGGCATCTGTTGGCTTCTTTACAGCCCATAGAATCTCACCGCTGGAAATGCCAGGTTTATTATAGAATAATTACATAGCATATGAGGAAAACATTACCCAACTTAAAGCTGTGATGCTCAGAATTAAACATGTAATAATGCAGGGAGTTTTCACTCTGCTAAAACTGGCCTAGGCGTTTCACTAATGATGCCTTTGGAAGCATGCATAGGTGTGGCCAACAAGCAAATCTATTACCCTTCAGTTCTGAGACCCACCCAAGGAGACTTTAAAACCCATCTGAGATTCTAGCCACAGAGTATTGGTCAACCACTCCAGCAGCATCACCATGAAGGCCGCTGGAAGCCTAATCCTCGTGGTCCTCGCTCTCTGGACAGCAGTGGTGTTCTCATCACCAGGTACGAGATGGCAGCTCTTTATTTTTTATCTTATCAAGTGAGACATTTAGGAGTTTGCATGCATGTGGTATTTCTGCAGAGTGACCCTGACAAAATGCAGAAAAGCAGTGTACAAGGTCCAAAATAAGCATTATTAGTCGACGTGTAAGAGGAGAGGACGCTGGGTAGTGGATGGTTATTGCATTGTGATGTAGTGAACTTTAAAGAGTTGCGTCCTCAACTCTTCCCAAAATCAGAGCATCTATAACGAGAGTTAAGAGACTAAAGTGCATCAACTATACTGTGTCATGAAGTGGACAAATATGCTTGAACGATATTTAATTAAGGACATAAAACCCTCACCCATGAATGGTGCATGCTTCATCATAGGGTTCCCCTACACCCTGGACACAGCACTGAACTCTCACCCGACAATGGTGCATGCTTCATCATAGGGTTCCCCTACACCCTGGACACAGCACTGAACTCTCACCCACCAATGGTGCATGCTTCATCATAGGTTTCCCCTACACCCTGGACGCAGCACTGAACCCTCACCCACCAATGGTGCATGCCTCATCACAGGGTTCCCCTACACCCTGGACGCAGCACTGAACCCTCACCCACAAATGGTGCATGCTTCATCATAGGGTTCCCCTACACCCTGGACACAGCACTGAATCCTCACCCACCAATGGTGCATGCTTCAACATAGGGTTCCCCTACACCCTGGACACAGCACTGAACCCTCACCCACCAATGGTGCATGCTTCATCATAGGGTTCCCCTTCACCCTGGACACAGCACTGAACCCTCACCCACCAATGGTGCATGCTTCATCATAGGGTTCCCCTACACCCTGGACACAGCACTGAACCCTCACCCACCAATGGTGCATGCTTCATCATAGGGTTCCCCTACACCCTGGACGCAGCACTGAACCCTCACCCACCAAAGGTGCATGCTTCATCATAGGGTTCCCCTACACCCTGGACACAGCACTGAACCCTCACCCACCAATGGTGCATGCTTCATCATAGGGTTCCCCTACACCCTGGACACAGCACTGAACCCTTACCCACCAATGGTGCATGCTTCATCATAGGGTTCCTCTACACCCTGGACGCAGCACTGAACACTCACCACCAATGGTGCATGCCTCATCATAGGGTTCCCCTACACCCTGGACGCAGCACTGAACCCTCACCCACCAATGGTGAATGCTTCATCATAGGGTTCCCCTACACCCTGGACACAGCACTGAACCCTCACCCACCAATGGTGCATGCTTCATCATAGGGTTCCCCTACACCCTGGACACAGCACTGAACCCTCACCCACCAATGGTGCATGCTTCATCATAGGGTTCCCCTACACCCTGGACACAGCACTGAACCCTCACCCACCAATGGTGCATGCTTCATCATAGGGTTCCCCTACACCCTGGACGCAGCACTGAACCCTCACCCACCAATGGTGCATGCTTCATCATAGGGTTCCCCTACACCCTGGACGCAGCACTGAACCCTCACCCACCAATGGTGCATGCTTCATCATAGGATTCCCCTACACCCTGGACGCAGCACTGAACCTCACCCACCAATGGTGCATGCTTCATCATAGGGTTCCCCTACACCCTGGACACAGCACTGACCCCCTCACCCACCAATGGTGAATGCTTCATCATAGGGTTCCCCTACACCCTGGACACAGCACGGAACCCTCACCCACCAATGGTGCATGCTTCATCATAGGGTTCCCCTAAACCCTGGACACACCACTGAACCCTCACCCACCAATGGTGCATGCTTCATCATAGGGTTCCCCTACACCCTGGACACAGCACTGAACCCTCACCCACCAATGGTGCATGCTTCATCATAGGGTTCCCCTACACCCTGGACACAGCACTGAACCCTCACCCACCAATGGTGCATGATTCATAAATAGGGTTCCCCTACACCCTGGACACAGCACTGAACCCTCACCCACCAATGGTGCATGCTTCATCATAGGGTTCCCCTACACCCTGGATGCAGCACTAAACCCTCACCCACCAATGGTGAATGCTTCATCATAGGGTTCCTCTACACCCTGGACACAGCACTGAATCCTCATCCACCAGTAGAGCATGCTTCATCATAGGGTTCCTCTACACCCTGGACACAGCACTGAACCCTCACCCACCAATGGTGCATGCTTCATCATAGGGTTCCCCTACACCCTGGACACAGCACTGAACCCTCACCCACCAATGGTGCATGCTTCATCATAGGGTTCCCCTACACCCTGGACACAGCACTGAACTCTCACCCACCAATGGTGCATGCTTCATCATAGGGTTCCTCTACACCCTGGACACAGCACTGAACCCTCACCCACCAATGGTGCATGCTTCATCATAGGGTTCCCCTACACCCTGGACACAGCACTGAACTCTCACCCACCAATGGTGCATGCTTCATCATAGGGTTCCCCTACACCCTGGACACAGCACTGAACCCTCACCCACCAATGGTGCATGCTTCATCATAGGGTTCCTCTATACCCTGGACACAGCACTGAACCCTCACCCACCAATGGTGCATGCTTCATCATAGGGTTCCCCTACACCCTGGACACAGCACTGAACCCTCACCCACCAATGGTGCATGCCTCATCACAGGGTCCCTCCTTCACCAGGGCAGAGCACTGAATCCTCATCCACCAGTAGAGCATGCTTCATCATAGGGTTCCCCTACACCCTGGACACAGCACTGAACCCTCACCCACCAATGGTGCATGCTTCATCATAGGGTTCCCCTACACCCTGGACACAGCACTGAACCCTCACCCACCAATGGTGCATGCTTCATCATAGGGTTCCCCTAAACCCTGGACACACCACTGAACCCTCACCCACCAATGGTGCATGCTTCATCATAGGGTTCCCCTACACCCTGGACATAGCACTGAACCCTCACCCACCAATGGTGCATGCTTCATCATAGGGTTCCCCTACACCCTGGACACAGCACTGAACTCTCACCCACCAATGGTGTATGCTTCATCATAGGGTTCCCCTACACCCTGGACACAGCACTGAACTCTCACACACCAATGGTGCATGCTTCATCATAGGGTTCCCCTACACCCTGGACACAGCACTGAACCCTCACCCACCAATGGTGCATGCCTCATCATAGGGTTCCCCTACACCCTGGACACAGCACTGAACCCTCACCCACCAATGGTGCATGCTCCATCATAGGGTTCCCCTACACCCTGGACGCAGCACTGAACCCTCACCCACCAATGGTGCATGCTTCATCATAGGGTTCCCCTACACCCTGGACACAGCACTGAACCCTCACCCACCAATGGTGGATGCTTCATCATAGGGTTCCCCTACACCCGGGACACAGCACTGAACCCTCACCCACCAATGGTGCATGCTTCATCATAGGGTTCCCCTACACCCTTGGACACAGCACTGAACCCTCTCCCACCAATGGTGCATGCTTCATCATAGGGTTCCCCTACACCCTGGACACAGCACTGAACCCTCACCCACCAATGGTGCATGCTTCATCATAGGGTTCCCCTACACCCTGGACACAGCACTGAACCCTCACCCACCAATGGTGCATGCTTCATCATAGGGTTCCCCTGCACCCTGGACACAGCACTGAACCCTCACCCACCAATGGTGCATGCTTCATCATAGGGTTCTTCTGCACCCTGGACACAGCACTGAACCCTCACCCACCAATGGTGCATGCTTCATCATAGGGTTCTTCTACATCCTGGACACAGCACTGAATCCTCATCCACCAGTAGAGCATGCTTCATCATAGGGTTCCTCTACACCCTGGACACAGCACTGAACCCTCACCCACCAATGGTGCATGCTTCATCATAGGGTTCCCCTACACCCTGGACACAGCACTGAACTCTCACCCACCAATGGTGCATGCTTCATCATAGGGTTCCCCTACACCCTGGACACAGCACTGAACCCCCACCCACCAATGGTGCATGCTTCATCATAGGGTTCCCCTACACCCTGGACACAGCACTGAACTCTCACCCACCAATGGTGCATGCTTCATCATAGGGTTCCCCTACACCCTGGATGCAGCACTGAACCCTCACCCACCAATGGTGCGTGCTTCATCACAGGGTCCCTCCTACACCAGGGCAGAGCACTGAACCCTCACCCACCAATGGTGTATGCTTCATCATAGGGTTCCCCTACACCCTGGACACAGCACTGAACCCTCACCCACCAATGGTGCATGCTTCATCATAGGGTTCCCCTACACCCTGGATGCAGCACTGAACCCTCACCCACCAATGGTGAGTGCTTCATCACAGGGTCCCTCCTACACCAGGGCAGAGCACTGAACCCTCACCCACCAATGGTGCATGCTTCATCATAGGGTTCCCCTACACCCTGGACACAGCACTGAACCCTCACCCACCAATGGTGCATGCTTCATCATAGGGTTCCCCTACACCCTGGACACAGCACTGAACTCTCACCCACCAATGGTGCATGCTTCATCATAGGGTTCCCCTACACCCTGGACACAGCACTGAACCCTCACCCACCAATGGTGCATGCTTCGTCATAGGGTTCCTCTATACCCTGGACACAGCACTGAACCCTCACCCACCAATGGTGCATGCTTCATCATAGGGTTCCCCTACGCCCTGGACACAGCACTGAACCCTCACCCACCAATGGTGCATGCCTCATCACAGGGTCCCTCCTTCACCAGGGCAGAGCACTGAACCCTCACCCACCAATGGTGCATGCTTCATCATAGGGTTCCCCTACACCCTGGACACAGCACTGAACCCTCACCCACCAATGGTGCATGCTTCATCATAGGGTTCCCCTACACCCTGGACACAGCCCTGAACTCTCACCCACCAATGGTGCATGCTTCATCATAGGGTTCCCCTACACCCTAGACACAGCACTGAACCCTCACCCACCAATGGTGCATGCTTCATCATAGGGTTCCTCTATACCCTGGACACAGCACTGAACCCTCACCCACCAATGGTGCATGCTTCATCATAGGGTCCTCTACACCCTGGACACAGAACTGAACCCTCATCCACCAATGGTGCATGCTTCATCATAGGGTTCCCCTACACCCTGGACACAGCACTGAACCCTCACCCACCAATGGTGCATGCTTCGTCATAGGGTTTCCCTACACTCCAGACACAGCACTGAACCCTCACCCACCAATGGTGCATGCTTCATCATAGGGTTCCCCTACACCCTGGACACAGCACTGAACCCTCACCCACCAATGGTGCATGCTTCATCATAGGGTTCCCCTACACCCTGGACACAGCACTGAACCCTCACCCACCAATGGTGCATGCTTCATCAAAGGGTTCCCCTACACCCTGGACACAGCACTGAACCCTCACCCACCAATGGTGCATGCTTCATCATAGGGTTCCCCTACACCCTGGACACAGCACTGAACCCTCACCCACCAATGGTGCATGCTTCATCATTGGGTCCCTCCTTCACCAGGGCAGAGCACTGAATCCTCATCCACCAGTAGAGCATGCTTCATCATAGGGTACCTTCTACACCCGGGCACAGCACTGAATCTACTTCTTGGCGCTAAAATAGCTGGTTCTTTCTGCACTCAGACACTAGTGCTTAATTTGAGCCCGTGTTTTCCGATGCTAGGCACCTGCACTTAAGTTTGAACACCAACACTTATGACAGCTGCCACATGGTGGCGCTGTTTGTGTCATTTAGAGATAAGCTGGGCAACAGTTGTTTTAATTCAGTATGCCTTAAAAACAACTAGTTCCTGCCTCCCAAGCCTTAGTTATAGGTTTGGGGGCCTCAAACAGTCTGAATTGTCACACTTGACCGTTAGTAGTTGAGTAGGTACTGACATTGGCAGCGCCGGCAGGGGCAGTGGGTGGTACAAGCTGCAGTAGACTCCTGGCGAGGGCCCTGGCACTTAAATTTCAACAAATTAGCACTAAATCTGCTTCATGGCGCTAGCATAGGTGGTTCTCCCTCCTTTTTTGGTTTTTGGAAAGGGGGCGTATATTGTGAACTACATTTCCCTCGCCCTCCCCTTTAGCATGTTTTCGATACATACAACGTAGGCGTCTTGCACATATAAGTAAAAACAGGGGCCATGACAGCACACAGGGGTCTCGGTAGCCAGTGGCATAACACGTACAAATGTAAGACCTGCATGTTGCAGAAGTAAATACCGGTTGAGAGTCAGAGCCACTCCCCAGCTCACGGGTGACTTAAGGGCGATGAAGTGCCCCTGGGGGCATGCACTGCAGATGTCCTTGGAAACAAGGGAGTCCGATGCAACTGCACGGCTGAAATGAGTACCCATTTGAGTTTACTCCTCCAGCCAAGAGGGTGCATAGGAAAAGATACTGTGGTTTAGAATGAGAACATACAGAGCAGGATAGCGCCTCGCTGCTGCACCAGGAGTTTTAGAAAGATTGGGGGCAGACTTAATATTGAGTTGCGCTGGTGTGGCACGACTCAAGGGGGCGCAAGCGTGACGCAGCACTATAGGCAGATTTATCAAGCCATGCAAGGCCACCTTGCAAGACAATAAGTGGCATATTTACAAGGAAGTGGCGGAGCGTGGCATTAGCCTCCTTGGCTTAACGCCACGCTCCGCCACTTCTGAAACACAGGGCTGCACCATATTTACCACAATATGGTGCAGCCTGGCGTTTCCTCCTGCACTGGCGCTAAATTTAGCAGCCTAGCGCCAACGCAGGCACCCTTGCACCGTAGTGCAAGGGTGCCTGTGTTTGTGGTGAGGGGAAGATTGCTTATATGTAGGAAGGTCTCCCTTCCTGCACATAAACAATCTTTAAATGAAGTTTTGTATCTTTTATCTGTGCTGCTTAATGCAGCACACATAGAAGTTGCAAAATGTCATTTTAAAAGAATGTTTATGTGCAGGAAGGGTCACCATCCTGCACATAAACAATTAATGGCCTGTTGTTGTTTCTATGTGTGCTGCACAGCGCAGAAATAAATAATTTCTCCTCATTTCGCCTGTTTAAGACCAGGTTTTACCTGGTCCTAGTTTTGGTGCTGCCTCCTATTCATGCTGCCCTTGTAAATAGGGGGCAGCGTCAAAATCAATGGGTGTTGCGGTGGAACGCAACACCCATTGCCCTCCCCTTTCACACTAAGTGTAGCATGAAAGGGGGCCTTATTTACAAGGCAGAGTTAAGCCACCTTAAGTGGCTTAACTCTGCCTTGTAAATAAGGTGAAGCACATATCGCCACAGGAACATCACTAAAAGTGACGTTCCTGTGGCGATAGGGGCTTGTACATATGCCCCTGAGTGGCTTAATAAATCTAGAGTAACGCAACACAGTGCAGATAGCTGCGTTGCGTTACTCTGCCCCTGGGAGGCGTTCCATGGGTGGAACGTGGGTGTTCCCACACACCCACCCATGGATTGTGGCACATTCCCAGATATACCATTACTGGTAGACCTGGGAATGCCTCAAAATGCTACGCCTTCACAGGTGAGGAGAAACAAGGAGAAATATCTTTATTTTTCCCCTTTCTATGTGTCCTGCATTCTGCAGCAAACCTAGAAAGACGAAAATGCCTTAGTGGATTGTTTGTGTGCAGGAAATTGTCCCTTCCTGCACAAGGAGAATCATGTCTGCAGCGAAGGCACCCGTGCACCATGACCAGTGCTTAATTTGTGAAAAAATAAGTGCCAGGGCTCCCATCAGGAAGACACTGCAGTTTGCACCGTACATTGCCCCTGCCACGCTGCCAATGATAGTAACAACACAACTACAAATCATCACACTCCTACAAGTGTGACGATTCGGACTATTTCAGCAGCAATAAAAATGGCTTGGGCGGCAGGAAATAGTCATTTTTAATGTGTACAGAATTAATAATTACCTGTTGCTGTGGTCATCTCAAAATTAGCCAGGCATCGCCACCTTGTGGCAAACTATTACAAGCGCTGGTGTTGACAATTAGGAGCCGGTGCCAAACACAGGACACCATAAGCTGAAATTAGGCACTGACCACAACACAAGGGTGCCTACGCTGGCACTAGGCAGCACATTATATGCTAGCGCAAGGACAGGAATGTGCTGTGTCATGTTAAATATGGCACATTCCTGCCCATTCCCTTTCACACCGCGATACAAAAGGGGATGATGGACGGAACGTTTGAGCCAATCAAACACTCACCCCCAGTCAACTGATCTGGGTTTAATCCATCATCATTCTTTAGCTCACTCCACCACCCCAGTTCAGACATGGCCATATGCAAATCAGTCTGACCCTGTGCCTCATGGGAACAGTCCAGCCCGAACTGCCAAGCCATGTCTTCCCTGGACCGGAAACAAGCATCCTAGGACCGGTTTCTGGCATTCCAGCCGTCATCAGCCAGGCTTGCTTGAATCCAGTGGCAAAGTGAGCAAGGGACCCACGTCTGGGCATACCCCCGCCAACTTAGGGGCGAACAAAGCGATACAAAAGGGGATGATGGACGGAACGCTTGAGCCAATCAAACACTCACCCCCAGTCAACTGATCTGGGTTTAATCCATCATCATTCTTTAGCTCACTCCACCACCCCAGTTCAGACATGGCCATATGCAAATCAGTCTGACCCTGTGCCTCATGGGAACAGTCCAGCCCGAACTGCCAAGCCATGTCTTCCCTGGACCGGAAACAAGCATCCTAGGACCGGTTTCTGGCATTCCAGCCGTCATCAGCCAGGCTTGCTTGAATCCAGTGGCAAAGTGAGCAAGGGACCCACGTCTGGGCATACCCCCGCCAACTTAGGGCGAACAAAGCGATACAAAAGGGGATGATGGACGGAACGTTTGAGCCAATCAAACACTCACCCCCAGTCAACTGATCTGGGTTTAATCCATCATCATTCTTTAGCTCACTCCACCACCCCAGTTCAGACATGGCCATATGCAAATCAGTCTGACCCTGTGCCTCATGGGAACAGTCCAGCCCGAACTGCCAAGCCATGTCTTCCCTGGACCGGAAACAAGCATCCTAGGACCGGTTTCTGGCATTCCAGCCGTCATCAGCCAGGCTTGCTTGAATCCAGTGGCAAAGTGAGCAAGGGACCCACGTCTGGGCATACCCCCGCCAACTTAGGGCGAACAAAGCGATACAAAAGGGGATGATGGACGG
The DNA here is from genome assembly GCA_963921515.1 of Calotriton arnoldi. Lineage (NCBI taxonomy): Eukaryota > Metazoa > Chordata > Amphibia > Caudata > Salamandridae > Calotriton > Calotriton arnoldi. Next base: position 622,768 of record CAWUFW010007995.1, on the reverse strand, counting down.
AACGCTTGAGCCAATCAAACACTCACCCCCAGTCAACTGATCTGGGTTTAATCCATCATCATTCTTTAGCTCACTCCACCACCCCAGTTCAGACATGGCCATATGCAAATCAGTCTGACCCTGTGCCTCATGGGAACAGTCCAGCCCGAACTGCCAAGCCATGTCTTCCCTGGACCGGAAACAAGCATCCTAGGACCGGTTTCTGGCATTCCAGCCGTCATCAGCCAGGCTTGCTTGAATCCAGTGGCAAAGTGAGCAAGGGACCCACGTCTGGGCATACCCCCGCCAACTTAGGGCGAACAAAGCGATACAAAAGGGGATGATGGACGGAACGTTTGAGCCAATCAAACACTCACCCCCAGTCAACTGATCTGGGTTTAATCCATCATCATTCTTTAGCTCACTCCACCACCCCAGTTCAGACATGGCCATATGCAAATCAGTCTGACCCTGTGCCTCATGGGAACAGTCCAGCCCGAACTGCCAAGCCATGTCTTCCCTGGACCGGAAACAAGCATCCTAGGACCGGTTTCTGGCATTCCAGCCGTCATCAGCCAGGCTTGCTTGAATCCAGTGGCAAAGTGAGCAAGGGACCCACGTCTGGGCATACCCCCGCCAACTTAGGGCGAACAAAGCGATACAAAAGGGGATGATGGACGGAACGTTTGAGCCAATCAAACACTCACCCCCAGTCAACTGATCTGGGTTTAATCCATCATCATTCTTTAGCTCACTCCACCACCCCAGTTCAGACATGGCCATATGCAAATCAGTCTGACCCTGTGCCTCATGGGAACAGTCCAGCCCGAACTGCCAAGCCATGTCTTCCCTGGACCGGAAACAAGCATCCTAGGACCGGTTTCTGGCATTCCAGCCGTCATCAGCCAGGCTTGCTTGAATCCAGTGGCAAAGTGAGCAAGGGACCCACGTCTGGGCATACCCCGCCAACTTAGGGCGAACAAAGCGATACAAAAGGGGATGATGGACGGAACGCTTGAGCCAATCAAACACTCACCCCCAGTCAACTGATCTGGGTTTAATCCATCATCATTCTTTAGCTCACTCCACCACCCCAGTTCAGACATGGCCATATGCAAATCAGTCTGACCCTGTGCCTCATGGGAACAGTCCAGCCCGAACTGCCAAGCCATGTCTTCCCTGGACCGGAAACAAGCATCCTAGGACCGGTTTCTGGCATTCCAGCCGTCATCAGCCAGGCTTGCTTGAATCCAGTGGCAAAGTGAGCAAGGGACCCACGTCTGGGCATACCCCCGCCAACTTAGGGCGAACAAAGCGATACAAAAGGGGATGATGGACGGAACGTTTGAGCCAATCAAACACTCACCCCCAGTCAACTGATCTGGGTTTAATCCATCATCATTCTTTAGCTCACTCCACCACCCCAGTTCAGACATGGCCATATGCAAATCAGTCTGACCCTGTGCCTCATGGGAACAGTCCAGCCCGAACTGCCAAGCCATGTCTTCCCTGGACCGGAAACAAGCATCCTAGGACCGGTTGCTGGCATTCCAGCCGTCATCAGCCAGGCTTGCTTGAATCCAGTGGCAAAGTGAGCAAGGGACCCACGTCTGGGCATACCCCCGCCAACTTAGGGCGAACAAAGCGATACAAAAGGGGATGATGGACGGAACGTTTGAGCCAATCAAACACTCACCCCCAGTCAACTGATCTGGGTTTAATCCATCATCATTCTTTAGCTCACTCCACCACCCCAGTTCAGACATGGCCATATGCAAATCAGTCTGACCCTGTGCCTCATGGGAACAGTCCAGCCCGAACTGCCAAGCCATGTCTTCCCTGGACCGGAAACAAGCATCCTAGGACCGGTTTCTGGCATTCCAGCCGTCATCAGCCAGGCTTGCTTGAATCCAGTGGCAAAGTGAGCAAGGGACCCACGTCTGGGCATACCCCCGCCAACTTAGGGCGAACAAAGCGATACAAAAGGGGATGATGGACGGAACGTTTGAGCCAATCAAACACTCACCCCCAGTCAACTGATCTGGGTTTAATCCATCATCATTCTTTAGCTCACTCCACCACCCCAGTTCAGACATGGCCATATGCAAATCAGTCTGACCCTGTGCCTCATGGGAACAGTCCAGCCCGAACTGCCAAGCCATGTCTTCCCTGGACCGGAAACAAGCATCCTAGGACCGGTTTCTGGCATTCCAGCCGTCATCAGCCAGGCTTGCTTGAATCCAGTGGCAAAGTGAGCAAGGGACCCACGTCTGGGCATACCCCCGCCAACTTAGGGCGAACAAAGCGATACAAAAGGGGATGATGGACGGAACGTTTGAGCCAATCAAACACTCACCCCCAGTCAACTGATCTGGGTTTAATCCATCATCATTCTTTAGCTCACTCCACCACCCCAGTTCAGACATGGCCATATGCAAATCAGTCTGACCCTGTGCCTCATGGGAACAGTCCAGCCCGAACTGCCAAGCCATGTCTTCCCTGGACCGGAAACAAGCATCCTAGGACCGGTTTCTGGCATTCCAGCCGTCATCAGCCAGGCTTGCTTGAATCCAGTGGCAAAGTGAGCAAGGGACCCACGTCTGGGCATACCCCCGCCAACTTAGGGCGAACAAAGCGTATACAAAGGGGATGATGGACGGAACGCTTGAGCCAATCAAACACTCACCCCCAGTCAACTGATCTGGGTTTAATCCATCATCATTCTTTAGCTCACTCCACCACCCCAGTTCAGACATGGCCATATGCAAATCAGTCTGACCCTGTGCCTCATGGGAACAGTCCAGCCCGAACTGCCAAGCCATGTCTTCCCTGGACCGGAAACAAGCATCCTAGGACCGGTTTCTGGCATTCCAGCCGTCATCAGCCAGGCTTGCTTGAATCCAGTGGCAAAGTGAGCAAGGGACCCACGTCTGGGCATACCCCCGCCAACTTAGGGCGAACAAAGCGATACAAAAGGGGATGATGGACGGAACGCTTGAGCCAATCAAACACTCACCCCCAGTCAACTGATCTGGGTTTAATCCATCATCATTCTTTAGCTCACTCCACCACCCCAGTTCAGACATGGCCATATGCAAATCAGTCTGACCCTGTGCCTCATGGGAACAGTCCAGCCCGAACTGCCAAGCCATGTCTTCCCTGGACCGGAAACAAGCATCCTAGGACCGGTTTCTGGCATTCCAGCCGTCATCAGCCAGGCTTGCTTGAATCCAGTGGCAAAGTGAGCAAGGGACCCACGCCTGGGCATACCCCCGCCAACTTAGGGCGAACAAAGCGATACAAAAGGGGATGATGGACGGAACGCTTGAGCCAATCAAACACTCACCCCCAGTCAACTGATCTGGGTTTAATCCATCATCATTCTTTAGCTCACTCCACCACCCCAGTTCAGACATGGCCATATGCAAATCAGTCTGACCCTGTGCCTCATGGGAACAGTCCAGCCCGAACTGCCAAGCCATGTCTTCCCTGGACCGGAAACAAGCATCCTAGGACCGGTTTCTGGCATTCCAGCCGTCATCAGCCAGGCTTGCTTGAATCCAGTGGCAAAGTGAGCAAGGGACCCACGTCTGGGCATACCCCCGCCAACTTAGGGCGAACAAAGCGATACAAAAGGGGATGATGGACGGAACGCTTGAGCCAATCAAACACTCACCCCCAGTCAACTGATCTGGGTTTAATCCATCATCATTCTTTAGCTCACTCCACCACCCCAGTTCAGACATGGCCATATGCAAATCAGTCTGACCCTGTGCCTCATGGGAACAGTCCAGCCCGAACTGCCAAGCCATGTCTTCCCTGGACCGGAAACAAGCATCCTAGGACCGGTTTCTGGCATTCCAGCCGTCATCAGCCAGGCTTGCTTGAATCCAGTGGCAAAGTGAGCAAGGGACCCACGTCTGGGCATACCCCCGCCAACTTAGGGCGAACAAAGCGATACAAAAGGGGATGATGGACGGAACGCTTGAGCCAATCAAACACTCACCCCCAGTCAACTGATCTGGGTTTAATCCATCATCATTCTTTAGCTCACTCCACCACCCCAGTTCAGACATGGCCATATGCAAATCAGTCTGACCCTGTGCCTCATGGGAACAGTCCAGCCCGAACTGCCAAGCCATGTCTTCCCTGGACCGGAAACAAGCATCCTAGGACCGGTTTCTGGCATTCCAGCCGTCATCAGCCAGGCTTGCTTGAATCCAGTGGCAAAGTGAGCAAGGGACCCACGTCTGGGCATACCCCCGCCAACTTAGGGCTGAACAAAGCGATACAAAAGGGGATGATGGACGGAACGTTTGAGCCAATCAAACACTCACCCCCAGTCAACTGATCTGGGTTTAATCCATCATCATTCTTTAGCTCACTCCACCACCCCAGTTCAGACATGGCCATATGCAAATCAGTCTGACCCTGTGCCTCATGGGAACAGTCCAGCCCGAACTGCCAAGCCATGTCTTCCCTGGACCGGAAACAAGCATCCTAGGACCGGTTTCTGGCATTCCAGCCGCCATCAGCCAGGCTTGCTTGAATCCAGTGGCAAAGTGAGCAAGGGACCCACGTCTGGGCATACCCCGCCAACTTAGGGCGAACAAAGCGATACAAAAGGGGATGATGGACGGAACGTTTGAGCCAATCAAACACTCACCCCCAGTCAACTGATCTGGGTTTAATCCATCATCATTCTTTAGCTCACTCCACCACCCCAGTTCAGACATGGCCATATGCAAATCAGTCTGACCCTGTGCCTCATGGGAACAGTCCAGCCCGAACTGCCAAGCCATGTCTTCCTGGACCGGAAACAAGCATCCTAGGACCGGTTTCTGGCATTCCAGCCGTCATCAGCCAGGCTTGCTTGAATCCAGTGGCAAAGTGGAGCAAGGGACCCACGTCTGGGCATACCCCCGCCAACTTAGGGCGAACAAAGCGATACAAAAGGGGATGATGGACGGAACGTTTGAGCCAATCAAACACTCACCCCCAGTCAACTGATCTGGGTTTAATCCATCATCATTCTTTAGCTCACTCCACCACCCCAGTTCAGACATGGCCATATGCAAATCAGTCTGACCCTGTGCCTCATGGGAACAGTCCAGCCCGAACTGCCAAGCCATGTCTTCCCTGGACCGGAAACAAGCATCCTAGGACCGGTTTCTGGCATTCCAGCCGTCATCAGCCAGGCTTGCTTGAATCCAGTGGCAAAGTGAGCAAGGGACCCACGTCTGGGCATACCCCCGCCAACTTAGGGCGAACAAAGCGATACAAAAGGGGATGATGGACGGAACGTTTGAGCCAATCAAACACTCACCCCCAGTCAACTGATCTGGGTTTAATCCATCATCATTCTTTAGCTCACTCCACCACCCCAGTTCAGACATGGCCATATGCAAATCAGTCTGACCCTGTGCCTCATGGGAACAGTCCAGCCCGAACTGCCAAGCCATGTCTTCCCTGGACCGGAAACAAGCATCCTAGGACCGGTTTCTGGCATTCCAGCCGTCATCAGCCAGGCTTGCTTGAATCCAGTGGCAAAGTGAGCAAGGGACCCACGTCTGGGCATACCCCCGCCAACTTAGGGCGAACAAAGCGATACAAAAGGGGATGATGGACGGAACGTTTGAGCCAATCAAACACTCACCCCCAGTCAACTGATCTGGGTTTAATCCATCATCATTCTTTAGCTCACTCCACCACCCCAGTTCAGACATGGCCATATGCAAATCAGTCTGACCCTGTGCCTCATGGGAACAGTCCAGCCCGAACTGCCAAGCCATGTCTTCCCTGGACCGGAAACAAGCATCCTAGGACCGGTTTCTGGCATTCCAGCCGTCATCAGCCAGGCTTGCTTGAATCCAGTGGCAAAGTGAGCAAGGGACCCACGTCTGGGCATACCCCCGCCAACTTAGGGCGAACAAAGCGATACAAAAGGGGATGATGGACGGAACGTTTGAGCCAATCAAACACTCACCCCCAGTCAACTGATCTGGGTTTAATCCATCATCATTCTTTAGCTCACTCCACCACCCCAGTTCAGACATGGCCATATGCAAATCAGTCTGACCCTGTGCCTCATGGGAACAGTCCAGCCCGAACTGCCAAGCCATGTCTTCCCTGGACCGGAAACAAGCATCCTAGGACCGGTTTCTGGCATTCCAGCCGTCATCAGCCAGGCTTGCTTGAATCCAGTGGCAAAGTGAGCAAGGGACCCACGTCTGGGCATACCCCCGCCAACTTAGGGCGAACAAAGCGATACAAAAGGGGATGATGGACGGAACGTTTGAGCCAATCAAACACTCACCCCCAGTCAACTGATCTGGGTTTAATCCATCATCATTCTTTAGCTCACTCCACCACCCCAGTTCAGACATGGCCATATGCAAATCAGTCTGACCCTGTGCCTCATGGGAACAGTCCAGCCCGAACTGCCAAGCCATGTCTTCCCTGGACCGGAAACAAGCATCCTAGGACCGGTTTCTGGCATTCCAGCCGTCATCAGCCAGGCTTGCTTGAATCCAGTGGCAAAGTGAGCAAGGGACCCACGTCTGGGCATACCCCCGCCAACTTAGGGCGAACAAAGCGATACAAAAGGGGATGATGGACGGAACGCTTGAGCCAATCAAACACTCACCCCCAGTCAACTGATCTGGGTTTAATCCATCATCATTCTTTAGCTCACTCCACCACCCCAGTTCAGACATGGCCATATGCAAATCAGTCTGACCCTGTGCCTCATGGGAACAGTCCAGCCCGAACTGCCAAGCCATGTCTTCCCTGGACCGGAAACAAGCATCCTAGGACCGGTTTCTGGCATTCCAGCCGTCATCAGCCAGGCTTGCTTGAATCCAGTGGCAAAGTGAGCAAGGGACCCACGTCTGGGCATACCCCCGCCAACTTAGGGCGAACAAAGCGATACAAAAGGGGATGATGGACGGAACGTTTGAGCCAATCAAACACTCACCCCCAGTCAACTGATCTGGGTTTAATCCATCATCATTCTTTAGCTCACTCCACCACCCCAGTTCAGACATGGCCATATGCAAATCAGTCTGACCCTGTGCCTCATGGGAACAGTCCAGCCCGAACTGCCAAGCCATGTCTTCCCTGGACCGGAAACAAGCATCCTAGGACCGGTTTCTGGCATTCCAGCCGTCATCAGCCAGGCTTGCTTGAATCCAGTGGCAAAGTGAGCAAGGGACCCACGTCTGGGCATACCCCCGCCAACTTAGGGCGAACAAAGCGATACAAAAGGGGATGATGGACGGAACGCTTGAGCCAATCAAACACTCACCCCCAGTCAACTGATCTGGGTTTAATCCATCATCATTCTTTAGCTCACTCCACCACCCCAGTTCAGACATGGCCATATGCAAATCAGTCTGACCCTGTGCCTCATGGGAACAGTCCAGCCCGAACTGCCAAGCCATGTCTTCCCTGGACCGGAAACAAGCATCCTAGGACCGGTTTCTGGCATTCCAGCCGTCATCAGCCAGGCTTGCTTGAATCCAGTGGCAAAGTGAGCAAGGGACCCACGCCTGGGCATACCCCGCCAACTTAGGGCGAACAAAGCGATACAAAAGGGGATGATGGACGGAACGTTTGAGCCAATCAAACACTCACCCCCAGTCAACTGATCTGGGTTTAATCCATCATCATTCTTTAGCTCACTCCACCACCCCAGTTCAGACATGGCCATATGCAAATCAGTCTGACCCTGTGCCTCATGGGAACAGTCCAGCCCGAACTGCCAAGCCATGTCTTCCCTGGAACGGAAACAAGCATCCTAGGACCGGTTTCTGGCATTCCAGCCGTCATCAGCCAGGCTTGCTTGAATCCAGTGGCAAAGTGAGCAAGGGACCCACGTCTGGGCATACCCCGCCAACTTAGGGCGAACAAAGCGATACAAAAGGGGATGATGGACGGAACGTTTGAGCCAATCAAACACTCACCCCCAGTCAACTGATCTGGGTTTAATCCATCATCATTCTTTAGCTCACTCCACCACCCCAGTTCAGACATGGCCATATGCAAATCAGTCTGACCCTGTGCCTCATGGGAACAGTCCAGCCCGAACTGCCAAGCCATGTCTTCCCTGGACCGGAAACAAGCATCCTAGGACCGGTTTCTGGCATTCCAGCCGTCATCAGCCAGGCTTGCTTGAATCCAGTGGCAAAGTGAGCAAGGGACCCACGTCTGGGCATACCCCCGCCAACTTAGGGCGAACAAAGCGATACAAAAGGGGATGATGGACGGAACGTTTGAGCCAATCAAACACTCACCCCCAGTCAACTGATCTGGGTTTAATCCATCATCATTCTTTAGCTCACTCCACCACCCCAGTTCAGACATGGCCATATGCAAATCAGTCTGACCCTGTGCCTCATGGGAACAGTCCAGCCCGAACTGCCAAGCCATGTCTTCCCTGGACCGGAAACAAGCATCCTAGGACCGGTTTCTGGCATTCCAGCCGTCATCAGCCAGGCTTGCTTGAATCCAGTGGCAAAGTGAGCAAGGGACCCACGTCTGGGCATACCCCCGCCAACTTAGGGCGAACAAAGCGATACAAAAGGGGATGATGGACGGAACGTTTGAGCCAATCAAACACTCACCCCCAGTCAACTGATCTGGGTTTAATCCATCATCATTCTTTAGCTCACTCCACCACCCCAGTTCAGACATGGCCATATGCAAATCAGTCTGACCCTGTGCCTCATGGGAACAGTCCAGCCCGAACTGCCAAGCCATGTCTTCCCTGGACCGGAAACAAGCATCCTAGGACCGGTTTCTGGCATTCCAGCCGTCATCAGCCAGGCTTGCTTGAATCCAGTGGCAAAGTGAGCAAGGGACCCACGTCTGGGCATACCCCCGCCAACTTAGGGCGAACAAAGCGATACAAAAGGGGATGATGGACGGAACGTTTGAGCCAATCAAACACTCACCCCCAGTCAACTGATCTGGGTTTAATCCATCATCATTCTTTAGCTCACTCCACCACCCCAGTTCAGACATGGCCATATGCAAATCAGTCTGACCCTGTGCCTCATGGGAACAGTCCAGCCCGAACTGCCAAGCCATGTCTTCCCTGGACCGGAAACAAGCATCCTAGGACCGGTTTCTGGCATTCCAGCCGTCATCAGCCAGGCTTGCTTGAATCCAGTGGCAAAGTGAGCAAGGGACCCACGTCTGGGCATACCCCCGCCAACTTAGGGCGAACAAAGCGATACAAAAGGGGATGATGGACGGAACGTTTGAGCCAATCAAACACTCACCCCCAGTCAACTGATCTGGGTTTAATCCATCATCATTCTTTAGCTCACTCCACCACCCCAGTTCAGACATGGCCATATGCAAATCAGTCTGACCCTGTGCCTCATGGGAACAGTCCAGCCCGAACTGCCAAGCCATGTCTTCCCTGGACCGGAAACAAGCATCCTAGGACCGGTTTCTGGCATTCCAGCCGTCATCAGCCAGGCTTGCTTGAATCCAGTGGCAAAGTGAGCAAGGGACCCACGTCTGGGCATACCCCCGCCAACTTAGGGCGAACAAAGCGATACAAAAGGGGATGATGGACGGAACGTTTGAGCCAATCAAACACTCACCCCCAGTCAACTGATCTGGGTTTAATCCATCATCATTCTTTAGCTCACTCCACCACCCCAGTTCAGACATGGCCATATGCAAATCAGTCTGACCCTGTGCCTCATGGGAACAGTCCAGCCCGAACTGCCAAGCCATGTCTTCCCTGGACCGGAAACAAGCATCCTAGGACCGGTTTCTGGCATTCCAGCCGTCATCAGCCAGGCTTGCTTGAATCCAGTGGCAAAGTGAGCAAGGGACCCACGTCTGGGCATACCCCCGCCAACTTAGGGCGAACAAAGCGATACAAAAGGGGATGATGGACGGAACGTTTGAGCCAATCAAACACTCACCCCCAGTCAACTGATCTGGGTTTAATCCATCATCATTCTTTAGCTCACTCCACCACCCCAGTTCAGACATGGCCATATGCAAATCAGTCTGACCCTGTGCCTCATGGGAACAGTCCAGCCCGAACTGCCAAGCCATGTCTTCCCTGGACCGGAAACAAGCATCCTAGGATCGCTTTGTTCGCCCTAAGTTGGCGGGGGTATGCCCAGACGTGGGTCCCTTGCTCACTTTGCCACTGGATTCAAGCAAGCCTGGCTGATGACGGCTGGAATGCCAGAAACCGGTCCTAGGATGCTTGTTTCCGGTCCAGGGAAGACATGGCTTGGCAGTTCGGGCTGGACTGTTCCCATGAGGCACAGGGTCAGACTGATTTGCATATGGCCATGTCTGAACTGGGGTGGTGGAGTGAGCTAAAGAATGATGATGGATTAAACCCAGATCAGTTGACTGGGGGTGAGTGTTTGATTGGCTCAAACGTTCCGTCCATCATCCCCTTTTGTATTCCCTTTCACACAGCACAAAGCAGCAAGGTGGCATGCTGTGCTGCGTGCAATAATGATAAATCTGCCCCTGTGTCCTTAAAGTAGACCTCAAACATGAAGACACAGGAAGCCATTGTGCTGCCCGCGCTGTAACTCTTGTTCTGGGTGCTATGCCCGACTCAGCCCAGCACCTAGTGTGACTTTAGGGTGCAGAAATAAAGAGAAGCAGCATGGGATTGGGGTAAATATCAAAACCACATAAAGTGATAGCTGTATCATAGACTGTCACACTGGATGGCGTCAAAGAGTTAACAATATGATGTTATCAGACCACAGGGGAATAATCAGAAAGCAGGGGCAGTCTTATAACAGCACGGAAGAAGAATGTCCCGGCCCTCTGCTCTATATACAGATGTGTCTGGAGAGAGAAAGTGTGTCATTGTTTTGAGAGTGATGCAGCGGACATCTTGGTACCACTAAAGCTGATGTGATGGTAAAATGTGTTTCTGGTGTAAAATTTAACACCCATCTTTTTATTCTATGTTCAGTGTGAGAAACTGGGTGTCTGTTGCAGTGCCCCCCCACCACTTTTTGCCTGGTTTTTGAAGCAACTTTGACTGAGGTGTACTGGGTCCCTGCTAACCAGGCTCCCAGTGTTCTTTCTCTAAAAATGTACCGCAATTGGCACCACTTAGGCAACCCCTATAAGTCCCTAGTAAATAGTACCCCTGGTACCTAGGACATTGGGACTGAAGAGGGTCCACTAGGGCTGCAGCCGAAATTGTGCCATCCTTGGGACCCCTCACCAGGACTATGTACACTGCAGTTGCTGGCTGCATGTCTTGGTGCAGAGAAACCGAAGATTCGACATGGCACACAGATGTTTATGGCATGTTACTGATACACTGCATGAGATTCAGGTAAATCACCCCCACTGCAGGCCTTATGCCCTCAGGCAGGGTGCACTATATCCCATGTGTGGACATATCTGCATGAGCAGATATGACCCTACTATATCAAGTCCATTCTTGGATTTTGTAAGTGCACAGGGAAGCCATAGAGAGTACTTGGGCTGGATACTTGTCATTATGAGTTTCCTAGCACCAAGATGACTTCTCTGTACCCTACGATGTTTGGTACCAAACATCTTGTCTAAATAAACCCTCACTGATGCCAGTGTTGGATTTAATAATAAATGCACACTGGAGACTCTTTAAGGGTCCCCTGAAAACCTACCAAGCACTGATGCGGTCTCTGACTAGTCAAAGCCAGCCTGCCACCACCACACATGTTTCTGACCTCATTGGGTGAGAACCCGTGCACTCAGAGGACTGGAAAAAAGCCTGTTCTAGGCACAGGTGCTTCACACCTCCTCTAGACCAGAATGATCTTCCAGAGTAGGAAGCTTGAAAGGTGATACTGCATTTGAACTGCAACCCAGGCTTCTGCAGATAGTGGGGTATGCCAACCCCCCTGTCCTACTCCATATTCGGCGGGAGGACAGGTGGCAAAATTAGTTAGATGAGGAGGAGTGTCCATATTCAGCCAGCATCACCCCTAAAATGTGGCGGGCGATGTAGACACTACTTTTAAAAATCCACCATCTTGAGATGGTGGGAAAATAAACTATCAGGGCTAGGTTAGTGCCCCTTCTCACAGGAAGTGGTCACTTAGAAGGTGTAGACACCCTAAAGGAAGGTAGCCTATTGGCTCCTACCTGTCTTGCCTGTTAACTCCCCTAAATTTAGTATTTAGGTGACATCCATAGACTTGGGACTTCAGATTTGATGGACAAGAAGATACGGACAAAGAAGAGCTGCTGCCAGAGAACTAAGGCCCTGCTGTAGAGAAATTGGCACCAAACACCGCTTGTTGCCTCAAAGGCTCAACAATCGTGGTTGTATTGTCTTGTCCTGCAACTGTGAGGACTCCAAGAACCTTGGAGCCCCCACCAGCCTTCACCAAATTGCCAGAAAACCTCTTTGGAGTAGAGGCTCTACTCCCCTTCACCAGCAGGCACCGAACCATGAACCACAGACTCTGGACTTAACGACTTGCTGCTCCTCGAGGACTCCGATGCTGCACACAGAATAAGGGGCATATTTATAAGCCCCTATCGCCACCACAACGTCCCTAAAAGGGACGTTGTGGTGGCGATAGGAGCTTTGCCTTATTTACAAGGCAGCGTTAAGCCACTTAAAGTGGCCTAACTCTGCCTTGTAAATAAGTCACCCTTTCACGCTGTACTTAGCGTGAAAGAGGAGGGCAATGGGCGTTGGGGTGGTCGTTCCACCACAACACCCATTGATTTTCACGCTGCCCCCTGTTTACAAGGGTGGCCTAAATAGGAGGCAGCGCCAAAATTAAGACCAGGGAAAAACTGGTCTTAAACAGGCGAAATGAGGAGAAATGCTTTATTTCTCCTCGTTTTTGCTGTTTCCATGTGTGCTGCGTTGTGCAGCACACATGGAAACAGCAAATTGCCATTGATTGTTTAGGTGCAGGAAGGTGTCCCTTACTGCACATAAACAATCAAAAAAATTAGGTTTTGCAACTTATATGTGTGCTGAATTAAGTAGCACACATAAAAGTTACAAAACACCATTTAAAGATTGTTTATGTGCAGGAAGGTCTCGGTAGACCTTCCTGCACATAAACAATCTTCCCCTCAATGCTGACACCCTTGCGCCATAGTGCAAGAGTGCCTGCGATGCAGGGATAATTGTTTATGTGCAGGAAGGGACACCTCCCTGCACATAAACAATATTTAATGGTGATTTGGTCTTTCTATGCTTACTGCAGAATGCAGCACACATAGAAAGATCAAAAATGAGGAGAAAAAAAAGTATTTCTCCTCATTGCGCCAATCTAACATCTGCTATTCATTGGCGTTCATTTTTGGTGCTGCCTCAGTGTCTTGTGTCAGCGTGAAAGCGTCTCCTCTAGTTACCTAGTGAAGGGGCGGTTCTTTTATATCACAAAGATGTCTTTGGGGTTACTACCACAATTGATATATTGTGAGTACGATTATGTAAATGAGCCTAAATCAATCATTGAAATTATGCAAACTAGCTCTGGAACGAGCTACCGGCAGACATCAGACGTGCCCCCTCCCTGAACACCTTCAGGAAGACTCTCAAGACCTGGCTTTTCAGCTAAACAGACCTGCGGAACCCCACCCCGCCCCCCCCAGCGCCTTGAGACCCTCACGTGTGAGTAGCACGCTTACAATTCCCCTGATTGATTGATTAGCTCTGTCACCCTAGGATGAAATAGCGATTACTTTTGGACAGAGTATGATAATCCTGTTATGTGCGTCATGTGCAGGGGATTTTACTAAGAATCCTCATGCATAATAAATGAGGCTAGTTTCAAAGAAACCAATCCACCTTTATTCAGTACATAACTGGGTAAAAGTCAGTATTAGAACCGTTATGCAGAGCAAGGTAGGACAAATGTAGGTAAAAGGTTGCTTTGCTACTTAATCCTAGGTTGGGAAACATAACACATCCACTGCACCATGGCAGTGTTTTACAATCTGAAATCTAAGCTTTACAGGGGGTTCGTAAACTCAGAAACTTAGGGGCAGAGTGAACAGCACTGGTGGGAGAGCTTCCTGTGCGGTAACTGCTAAGTAAGTGGAATGGAATGATGAAACAAGAGTTTCATTTTTGAACGTGCACGTCCCTTTATTCTGCTGATATTTCCTTTTCAGAACCTGATGGCCGACGCTGCCCTCATGAGTGCCGACCGAGGCCTGGGAATGATGGATGTCCAGGGAACCAGAGATGTGTCAAAGTAGGCTGGTGTGACGGTTGGGAGTGCAAACCAGGTGAGTTGGAACAATGCAAGGCAGCCGCAAGGTACCCGCATGAGACCCCCCCCCCCACACTCCAATGGTCCTAAACTAGAAGAAGCTCACACAGGGTGATGCCAATGCAAAATCTGTGCACTCTCTGATTTTATCGCAAGCAGCACTGCATAAAACCACGATGATGGCATCTGATAAACAGCTCCTCAGGCTCCTGTCAACAAGCTTTGACAAAGACAATAGGTTTTGGTTTTTATAAGAGAAAGCATTATTTGGGATTCACTTGTTGTCCAGTTAAGTAACACAAGATGAGTGCTGTATTTGTTCTGAGTGTGACAACAATGAGTCAATATTGGTTTTTATGTCTATTTATATACACTGTTCCATGTCCAATGTTTGAAGAGAGTTTGGCCTGCTTTGTAAATTGACCTGGGCTGGAGCACCACTCATTACCCAAACTGTGGACCCAGAACACCATGATGATGCCCAACATAGCATGAGAACATGACAGCTGAGTGCAGCCCAGAATCCCTGACCTCCATTAACCTCCATCACTCAACAGGCATGGGCCACAGTGTCCATCTGGAAGAGGATGGACCACAAACCAATGAAACTGTAAAGAAGTGCACCAGAGGCAGGGTGATGCTGAGGGCTTTCGTCTTTATTTGAAGATCCTCTTATAATAACGCCCTATCCACAAGGCACCCCAGAGATAACTGACTCCCTAGACACATAGCAACAGAGTTTTCAAGATAAACATTCCAGGACACCTAATGATTCTTCCAGAACTAGTTGGCTGGCATGCAGCAGCATGTCAGGCAAATACCACAGAAACCTTGAGACAAGAAAAGAAAAATAAGCGGAGCAAGGAACAGACCCTACGACCCATCCTCACTCCCCCGAACTGGAGAAGGAAGACCAGCTAAATCATAACCAATCCAATTGGAGGTTCACAAAGTAAAGGGACACAACGCCATTACAGAGCGTGGGTAGAAAAGCAAAAACAATAACATCACAGGATAGTCATAGTAACAACCAATGTTCCTTCTCATTTGTATCTTCTGTCGGAAGCAGCGAAGGATCTGTGTGCACTGCAGCCAAGGCTACATGCTCGAAAATGTGATAACTCATTATTCAAGAGAGTGCAGCGCATGACCTACCAAAGTCAATAACTCATTATTCAAGAGAGTGCAGCACACGACAAACCAAAGTCAATAACTCATTATTCAAGAGAGTGCAGCATACGACAAACCAAAGTCAATAACTCTCTATTCAAGAGAGTGCAGCGCATGACAAACCAAAGTCAATAACTCATTATTCAAGAGAGTGCAGCACACGACAAACCAAAGTCAATAACTCTCTATTCAAGAGAGTGCAGCGCACGACCTACCAAAGTCAATAACTCATTATTCAAGAGAGTGCAGCACACGACAAACCAAAGTCAATAACTCATTATTCAAGAGAGTGCAGCACACGACAAACCAAAGTCAATAACTCTCTATTCAAGAGAGTGCAGCGCATGACAAACCAAAGTCAATAACTCATTATTCAAGAGAGTGCAGCACACGACAAACCAAAGTCAATAACTCATTATTCAAGAGAGTGCAGCGCATGACCTACCAAAGTCAATAACTCCCTATTCAAGAGAGTGCGACGCATGACCGACTAAAGACAATAACTCCTCCCTATTAAAGAGAGTGTTAGCACATGGCCTATCAAAGTCAATAACTCATTATTCAAGAGAGTGAAGAGCACGACCTACCAAAGTCAATAACTCCCTATTCAAGAGAGTGCAGCGCACGACCTACCAAAGTCAATAACTCATTATTCAAGAGAGTGCAGCGCGTGACCTACCAAAGTCAATAACTCATTATTCAAGAGAGTGCTTTGCACGACCTACCAAAGTCAATAACTCTCTATTCAAGAGAGTGCAGCGCACGACCCACCAAAGTCAATAACTCTCTATTCAAGAGAGTGCAGCGCACGACCTACCAAAGTCAATAACTCATGATTCAAGAGAGTGCAGCGCATGACCTACCAAAGTCAATAACTCATTATTCAAGAGAGTTCTTTGCACGACCTACCAAAGTCAATAACTCTCTATTCAAGAGAGTGCAGCGCATGACCTACCAAAGTCAATAACTCTCTATTCAAGAGAGTGCAGCGCACGACCTACCAAAGTCAATAACTCATTATTCAAGAGAGTGCAGCACACGACCTACCAAAGTCAATAACTCTCTATTCAAGAGAGTGCAGCGCACGACCTACCAAAGTCAATAACTCCCTATTCAAGAGAGTGCAGCGCACGACCTACCAAAGTCAATAATTCATTATTCAAGAGAGTGCAGCGCATGACCTACCAAAGTCAATAACTCATTATTCAAGAGAGTGCTTTGCACGACCTACCAAAGTCAATAACTCTCTATTCAAGAGAGTGCAGCGCACGACCTACCAAAGTCAATAACTCTCTATTCAAGAGAGTGCAGCGCACGACCTACCAAAGTCAATAACTCTCTATTCAAGAGAGTGCAGCGCACGACCTACCAAAGTCAATAACTCATTATTCAAGAGAGTGCAGCGCATGACCTACCAAAGTCAATAACTCATTATTCAAGAGAGTGCTTTGCACGACCTACCAAAGTCAATAACTCTCTATTCAAGAGAGTGCAGCGCACGACCTACCAAAGTCAATAACTCTCTATTCAAGAGAGTGCAGCGCACAACCTACCAAAGTCAATAACTCATTATTCAAGAGAGTGCAGCGCATGACCTACCAAAGTCAATAACTCATTATTCAAGAGAGTGCAGCACATGACCTACCAAAGTCAATAACTCCCTATTCAAGAGAGTGCAGCGCACGACCTACCAAAGTCAATAACTCATTATTTAAGAGAGTGCAGCGCATGACCTACCAAAGTCAATAACTCATTATTCAAGAGAGTGCTTTGCACGACCTACCAAAGTCAATAACTCTCTATTCAAGAGAGTGCAGCGCACAACCTACCAAAGTCAATAACTCTCTATTCAAGAGAGTGCAGCGCACGACCTACCAAAGTCAATAACTCATTATTGAAGAGAGTGCAGCACACGACCTACCAAAGTCAATAACTCTCTATTCAAGAGAGTGCAGCGCACGACCTACCAAAGTCAATAACTCCCTATTCAAGAGAGTGCAGCGCACGACCTACCAAAGTCAATAACTCATTATTCAAGAGAGTGCAGCGCATGACCTACCAAAGTCAATAACTCATTATTCAAGAGAGTGCTTTGCACGACCTACCAAAGTCAATAACTCTCTATTCAAGAGAGTGCTTTGCACGACCTACCAAAGTCAATAACTCTCTATTCAAGAGAGTGCAGCGCACGACCTACCAAAGTCAATAACTCTCTATTCAAGAGAGTGCAGCGCACGACATACCAAAGTCAATAACTCATTATTCAAGAGAGTGCTTTGCACGACCTACCAAAGTCAATAACTCTCTATTCAAGAGAATGCAGTGCACGACCTACCAAAGTCAATAACTCTCTATTCAAGAGAGTGCAGCACACGACCTACCAAAGTCAATAACTCATTATTCAAGAGAGTGCAGCACACGACAAACCAAAGTCAATAACTCTCTATTCAAGAGAGTGCAGCGCACGACCTACCAAAGTCAATAACTCATTATTCAAGAGAGTGCTTTGCACGACCTACCAAAGTCAATAACTCATTATTCAAGAGAGTGCAGCGCACGACCTACCAAAGTTAATAACTCATTATTCAAGAGAATGCAGCACACAACCTACCAAAGTCAATAACTCATTATTCAAGAGAGTGCAGCGCATGACCTACCAAAGTCAATAACTTCCTTTTCAAGAGAGTGCAGCGCACAACCTACCAAAGCCAATAACTCCCTATTCAAGAGACTGCAACAGACGACCTACCAAAGTCAACAACTCCCTATTCAAGAAAGCGCAGTGCACGATCAACCAAACTCAATAACTCCTCTCCATTCAAAAGAGTGCAGCACACGGCCTACCAAAGCTAATAACTCCCTATTCAAGAGAGTGCAGCGCATGACCTCCCAAGGCAAATAATTTGCGATTCAAGAGAATGCAGCGCATGACGAACCAAAGTCAATAACCCTCTCTATTCAAGAGAGTTCAGCGCATGACCTACCAAAGCCAATAACTCCCTATTCAAGAGAGTGCAGCACATGACCTACCAAAGCCAATAACTTGCGATTTAAGAGAATGCAGCGCATGACGAAACAAAGTCAATAACCCCACTGTATTCAAGAGAGTGCAGCGCATGACCTACCAAAGCCAATAACTCGCGATTCAAGAGAATGCAGCGCATGACAAAGCAAAGTCAATAACCCCTCTCTATTCAAGAGAGTGCAGTGCACAACCTACCAAAGTCAATAACTGCTCCCTTTTCAAGGGAGTGCAGCCCATGACCGACCAAAGTCAATAACTCCCTATTCAAGAAAGTGCAATGCACGACCTACCGAAGTCAATAACTCCCTATTCAAGAGAGTGCAGCGCATGATCTACCAAAGTCAGTAACTCCCTACGCAAGAGAGTGCAGTGCACCACCTACTATGAGTCAATAGCTCCCTATTCAAGAGAGTGCAGCGTACGACCTATCAAAGTCAATAAACCCCTATTCAAGAGAGTGCTGCGCATGACCTACCAAAGGCAATAGCTCCCTATTCAAGAGAGCGCAGCGCACAACTTACCAAAGTCAATAGCTCTTCATTCAAGAGAGTGCAGCACACAACCTACCAAAGTCAATAGCTACCTATTCAAGAGAGTGAAGCGCACAACCTACTAAAGTCAATAACTCCCTATTCAAGAGAGTGCAGCGCACGGCCTACCAAAGTCAATAGCTCCCTATTCAAGAGAGTGCAGCGCAAGACCTACCAAAGTCAATACCTACCCATTCAAGAGAGTCCAATGCACAACCTATCAAAGTCAATAACTCCCTCTTCAAGACAGTGCAGTGCACAACCTATCAAAGTCAATAACTCCCTATTCAAGAAAGTGCAGCGCACAACCTACCAAAGTCAATAGCTCACTATTCAAGAGAGTGCAGTGCACGACCTACCAAAGTCAATACCTACCCATTCAAGAGAGTGCAGCGCACAACCTACCAAAGTCAATAACTCCCTATTCAAGAAAGTGCAGCGCACGACCTACCAAAGTCAATAGCTCACTATTCAAGAGAGTGCAGCGCACAACCTACCAAAGTCAATACCTACCCATTCAAGAGAGTGCAGCGCACGACCTACCAAAGTCAATACCTACCCATTCAAGAGAGTGCAGCGCATGACCTACCAACGTCAGTGGTGTTCAACACTCTAAAGAGTTGTTTAAAAGTCAAAGTAAAATTATGAGGATTGATACACGTTGGTTATTTTTCCCACTTCGTTTTTTTAGAACTTGTGCCCCGGTGAAATTTATACGAAGGACTCCATCACCGCCACTGGAGAAGACCTTCCCTAGTGTGGAAGGCACTGACTTTTCACCTATTGGGGAAACATTGATACCCTTCATGACTGAACATGTCTTCGAGTAGACACAAGCTCATGGCAGCTAGGGGCTTGAGCTCTTAACCCTTTGGACAGTAATCTCAGTCACAAAACAGAGCAGGAAGTTGAGTCAGAGTACCACTTGGCAAGTAAACATGACCTGGATGCACTGGAAGCACAATGAATACAACACATTGACAGTAACAAATAGCAAGCAGACATTAACCCTACAATAGGAAGGCTGAGTTCAGAGACTTCCATGACTAACTGGCCAAGTTATACGAGATCCCTCCCAAATCTACAAAGTAGCATATATTAAAGCTCAGTCAGCACTAAGCCAGAGGAGAAGGAAGCCTGTAGCATGTGGATCTACAAGAGAGAGACATGCTCTGTCTGAAGGTTACCTCAGGACCTTATCTATATGACACCGGAGATGAAAACCAGACTCCCTCCCCAAAACTTTGTCAAACTGACCACTGCAGCAAAACTAGGAACCAATCCTGTTCTATCCCTGCAAGGGAAACAAAACATGCTTTACAAAATGTGCCTTGAACAAACTGAAACACTTTGTCTGACCAGATAAACAAGACACCAGACTCTGAATAGATCTCCGAGCAGCCACTTGTCTATAGTCATAGAGCAAATCAGCCATCAACTCACAGGCTGATAGCCAGCGAGCTGGACACTAGGCCTCAAGTGATGCTCCGAACCAAATGAGAAAATAGCAGCATCAAACAAACTGAGCTACGAGACTAAACCATTGGCTTGGAAGGCAAGGAATGCTTTCACTGAAACAGGCTGTTCACAGTGTGTATAAGTATCTATGGACACATACATATAGATTATCTCTTATTTTGCATGCTGCAAAATAAGAGGAAGGCAACATAAAAAATGAAAGCATTGACTTTCAGAGATTTACTTTTAATTGTAACAGATGCAACATTCTGGATGTAGGAAAACACCGGACAACATCGAATTTCGAATGCAGGAAAATGTAATACTTTCTCCAGATCAGTATACAACCGGAAGGGCTAAAATTCAAGTCTTAACTGACGCTCCTCTCAAACCCTAGCACTGTAACATTCTATTCCCGTTGTCCCATAACATTCCACACGAAGACCCAACACATCTTTCCCCTTACAAAACCAAAAATGTATACAAGCTGAACACAGGATGCAGGAACTTAACATGCCGAACCCGGCTTAGCATGGATGGATGCATTTGTCAGATTCTGGAATTTTGAAGTATGTTCTTAACTCTACCTATGATCTACGGCAAACTCAAGCTCATTGCTTTTACAAGAGCTTTTTGGATACTTGTTTATCCTCTGTGATGCCGCTTCTGCTTAGAACCACCTACAATGCCGCAATACGTGACTCTGCCCTGAGGAAGCCTGTAACAAGGCGAAACAGTTTGGCTACGCTTATCTGTATTCTGTGAAGAACATGATTGAAGAAAGACAAACACAAGCAAAGAACCTACTCATCTTATTGCCTCCTGTTGTTCCAGGTGTTAATTTTCTTATGTGTACTCTGTTTTGTTGTCTTTCAATTCTGCCTAAACATATCTAATGTAAGAAAAATTGGTAGCTGGTCATTAAAAGTGGGCAATACATGTTGAAACACAATAAATCCTTCAGGTAGTGTGGTAACAGGTCCCATAGCTGCCAATATCTGTTCAATGAACTAACTTAGTAGGTGCCAAATGACCCTCCAGCAATGAAAAAGTGGATAAATCTGTGATGGAATTCGGAGTAGTACGAATTGCCCACAACAAACTCTTCAGCTCCTTTTTCCAATCCAATCTGCCAGCTGAATATGATCCTTAATGACTCTGTTAGATCTTTGTTCCAACCCATTGTTCCTAGGATGATATCAGGATGTAGTCACACGTTTAATGCCCCAAGGGGTCACATTTTTTAGGGCATTTTTGGGAATTCAACTGCACCCCCATTGTCCATTACTAACTCTACCAGAGCTCCTTCCTCGAAAATGAAGATTGCAAGAAATCAATAACCTCCTCCATGCTAACCATTTTCACAAATACTGATTCAGGCCATCATGACCCATAATCAATCAAAACAATACCATACCTACTACACTCTTCAAGTACATCCATTGGTCAAAGGACGTCCACAGCCAGTTTATACCAAGGTTTTACGGGTACAGGTATAGCTTCGACTGGACTGGGAAAAGTAACTTGGCTTTTATTACTGATCACACAAGCTACACAATCCTTTTCAATTGCTCCTCGTTCCTATCCATGATTGCAACCACAAATTCTCTATAATCCTCCTCTCAATGGCTCCCTATCCACTTGACCTTTGTGTGCTAGCCTTAATATTTTTTCTTGCATCACGTGAGGAACAACCAGCAAATTTGTCCTCCTCAAAATGCCACTCAATTCCAGGAACACATGCTTGAAGGCCGTCATAGATTCACTCATTCTTTTTTCCATTCCTTACTTAAACATCTTATCATTTTCTGCAAAACTACATCCTCCATAACAGCTACCTTCCATTTTTTCTCAGAAATTCATAGTTGCTCCCCTTCTGACATAAAAGCAACTATGGAAATACCCTCATTATCACTGTCCTGCCCCTCATCCTCTATTTTGAGGGATAGCCTAGACCAACAATCAGCGAAGACATTCTTCACACCTGGTATATATTCCAAATGGAACTGAAATTCTTGCAACTTGTAATGCCGTTTGGTGATTCTGGGTGTAACCTTACCTGCTTGCCAGTACCAGTCAGCCAAAAATGGGGGTGTACAGGTCACACAGGATGACTTTGCAACAGTATGGTTTGGTATGGTGTGAGAAGTTGGCCTGGCATATGCTGTCCACTAGTTATAGTGGGCATCTTGCACCAGTCCAAACGACCCTTATTGATGATAGGTTTAAAGACAACCTTTATTGAAAGCTATCCTAGTGGTAGCTATGGAGAGCAGCCTTCAGGCTAAGTCTTGAAGGAGTGTAAAGCAGCTTGGTTTACCAGATTATAACCTCTTGAATGACCAAATTAAAGGAGAACCACACAA